>BMAV01023907.1:723749-1033249 GCA_019973955.1 Trichonephila inaurata madagascariensis
ATTTCTGGATCCCTCAGCGACGAATATAATTTGAAAAATAAATAAGTAAATAAATGGGATGGAGAGGAAATATCAAATTGTCGGAAAGTTGTTCAGAGAAGGAAATGCAATTTGTAAATAAAAGATGCAAGCTGTCGCTTTGCATATTTGTAGTTGCACCTCATGTCACGAGCGAAAAAATGTTGAAATCAGTTGCATTGGAAAATATTCCATTTTGTATCTTGAACAGGCAAATCAGTTTTATTTGGCAGGGTTGAAAGTTCTACTTTGATCTTTTCCGAACACTCTTTCTTTCCTCTGAAGCAACTTGAGTCGCAAAGAAGTTCGCTTCTTATTTCGTTTCAGACGCACTTCCTAACTCAGTAAAACACTTTTGTGACCCCCTCTCTCCCTCACTCGACCATTTCGTGAAGATATATATTCGTTCTTTTTTTTTTGTCAGTCACACACAAGAGTCGTTAGATTTGAGACCGGGACTATGTGAGTATGTATCGACATATAAACCACGTGGTGTTGTTTTCTGCAAGTACATATGATTGTACTCACAACTTTTACTACTTTCTATGACTTCTGCTCCTGGCCGGGATGTTTTCTATACACAAGACCTGAGACACTCTTGTGCTTTTGCTTTCTGTTTTAGTGTTTACCGATTCTTTTTGTGCAAAAATAAGTGGAATTTTCTCTTCGGGGAGAATATTCGATACTTTTCTTTCTTTCTTTTTGGTCTTCTCCAGAATTGAAAAGATTCATCTCTCTCCCTCTCTTTCTCTCTTTTGTTTACTATCTTACTTTTTTTTTACTCGATTGATCTTGCGTTTTGAAAGAAATCGTTACCATGAAAAAAAAAAAGAAAGAAACGCGACACTTCATTAAAAAGTTTTCATTCAAAACCTTTTGAAGTTTTCCCATCGATAGCTAGGAATCCTGGTTTCTTTTAAGAGTTCAGTTTTTGATATTTATTTGATTCATCTCTGCACTTCATTAAATTTATGCATTTTTTTTTCCTTCCGTAAATTTTGATTTGATTTTTCAGTTTCCATTTTCAAGAATCAAATTTTGGTTTATTATAAGCAGAAAATATTTTGGGAAACACACAATGGATTAGAAAAAAATGCATTGACTCAATACACGTGTATTTAAGAGCTTAAGATCTTCTGTTAAATGATATTTATATAAAAAAAGAAATAAAACATACTTATTCAAATATTTGAAGAGAAAAACACTTCTTTACCCTTGTTGATTTATTGAAACAAGATTTCAATAGCAATTAAAATTAACTTCATGTTATTAAACTGAGAAAAATATTTTAAATCCTGAAACTGAATATGATTAAACTGAGATGATTCCCAATAGACTAAACTTAGTGCATTTCATTAACGGTTTTTAAAATTTGTAGCCTGGATAGTGATGTAAAAAGGTAGAAATGCTCTTGACTGACATAAAAAAAATGTTTTCGTTTTTTTTCTCTTTTATGCTATAATGTATAAAAGGTCAAAATTTGTTTGAATTTTCTTTTAAATTGGTTACTTCCAAGCTTGTCCATGAATACCTCCCAAAGCTTGTAATATGAAGAAAAATCAAATGATTTTCATTTTATGTACTAACTTACATATGTATTATTTTATCCCATTTTATAGGAATTGCTTAAAAGAAACTTAATTTTTCGGAGACTCCATTACATATATTTATAAGGTTTCACCATTCTTAAGTATATTGTGCTTAAAATAAATACTTTAATGTTCAAACTGAGACTACAAATAATTCAAAAATTATTCCGTAGATACTGTATGTTCTGGCACGCTGCACTTTACGAACATGCATGCATACTACAAACATTTAAATTGTACGAAAAACTGGTAAGATTTTATTAATAACTGTACATTACCAAATTTTCTTACTACTAAACAACAATTTATGCCTACTTTCAGACGCGACAAGGCTTAGATATATGAACCGCATACTTTATTTTACATTTTTCTTATTTATACGGAATTATCTTTAAATCGTAATTTTGTGCAACTTGTGAGAGATGTCATCTTTTCATTAGATATAATAAAATAATGTTTTTTAGATAGAAAGATGTGAGTCTATACAGTTCTTCCTTAATTATAATCATATATCATTAAGCAGCAAGCTTGACGGCGTGTAACAAGTTAATGATCATTCATATTGTCTATCATTAGTAGAAAATAAGATATAGATAGGGTTTACTCATCTAAAAAAATCGAGTATTATCACCAACAACACAATTAGAAGCTTTTCTAATATATTGTTTGTAAAATAAAATAAAAAAGTTACTTGAATTTATAACACGTTTTCTGTCTTTACCATACGTGTATATAAAGAGATAAATCATAAAAGATGTTATTACCTTATCTCTATTCAGAATTATTACCTAGTGGTTATATTTGCCAAGCATTATGAATCTGTAAAATGGTTTTTCCATTTTTTCTAAGAACTCTACAGCCTTGAAGAGATATTAGGCACGTTAAATGATTCATGAAGTATCATTTTCAATTTTTTTCAGCATATCTGTAGTGTAATATGCTCCTACAAGAGTATTTCCAACTTCAAAATCACATCCTTAAATATGTTATTTTGAAGTTTTACCAGAGAAGCGCAATGTCTAATTAGCTGTGACTAGCCTTACTGCCAACTGGAATGTAATTTGGAGTATGATACTAGTTTCTCATAGACGGTAATTTAATATTCTCTTTATACCGAATTCACCATTACAGAAATGGGTTACATCGCAGATCAATTCAAACGGTCCTGTAAAAGTGAATTTTCTAGACCGCCTTAATGTGATTTTATCAACTATCTTTCTTAGAAAGACACAACCCCGAATGCGCCTTCTCGTTCACCATTTCTGTTCTTAATGATACTGGTATTGGCTTTAGATGGCAGAATGTGAAGTAAAGGATTATGAATATAAATTTGTCGCTTAGTTTGAGAGATGTCAGTGGATTAGTTTACCGTCTAGAAAGTGAATCTTAATCCTAGAATGAGCATAGCTGGAGAGTTCCTCATTCCTCGAAATTTCTCAGCACATTCACTAGAATTCCGTTTTCAGTCGCATAGCATTAGTCTTAATGTATAAATGTATTAGAGTCAGAGTGATACGAGAATCGTAAGTTGAGAAAGTCCCTGGAGCTGTTAAGATTAATTATTCCAGCACCTAAGCGTGACTTATCTAGATTTTGAAAGAGCCCATCAGAGATTTAAGTTTTCTTACGAAGGAAATTGGTAAAAAATTCAGTCAAGAAATTCCGCTAAATTTTAATTGGAACCCGAATAAATATCCAAAATCTTCCTGAAATTTTGGTTCAATTTCACTTTCGTTGAGACTAAATTTAATACTTTACTCCTCCTCTGGGAGTGTTAAACGAAACCTAGTCTAAAGTTAATTGTCTGAAGTTCCTGAAAATCGCAAGCGGCAAGTAAATAATTAATTACTTTTGTATACAAGTTTGGATCCAACCACGTAGGTTTATTGTGTTGTCATGGATTTTAAGTTGTTGATAAGTAATTAATTAAAAGGGGATGTCGGTATGTTAGAAGTTTGTTTAAAGGATGCATTACCTGGCAATGTCTTTTCACAAACACGTTTCAAATTAACTGAACTGCAACTAATTCTTCAGAACACTATATTCTCTTGTGTGAATAATTAATCATCATGAAGATATTAGATTGGAGCCGAAAATGAAAATTTTCAAACCTTATATATATATGTATAAGAAATTAAATTTTAACGTTGAACTCCTCGTGTAATTTTATATTTATAAAATTAATTTTCCAATAAAATTGAGGTTAGAGTTTATCAATGTCTGCATTATGGTTTAATTCAACAATATTACGTGTACACACATATAAAAATAAAAAGATGAAATCGTATTAAAGGTTTTAAATTATTCTTTGAAGTTCACTCAACCTGACTTATACTTTATTTTGAGTAACATGAAAATAAGTAAAATACAGGGTGGTTCACAGAGCGACAAACTTGAATTAGGTGTACAGAATACTTAGACGTTTCAGAATCTGATGGGATGCAGGGTCGGAAATGCTTTTTAATGTGGGAGAGAACATTGTACGAGATTAGAGGACTGCACAACGTTCCCGCCTGAAACTAATATTGAAATTAAAATAGCATTTGAGATCCGGTCACGTAGGCAATTGGATGGAAACATGTCAAAGTATTGAATTAGTTGACATGTACCTCGCGTAAGAATATGCGGACAAAAACGTGCGTACTATTCTGCGCTTGTACCAGGAAAGTTTCCAGAACAGGTATATTCTTAATGATACGATCTTCGCACGTTTACCGAGAAGGTTACTTGAGAAGGGCTTTTTCAAGACAGCTATAATGAATCAAGAGGAATTGATGGAGATTCTGTGACATACATTCTGTCCTACATTTTGCTGAAATCAATCCAAGTACGAATACTCGAGTAATAGCCCAACGATTGGGGGTACCTCTAAATTCACATTATGAAGAATACTGTTAACAATTCATTTGAGTCTATTGTATTCATAGCATATCCGGCATTGACATCCGAATATTTTTCTGCAGCAAGTTTTCCCGGAATCTATGGAAGAATCACGCATTTTCCTCGGTTGTTGTGTTACTCAGTGTGATTATAGCATGGTTGGGTATCCCCATTTCAACAATGAAGTACGTCAAAACTTAAACTTTACATTTGGACATCATTGAACCAGTATTGGTGGTCCATTTCATTGGTCTGCTAGATAACTGGGTCTATCATGCCTGGTATGAAAACAATAAATATGAAATCAAATTTTCTTAAGAATTATTAAAATATATTTCCCTTCTAGCAGTTTATTTTAAAATAAAATGAATAGGACTGCAGTATAAAAAGAATTGAGATAGCGAGTTTCAATGCTTGAGATGCTTGAATTGACAAATGGGCTCGAAGTGTGTTTAACTTAAGAGATTTCTTGACTTTAATGTTTCTAAAAAATTTATTTTCAGCAATGTTTCAGCTCAGTTATGGGCTGGAGTAGTTTACTCGTACTAGTAGTGAAAATATACTCGAATTGCAGTATAATAATCACAAAAAGAGGGCTAGGTGGTAGCTTGGTTTTTAGAGAAATGGATTCGTAAGCGACGAGTCGTGGTTTAGAGTGTTGTCCTTCCAAAAACAGTTGTGGACTGATGCGTCAATATCTGTTTGTAGTGTTCGCTTTGGCATGGCGTGGGTATAGAGATATTACACCAGATCTCGAACATCTAAAAATAGATCAAAATTGCGATTAGAATTATCCGAGTTAAGCGATCTTTGATCGGGGCAAAAAAATAAAACTGGATAATTCTAGAAAAATGGGGAAAAAAAGTTTTATCTAGATGCATTGCTTTAAAAATTATAATACACTAATTGACAATAAATAAAAAGTATCATTTTTCAAATACAATCCGGAGTTAATTAGTTCCTTTTAAAAATGTAGTCGACTAACTCTGTATTCCAAGTGTATACCATGTGCAAATATTTATTTAATTAGATTTATCACAGTTTTTTTTCTTCTTCTGCCATATCACAGAGATCAACTGTCAAACACAATTTGTATTCGTCATATATCAGAAGTCAAATCATGCCTTCACACACAGATAATCTATCAGAAATGTCAACATCACTAAGTTTACATTACAGAAATTTGATGTATATTTCTTTCTTTAAAAATAGCAAATTAAAAGTAGAGATTGAGAAAAATTCTATTGTGAATCATTAGCTTGAGTGTTGAATCTGATAATTTTGTTTTTTTCATACATATTAAATTGTTTAAAATATTTAACAATTTATTCCGTCTTCCTCTTTATCTCTTCAAATCCGACATTTTTTTTTAATTCTCTTAAAAAAACACTATAGGAATATTTCGGTAATTCGGAAATTAATATAAATATTTGGAATATTCAATCATTATATATTAATATATGTCATTATATGTATCATTATAATATTAATCTGTTGCATGCGTAAAATATTCGATTTTCGAGGAAACAATTAATAGAGTATTCAGAAAATAGGAGCATTACATAAAACAACTTTCTTAGATTTCATTGCGTTTGCATTAATGTTTATAAATATATCATGTATTGATAAGTAATAAGTATAGAAATGATTTAACAAAACAATTACTACACTTAATTATTACTTAATTATTATTTGATATATTACTAAAAGAAGAGAAAATTACTTCTAGACTTACTGCAGATAAAATATGTACTTTATATGCTCTTAGAATTGCTAGTAAATCATGGCAGTATTTTGGAGTTATACATTTCATTTCATTTCTGGATTCATTTCTAAAATCATCGACTGTAACGTTTTTGATATTTTCATGTTTTTTGTCCTTGTTTTCATGTGTTTCTGTTTAATATTTCCATGTTAAGAAGAGTAATAAAACACGATATTGACATGGACGCTATTCTTTATTAAAAAAAAAAAAAAACATATTAAGAACTTCGAAAAATTACGAACAAGAAATTTCGGTATGCTATTTCTGTGTCCTCCGTAATTAACCATGAAACCTTTGTGGAAAATAGAAGGCTATGCATACTAATATGTACTTCATTATCAGATATGTATACTTTGTCATTATCTTTTCATCAATGTTTTTCTTATGGTGAAAAGAAATAAAAGACAATATTTCAAACATTCGTTTTTATTTGAAGATCAGAGAAAAGAAAATTCAGATTGATTCCCTAATGAATAATATCGTGGACCTTTGGCAAAAAATGTCTCTTAATATTGCGAAGTGAAGAGAGAAACATTTTTAGAATATGGTGTTCAAAGGGACAAGGAGTATTCATTTAAATGGATCTCTAGTTTTTGTTATGAAGAGGAAATTATCAAAGAAAGCTGGTTGATTCAACAAGACCATTGTCTTCCGAGAGTAGATCCCTTCAAAAGCTAAGGGAAACAATGAAGGTTCCTGAACGTTTCATTGAACTTGATCTCAGCATAATGGAGTTGAAATAAGGAGAATGAAACTCCATACCTCACTGTCTTGTCATAACTCACCATACACTGTCTTCTCATTTTATCGCTTCTCAAAATAGATATAGTCCATTCACATATATCCCAATGTTGATAATAGTCCTTTATATATCTTCGTATCTATGCTAATAATAAAATAAAGGAAAATTTAATAAAAAAAACGTGATCAGAGAGAAATGCATTGGTAGTAGAATTTCCATTCTGAAATTAAAATTTTAAATTCTTTCTTTCAATCCCAAAAGTCAACTCCCATTGTGTCTAAGTTTTAAGAAAATTTAATTTCGTTTATAAGCCAGCATTTGAGTTGTTTTTAAGCATGCCATGCCATAAAGGTAACGCACTCATTTAAAAAAGTGGTCATTTGTTTTAAAAAACAGAAATTTTAACTGCTGTTTGTTCTAAAATACTGTACATAAAAAGCACTTAAAATTTTAAAATTAAACTTTCTATAGAAAACTGGATCTCATCTCAATTAAGTTTTCGTTCTTCTTTCTTTCAAGTGTTTTTCAAAATCTTTGTAAATTTAAATTCTTTTTTATTTTAATTCATGTAAAAATTTATGATTAAAAATGTTTCAACCTCGTTTCTTTGAACTGCCTAACTGCATTGAACTTGCATGATCTATTATAATTTCTAAGCTTTGACTATTCCCAAAAACATTTTTGTAAGTTTCATTGCCATAAAATACAGAGGAATGTAAAAAAATTTCTTGTAGAAGACAGGGAGTAAAAACGTTTCGTTCCTCAACTAAGACACTGCTTTTTATATAATTCCTCTTTTTATTGAGAGATACTAAATTTATTTGTTGTAAGACACATTAAGCTTAGAGTTTAACTCTCGTAAAGAAGTCACTGCAAAACCTCATATTGTTTTTTCACCTTTTGTCACTCTCATTAAACATACCTAGTCCATAATTGCACAAATACTGGCATGAGCATACTCCGCCCAAAGTACCAGAAATATACAAAGAAATGAATACCTTTAAGACTACAATATCCCAAGTTGATATTTAGAATCTGGTCGATATTTTGCAAATAATCATGCAGAAGTTGTTACCCTTGGTTGGAGAATGTAGGGTTATATTTTCTATATACCAGTGTTTTCCAACCTTCTGACATATGTGCATCCATCCATAATTTTTGTAACGCTGAGTACCCTTCATCAAAACAAAAAAAAATGGATGTATTTTAATAATAATCAAAATATATTTCTTTTTTGTGTGACATACATAAAATAATAAGGAAAGAAAAAGAAAGTTTTTCATAATAAAATATAAATAAAAGTTATATCATGAATAACATTTACTTAGGTTGATGAGAAGGATAAAACTGTTTGCGCTGATATGACAGATCATCATAATTTGGTTCCCTAGCTGTTAATTTTAATCTGAGATGCGGCTCTACGCCTAATAATCTCTGTTCCCTTTTTTAGACTTATAACATCTACAAATACTAGAAAAGCATCTTCATATAAGTATGAAGTTGGAAAAGGCAAGATGTATTTCAGAACTTTTTCTGTTTAAACCGGGTGTACATGTTGCATTTGTAACCATAATGAGTTAAAGAACACTCTTAATATTTGTTTCCAACGATTGCTTTTCTTCCACTTGCGACAAATCTTCTGGCATGGATATTGTGTTAATGTTATACAATATCATATTCATTCAATATTTTTGTTTAAATAGGGGAAATATAGTTTTTCCAGCCCACTTGCAAACTCTACAAATGTTGTGTTATGCATTTTAGGCTATCATCATTAAGGTGACTTGGTACCTCAAAAATGTGACAGACCTATCGTTTTTTTTTTTTATATTTAATCTTATTCTTTGCATTATTATCTTTAAATTGATATATCCCTTGTGCATGTCGGAAAGTTAGAAGTTGAATAAAATTTCATTTGAATACAAACTAGGCAATACAGCCACACCCCCTTTTTAGGAAAAATGCTAAAAAAAACGTTTCGATAAAAAAAATCTATTTTATAAGGAGAAATAATAACATTAAAAAAAGAATGCGTAATATATAAAGCAGAATATTACCGAAGCAATACAATACAATCATTTTTTTTTAAATGTGTGCATGTAAAAATTTTGAATTAAGGCATTCTATATCAATAATTTTATAATTTCAGTTCTCTTATTTCTGATATGTTTTTCATACAAATGTAATATCTCAATATTATAAGAAGGAAAAAGAACTAAAATTTCTGTCATGACAGAAAAAAATTTTTTTTTAACATTTTTCTTGAATTTTCTTATGCAAGTAATACTCTTTAAAAATTGATCATTTATAAAAATGTATGGGTTGAAAAATATTAAAATACAATTATTTTAAAGAAAAATGTATAAATAATATATTAAAGTGGTATTTTAAGTTCATTTAAGCTTATTATAATTATTTTTTCAGAATTATAAACTTTAAAGGTGTTTTTTTCTCAGTTTGTGTTTTTCGAAATATTAGTACATTCAGAGTGCTACTCCTTCCACAATTATTTACCAATCACTTCCATTTTTTCCCTTATTGTTATATATAAAGCATGTAATAAAATTAGGGATCCGCTTTGCTGTAAACTGAATACTTTTTTTAAAAAAAAATAAAATGTAAGAGATATCGGCTTTTTCGTTGATTTTTAGCATGCATACAACATTTTATTATTTCTCTCAAAAACAAATTACGTTATTGTAAAATCGATCCCTAAAGTTGCTTAGAACATCCATATATAAGAATATTACAAAAAAAATTCAGGTAAAAAAAATTAATATTTACAGAAGGAGTAAAATTTTAAAAATTTTCAAATTTTCTTCAAAAAATTTAAATTTCTAAAATTGTGTGAATAAAGTGTGAAGAATTTCTTCTCGTGCCATTTTCTTGAGTAGAAGCATTATATAAAATGTTAAAATATAATTTTTAAATACATAAATAAAGAAAGTTGTTCAAAGGGTACCAAGTCTTCTTAATTTCAGCAGTCGAACTTATTATAAACTCATGAAGAGAGGGAAATGAGTCTACTCCATTATTAATTCTCTTTTGTGTCTCAAGACTGTCTTAACTTGACTCATGAGAACATAGAATTAGGCGCAACTAAAAACGGTGTAGTGCATATCCCATCAAAATGAGTACTCCCCCCCACACCCGAACTGTTCCCGTACCCCTAGGGATACACGTACTATACTTTTAGAAACACTGCTATATATTACATACACTCAGACTGCACAAACTGTGAGCCTTATATAATTATATTACATAGAGTCTTTGAAGCAAGTATGATTTTGATTACTTGTTTATTATTCCTGTGTTTCTCCTATTTTAGTTACCGGAAAATACATTGACTTTTACTCTTATTTCTATCTTCATACGATTTAAAAAGGTTATATCTCAATAATAAAGTATTAAAATAATCGATATTTTGTTCAGTTAATTAATGAAAGAATTTAATTATTATTTTGATCATTTCTATAATGTGATTAAGAATATGTCAAGAAAGATTCAGTCACACAAATAATAAGATAGTTCCATCCTTGGTTATGAATATTTTTTTGCAATTTTTTTCCTCTTTATTCAAAAATCGGTCATGGTGTTTAATTGGACACGCAAATCCTGAATTCACTTTTTTTAGTGCTTGGGAATTATATTTAATATTTTGTTTAAAATATATTGATTTTTTCAATATACTAGGTATAACTTTTTTTTGTTTTATAAATATTTCCAAACAGTTTATCAGTTAATGTTCATTTAACCTGTTACAAACAAAAACAGAAATTATTTATATGAAATTTCTATTTAAAAATGATCCTCTTTCCTTGCATGTTTTTAAACCAACTTTCTTTTGAAAAAAATGCCATTCAGAATCTCATGGCAATTTTCCAAGGCCTCAACTATAACAGCGGGCTTTTCGTTTTCCATGACTTGACAGTTTCGTATCTTTATTCACTGGAGCATTAAAGCATTCTTACATATGCTCAACAAGTGGAAAATAGAATAAAAATATGAAAAGAAGTGTTCTGCCTAGTTGCTTTTTAAAGACGGTGTTCAACAATGACTGCAGCATCTGAAAAAGTTACGAAAAGGAAAACAAGTTTAAGTGTTCTGACAAATCGCTTTAAAGTTGTTCTGCGTTCATCATTATTTTATTTTTTGAACAACAAAAAAAACATGTTGTTTACACCTGTTATATTTTATAAAATTCAGTTATATTTTTGCAGTCTTTTTTTAAAGCCCCTTTTTGTGACAAAATATAATTGTCTCCAAAAGAGGACTGAAATGTGTAACTTTTTGCCTTAAGTAAGTATACAGTAAAAGCATTTGTTTCTATTCGCAAGACAAAAGATTCTGAAATACTGTTTTTTAGCATTGACAATGATCGTATTCTTGTGTTAAAAGTGTTATTTTTAAGAACGCACCAGATATGCAACCTGAAAACATAAGCTGCAATATATTTCTTATGTAGTTTAACCACTCAGGTTTAAAAATGTGTAATTGTGGGTTTAAGGCATGTTTGTGAATAATAGAAATTAATTAAAAACGCAGTCATTGATCGTAATTTAGTTTATTGCAATGTTTCAATAAATCATTTGGTACTCCAAGCCATGACTAGAGTGCGTGTATTGTAACAAGCGTAGACCGTGACAGAGTGAATTTCATGCACGTGGTTAGAGAAAAAGAGCCAAGTTGCAGATGTTATGCGGGAGGGTGGGGGGAATGAGAGGTACTGAGTTGGAAGCTGCCCCAACTGACATGCAAGCGTCTGGGGATTCATCACACACGCGCACACACACACACACATATATATGTGTGGGAATACAACCGAAATCTTCCAAAAGGTCGGATACTTCAGATAGCGGGGTTTTTATTGGCGTGGTGTCTAGGGGTTTTTAGGGTGTATTAGTTAATTTTGAAATAAAATAGACAACATAGTTTAAGAAAGAAACTGGTTGAAAACTAAATAATTTATTATGAATTATAGGGGAGTATTTGCATGGGGAATATTTCAAAAGAATAGGAAAGGTAGATCATATTACTTTAAGGAAGGCAATTGAGATTAAATAGAACTCATTATGGTGCTATTAAAACTTACCGCCTGGCGCGGGCGAACGGCGCTGATGCGCGAAATACGACGTTTCTGTGACGGGTGTTAGTGGGCCTCTGCCGAAAAAGGTTGATATCGGTGTTTTAAAAGGGACGCTAGATGGCGTTGATGTGGAATACTGTTTTGATTAGAATTGCCGACCTCTGGAAAGGGATATGTTCTAACCTTTTACAAATGGGATATCCTACATATATATATATACCGGGTAGGCAAAATTCTGTAAAAACTTTAAAAAATTATAAAACCCGGAAAACAAAACAAAATAAAGAAAGTTTTCTGGTTTAGCATCGATGAGTCACGGGATTTTTTTTTAAGATAAGAAAAAAAATTCAAAAAAGAACCGACAGATGACGCTGGTACAAGACTTAGTTGTGGAAATAGCTGGGTACACAAATGAGACAGGCTATTATAAATACTGGTTTTCTTATACAGATACAGTTCTCCGTTGCATTCCAACTAAGTAAACTAGGATGCTGAGTAGGAAAGACGAAACTTTGTTGGTGAAGCTGTTTTACATGAACGAGGAATCAGCGCGATTGTTGCACTGCGTAATTTGCAACTTAAGAAAAATATGAAGACTGGAACAGGACCTTCAGCAGTGGCAGACCTCATAAAGCCTGTTTAGCGATTTGAGGAAACTTGATCGTGTAAGATCCGGACGACCAAGTCTAAGGCAAACATGTTCGGCTCGTGCTGCAGCTGAAATGGAAACCTTAGCGTCAGAATCCACTGCAGGAAGTTGCAGTGCCAGGGAAGCTGGCAGACGCTTCGGCTAACCATCATCCTCTATACGCAAAGTTATTCATAGAGTTCTTAATCAGTATCCATATAAATTACAGTCTTGCCATGAACTTTTACCGTTAGATACAGTAAAAAGAGAAGAATTTGCGTGATGGGTTCTCTCCAAAATTGAACAAGATTCCTCTTGGGTCTTTAACATCTTGTGGACAGATGAAGTTCCTTTTTTGCTCCATGGCGACGTTAATACCTATAACTGTCGCATCTGGGTGACGTCAAACCCTCGAGTATACACAGAGGAACTACTGTATTTCCTCAAAGTCACAGTATAGTGTGGGTTCACATGCTCCTTCATCATAGGACCCCTCAATGAAAACATAGCATCCAGCATAGTATCCAGCATAATGAAACATAATACCTAACAAATGGGTGGAAAATGGTGACAGCAAATAACGCTTATAACAGTTATTTAACGCTTCTGCGCGAAAAGGTTGTTCCATGTTTGGTGAAAAAGTTGCGCTTTCTACTGTTATGTTTATGCAAGATGGAGCAACAATTTACACTGATAATCCAGTCAAAAAATTATTGATACAGACTTTCGGGAAAGAAAGAATCATTACCAAACACTGCAGGTTTCCATGGCCTCCTCGGTCTCCAGATCTGACACTAGCAGACGTTTGGCTGTGGGGATATTTAAAATCTCTGGTGTATCGATCCCGTCCATCCAATCTGTCGGAATTGAAAGATGCGATCCACAGAGACCTGTCATGTATACAGTCAGAAATTCTGCACTCTGCCGTTGCTGGATTTGTGACACGCCTGCAATGTGTTATCCCCTGTGGTGGTGGACATGTGAAACACATACTGCTATAATAAATGATTTGATAATATTAGTTTTGTTATTTGCGTGTCTTTTCTTTCACTTATTTCTTTCACTTTTCTTTCACGCCACCTATTGGCTGTATTTGAATATATATATATTTACGTGACTTTTATTTTACTCTCGCGACTTATCGATGCTAAACTTGCGAACCGTTTGTTATTTTGTTTAAATTTCCGGGTTCTATAAATTTTTAAATGTTTTTTGACGAACTTATTGCCCACCCGGTTGTTGCCTTCTTGTTCAAAAGACACCGAATTCAAACTTGTTTTTAAACAAACGTTCAAATTCAAAACAAGAGGCTAATTCATGATCATGCATATGAACTATAACTACTAAGATTATTCCTTTAATTTTTCAGCAGAGATGAATGCATTCTACCTAATCAAATATGTGTTCGACACTGAAATCTTAATATAATTTTATTTTGCAATATTGATATTCAATACATTATTATGGAACAAAATCCGCAAATTATTGAAATTTCAAATTGACTCGTTTAAGTAAAAATCTAGTTTTCGTTGAAGAATTTAATTTATAAATAGCATGGAATGTATTTGCAATATTTATGAGCGTGTTTATAACATTATATGTTAAAGATAATGTAGAATTTTATACTTCCATATATCTAATCTTTCTTCAATTATTGTTAAAGAAACGTATTTAAAAAAAAGAGAGAAATAAAAGGTTTTTGAAGAAAAAAAAAATCTTTTCTTTTGAAAAAGAAATATATATAAATGAATGCATTTTTTCAAATGTAGTTTAATATACACATTCGTGTATACTTAGTTTACATAATTGTTTCTACGAAATAAATGAAAATAATTTCATATTCAAAGGCACTTTTTTTCTAATGAGCATTTCGTGTAAATTTAAAAATATAACTGGTTCGTAATATTAATGGGCATTAACTTTCTCACTACAAAGTATAACTCATCATCTCGATCTCTTTCATATATTATAAGTATATTTACCATAAAATCGGGCGTATAACGCACACCGCCATATAACACGCAGCTATACTGTCAAGCAGCAATTTTTAGTTTTTAGGTACATTCGCCGCATAACACGCGCCCCCTTTTTTACGTAGAAACCTAAAATGTACATGCGCAGTACTCTTATGTTTTGCAGTGTGATTAATACCTAGTCACAAGTTGTTCTCTAATTTTCAAACCACTCTCATCCCATCTGTCCCCTTTTGATCAGTGACCTCGTACCGCCTTTGGGTGGAGGGATTGTCCATTGGAGCCCCACTCTTGAATAGGGAGAGTATTAGATTAAAAGTGTAAACATCTATACTCTTATTATGACTTAAAAAATACATCTATCCAAAAATTTGTGAAAATGCTCTTAAAATTGTATTCCTAGATATACATAGTTATTATGTATATCTGTGTATATCTCATTATTCATAGATAGACACAATTTTTTGGAATGATCATTCTATAGCATTTTTTGAGTCGGGGAGGGATGTACAGAATATTATTACAGTACAAAATATCTTGTACTTAAGGAAATATTTCTGGATATAGTAAGAGACGCTGATTACTTTTTGGATGTTGAATGCGGTTTTATTTGAAAAACAAGAACATTCTCGTGAACTATGAACACTGATCAATGAGTAATGAGAAAATAAGTATTTCTGTATAAATGGTTTACAAGCCTATGCTAATCTTAAGGTATCCGACTACGTTCGGAAAAGTGATTTTAAAAAAAAAGCGCATAAATGGATAATTTTCATGATATTTAGTGTCACTTAGATTAGAATACATGTATAAAATTGTTTTAAGAACATTTTCACACAAAAAAAAATTTTAATACAATATTTCGGCAAAAAATTAACTTAGAATAACCTTTTTTCAAAATGTTCTCCTTTTGCCAAAAATTCTTCTTTTATAATAATATTTTGCCTGTATATAGTTCAGATCTCTATACAGAGGCTCAACTATGATTTTTGAAAGCTTCACTTTATTTTCAAGTTTACAACCCATTGAAATAATTATCGGCGTTTTTTTTTCTTAAAATGTCTCCCCTCTGTTGTCGTAAAACATGGATAATCCCACTTCTAAGTTATGTATTTCAAAAATTCTTGTTGAGCCTTTGTACAGAGGTCTGAGCTATATACAGGCAAAATATTTTTATAATAGAGGCATTTTTCACAAAATGAAAATATTTTGAAAATGGGTCATCCTATGTTCATTTTTTGTCAAAATATTGTACTTAAATAATTTTTTATTGTAATACTATTCTTAAGATAATTTTATATACATTTTCTAATCTAAGTGACACTAAATATCCTAAATATTATCCATTTATACGCTTTAGCAAAATCACGGTTCCGAACGTAGTCGGATAACTTAAAGATTAAGAGACTAAAGGTTTAAAAAGTTCATGGATGTTACACATTATAATATTCTCATTTGGCTCATGCCAGAAGAAAAAGAAATAGACTGTCGCTTACTTTTCAGACGAAGGCATCTACTAACACTCCGAACGCGCCCCTTTTTATCCTTGCAGATGTTGCTGCGTCGTTCTATGAACGAGTCTTTTTTAAGAACGAATTGTCCTCGTACACTAACAAGGGAACTCAACATCCAGAGAATCTTAGACAGTTTGCTATGGAAACTACTCATAAAATCCAGTGTGATGTGTTACTTATCTATACTTAATTTCTAAATGGGTGAAGGCACTGTCTCGGTTGTGAAGTTTTCATCGAAAATGGGAATGGTATTAGGCTCAGTAAAAGAAATTCTGCGTAGTGTTCAGTTTTTCATGAAGAACTCTTAGCTATTGAGGAGGGTCTGAAGTTTTGCTTTACTGAGAGTGTCAATACAGATATTTAAATATTGAGTGATAGCTGAAACTTTATTCAGCAAGTATCTGAATGGTGGAGGCATGATGGCAGATCAACAACGAGTATTGTCCAGCTTTTAAATAGATTGAGTGCCAATGCTACGATCTTTTTTCAGTGGGTACCCTCACACGTAAATGTCTTCGGGAATGAGATTGCAGATGATTCGGCCCGTGTGGGCTGCCATAAAGATTCTACACATGGTGGCTGCCTTACTTTTTCAGAACTTGCTACCCAGGTCAAACAAGATATTAGTTTCTCTTGGAGGCAGTCCCTTGTACATGTGTGGTATGAAGTGGTATGAAGGAAACCGTCCTGATGCTGCTTTGCTTAGAACAAGCAGTAGGCGAGATGAAATTTTTCTTGTTAGGCTCCGTAGTGGACATACTCGTGTTCAACGGCATGCGGCTGGTCTTAAAGTTTACTTTCCTTGTCTGAACTGCAATGTGACCCAAGCAGCTCCTGCCCATATCTTGTCTTGTATTGGTTGCCGTAAGAACCAGGTTCTCTCAAGTCCTGCTAAAGTTCTTCATTGTTTAAAAACGCACGGATTCATGGACTTTATCTAGATGTTTCTGTCGATCAAGTGGGATAAGAAACAAGAAGGTTTAAATAAAACATTTTATAAATAACTTTAGTTTTTTTCCCCACCTAAATTAGTTTGTACTTTCTTTGTATTAACACAGCAAGAGACTATTGACTCTGACTATACTATTTAGAATTAGTGAAAGAAGATGAGGACGATACATGCTGTTCTCTTTCTATTACTCTTTAATTTCAAGAACTATTACACAAAGGAAATTTCTATACCTTCCAATCTCATTGCAACCACAGATGCGAAATGGTTATAATCACAAACTAGTGGCAATGTTATTTCTGTCAAGCCATAATTTCGAATCCTGATGCCACAAAATACCCATTTTGTTAAAAGACTGATTTCCGTTAAATCTGTCGAAACTTTAATTTCTCACGTTGGTGGGTGCGAAAGTTAAGAGAATGCCTAGGAGATTCTTTACAAATAACTTCCCTGTTGCTTCTACATGTGACTTTAAGGTATCCGACTATGTTCGGAACCGTGATTTTGCAAAAGCGTATAAATGTATAATATTTATGATATTTAGTGTCACTTAGATTAGAAAATGTATATAAAATTGTTTTAGGAAAAATATTACAAAAAAAAATTATTTAAGTACCATATTTTGACAAAAAATTGAACATAGAATGACCCATTTTCAAAATATTCTCCTTTTTGGGAAAAATGCTTCTATTATAATAATATTTTTCCTGTATATAGCTCAGACCTCTGTACAGAGGCTCAACTAGAATTTTTGAAATATATAACTTAGAAGTAGGCTTATCCATGTTTTACGACAACAGAGGGGAAAAATTTTAAGAAAAAAACGCTGATAATTATTTCAATTCGTTGTAACTCTGAAAATAATGAAAACATTTTTAAAAAAAAAATAGTTCAGACTCCCTGGAGAAGTCTTTACTTTACTTAAGCACACACACACACACAAAATATATTTATTTTAGAAGCATTTTTTATAAGAAGAGAACATTTTGAAAAAATGATTATTCTAAGTTAATTTTTTGCCTAAATATTGTATTTAAATAGATTTTTTTTTTGTCAAAATGTCAGAACAATTTTATACATGCATTCTAATATAAGTGACACTAAATATCATGAAAATTATCCATTTATACGCTTTTTTAAAATCACAGTTCCGAACGTATTCGGATACCTTAATAAAAAAAAACAAGCAATTATTCAAAAACTATACTATGATAATGCTGGAATTAGATTTTGTGCTCCAACATGAAGTTCCTAACCACCAGTCAATCACAGCGTTCTATTCTTCTTCTTGTTGGATATTGATTTGTTTCCTGTCATCCCATCGTTTTAAAGATACAAATTATTACATAACACAGAATTAAATGTGAAACAATAGTGTTTCTGCTGACTTCTGCTTCAGTCCTGACATATAATATTCAACCAAACATAGTTTTTGATTCTAGATAAAAAAAAAATGCATGGATAATGACCCGTCAAATGTAACATCTACCGATGTGGTCATGGTTTATCTATTACAAAGAATTGATTTTCCTTTCAAAATTATTGAGTTTGATTCTTTTAGAAAACTGTCTATTTGGAAAAATTTCACTACAGAGAGAACAATTGGAAATGAAGTAACAAGAATAAAAATTCCTTATCAGTGAGATAGTAATTAGTATGAAAAAAAACTTTTTTTCTATTGAAATAAAAAAAGCTAGGAAAAAAAACTTCATGATCTGAAGTAAAAGGAAATACGAGATTATTAACAGTTTTTTTTTGTGTCATTATAATGCAAATACATATTCAATGCTTCCGTAATTTTTTCACGTGGAATCTTCTGATGTAAATTTATTTTTCTATCTAATTTTAACGCATTTGCTTGAGTAGGCTGTTATTCGGCATTTTGCAATTGCATTCTGAGTCTGGGAATATGTATTAGAGTATTCATAATATTCTAATCATTGTATCTCTTTTCTTAAATTGTGGTAGTTTTATAGTAGAAAGAATAATTGTGGAACATTTTGTTTATTTTTAAACATTACTTTTTAAAACTAATTTGTATGAAAATAAGATACAAAATTAGTTTTACTGTTACAACGTATTTCTCTCTTTCTCTCTTCAACATTGAAAAGACACAATTGGAATAAGTTCAGTCATTTAAAAAATAAAGATAAATCTAAAATTCCTTTTGAAATGCGAATTAAATCACATATAAAGAACAATTAAAAATTACTACAGAGATAAAGTTCAATTAAAGATATGTTTATACAGAGTGATTAAGTATATGTATCGCGCGTAGAGTTTGGGAAAGAATACATACATTGGTATAAACAACTTGTCTTAAAAATTCTCATCGAATATAAAAGAATATTGAGATATAAAAGGAAGTAAATCCTTCTCGAATAGCTAATGTTCAAATTTCCTTTTTTATAATATTGAAGAATTTCTTTCGCAAAATTTATAAAAATTTATACATTCTCATAAAAAAAAACCTTTGTCGAAAGAATTCATTTTTCTTCAATTTCTTTTATTAATAAATTGTATAAAAATTATCAACCAAATCTATTTTTGCTCTTTAAACCCTGAATAAATATGAAGGACTTATTTGCTCTTGCTTTTGTGTGGTTATATTTTTATATTTTAAATCATTTTTACGTAATATGCGCTATTCAACTACTAGTATTTTGTCATAGATATTTTATACAAATTTATTTAGTATTTTTTAATTGAAAAGTATTAGTATTTTTAAACTATTCTTTTTAAGCTTCCCAAGTATTTAATTATTTAAAATTTTCTAATGTATGTATTTCGACTATCATTGACATTCAGTGATAAATTTCTCTATTCGTTGTGCATATTTCTATCAAAATACTTGGGAAATAGTTATTGATTGTGAATCTATTACAGTTAGTGATCTCATCAAAATTAACAAAAAAGGATGATATAAATAATAAGATGATAACTGAATACAATACAAATGTATTGTTTTCACTGAAGCTGTGAAAAGGAATTTATAATTTATATAATTACTTTTTTAATTTTATTCCTTATACTTGCCTCTCGTTCAACCTTATATTCGTCAAATAGTCGTATATTTATTTTATGCTAGAGTTGTACAACAATAGAGTCTGTCGATATTTATTTAATAAGTGTGGAGAACAAAATTATTTACCATTAAATACATTCCCTCAAACTATTCATAGTGCACAGAAAGCAGGGCACTGAAGAAACGTATCCATTCCTTAAATTATTTATTCAGCTGTTTATTTTAAAAATGCCGAATATCGTTTTATGCATCGATTGATTTTCTAATGCATATTTTTCTTTCTTTTAATGCCCTTTTTTAAAATTGATGTACAGAGCAATCGAGCTCTCTTAAAACCTTCAAATATTATTTTTTAATCTATACAAAATCATCTTTATTTGGTTTTTGCATTTCATGAATCCCATTATGATTCATAAATTTAAAAATATTTGTAAAGCCTTTTCCTCCTACACAATATACATATTAATTTTACATCAACAATTTTCAAAAATAATAATAATAATAACTTTATTCGGCGCATTTCCAACTTCTTTCCGAGTATTTTATTACCATGATATCTGGACGTGAGAGTAATTCTTTTTATAGTCATTGAAACTTCCCGCATAAGATTTTGATACACTCGGCTGTACGATTAGAAAGGAATACAAACCACGATTACTTTCAAGAAGTCATTACTCCGCGCCGCGCCTGGGAGTGCTTAATGTCGCCAATATTGCTTACGCCGTCACATAAATAATAATAATGCTAACAACATTTCCTTGAAAAAGCATTTTTTCTTGCTGTTTTCTTCACGTCCGTCATTTGCCGGGAGCGATATTCCACTCCCAGATTTCCAACACTAGGGAAAGTAGATTTCAATTTAGGCATCGAAGAAATCGACTTCCTTGAAATCATTTGATCCATAATTATACATTCCTCCTGCCTTTAAATCAGAGACCATAATGTGCTATTGATCGTACTTTAATACAGCGATTTGGATGCTATTTTGGATTGTTTTTGTTTTTTTTAATACTAACCTCAAAAACGATACGTCTGCGCCCTAAAAATGAGAAAGCAATACTGGAACGTGAAGGAAAAAAAATGCACGAAATCAGATAATACTTGGAGGTCGGAAAAGAAACATTTGCAATGATCCGACAGAAATTTGGAGCAGAAAATAGCTCCGTAAGAACTAAAGAACATAAAGCGGAGATCCCGGAATAAAGGAACTTAAAAAAAGTTTCGAGTAAAGAAACTCTTTGCTACTTTCTTTTGAGGAATGGATTTGTTATAGTCAACACTGTTGTCCTCCAGGCTTCATCTTAAAGCATTCTTTCAATTAGATGTGTGTTGCTCTTCCTTCCAAGAAACTTCATTTTCGGGAACTAACAGGCATTGATCCCATTGATCAGTGTTTAACAAGACGTTGTACTATTAGATGTTCTTTTCTTTCTTTTAAATTGAATCCTGGTAGGTAATTGTTCAGACCTGCGTTATGTGAAGCACAAAAAGACACAAAATTAAATGTATACAGTATATATATATATATGTGTGTGTTTGTGTGTGTTTGTGTGTGTGTGTGTGTTTGTGTGTGCATGTGTGTGTGCGTGTGTGTGTGCTTGTGTGCGCGCATGCGTGCGTGTGCATAATACTTAAATTTTCTCACAAGGAATTTTATTTCATAATGGTTTTGAGCCCTCCAAGACCATTACCAAATCCTCCTAGTCTTTGTAATGATAGTTAATTTATAATTAACTCGCCAAACGGGAAATAACCACAAATTTAACACAAAAAAAACAGCCAAGCTCACGTCAGATTACGTATATGATGCAAGATTGCATCATATACGTAATCTGACTAATCACAAGAGTCTTTACCGGCAATTATATGATTCTAAAAGCTTCTTGTTGACGAAACCTATAAAAGCTGAGATCTCCAGAGCAAACAATGAACAATTTTGTCCCTTGTATTGCTTGCACGTTTCTTTGCTGTTCATGTTTTCCCTTAATTATCTTGTTCATCAATAAAATATGGATTATAAAACACTAAAAGCCTCAGTCCTTCAACGACTACAACCCGATAAAAAAAACATTCTTCCCTAAAAATATTTTAATTCAAGGGAAATCTACTATATATATTGATAACGAAAATGGATATTTTATTAAATGTACAAAAGTAAAAGTAGATTTACATTTTAGTATCAAAATCACTACACAAACAAATGTTAAAGAAACTTAAGTAGAATATCATAAAAATATTATGACATTGATATAAAAAAATAAAATAATTTAAATTGAACTGTTGATAGTTTAACTATTAAATGTGAAACTGATTTTGAAATGAATGATTGAAAGCTATTAAAACACTAAAATCGTTTAAAGTTTGGATTCATATAATTCTCTCTCTCTCTCTCTCTCCACACACACACACATACACACACATATATATATATGTAGTAATTAATATATTCCTTACTTATAAAACTGTAAACATCATAGTCGTATTACTGAACCCGATATTTGAATCACAAACTGCATTAATTTATTAAATAAATTTTATAATGAATTTAGTTAATTTAGGTATTTGCTAATCTTGAAATATGTCGGGATAAAAGCCTCCACAAATTAATTTAGTGAATATATTTTGGTTGCGTCAATACATTTTGAATAAATTCAATTTAAAATCCTATCATAAGATCATTTTTCAAAAGAATTCACAATATGTACATGATTTGAATGTTTTTTAAATGGATGTTGACTTTCAGGTAATGTATGAATCAAGTAATGTATTATTTTCTTCATAACATTTTCTTGCATTCGGTTGGTTCTGATAAATTATATTTCATTGTTTTAAAGACACCATTCTCTTTCATTTAAATACTGTTTAGCTTCCTCATTATTCAGTTCTCTTCTAATTCATTAAACAATAAAACTAACATTAGCGGATGCATCGCAATTCTGGATTATTGCTTTACATTAAAAGTGTATTTACTTACGAGTATTCCCTGAAGATTTTAAATTAAGTCAAGCATTTTTAAAGCATTTTCAAGCATTAAATTAAATCAAGCATAATTTTCTAACATTCAAAATGTTTAAGCTATAAATGAATTATATCATACTGTTTTGAAAGATTTTCTAATATTATAAGGAAATTGTTAACAAATAAAATTCTACTTATTGTTAAAAAGATTTAAAATACATGAAGGATTTTATAAGTTCAAAGAATATAAAAGTTAACGATCTACATTATATATAATAGTAATAAATTTAAATTGTGTTCGAGATTACACATAGTTTTCAAATTAAAAAGTAAGCCCAATCTTGCACATTCATTTCAAAATTATGTTGAAATGACAGTTGGACACATAAAAATTGTATTTACTAAATCAATGTCAGGATTTGTGTGAAAATAAAATCAACTTATTTGAAATTAATCCTTTAACTAGTTTGCCTGTATACCATACGAAACCGGTTTGACCGTACACTGTACGAGTTCTGATATTTTTTTCTTTCTGACTTTGACTTGCATATATTTCTAATTCTTATAGTAAGATTATTAGTGCTAGTTTTTAAAAAGGTTTAGTTTGTGTGTGTCCATAGTACTGAAATACTTCTCATTTCGGATTTTCTTTTTGGAGAAGTCGGGAATTTTTCGTTGATGGTAGGAATTTAGATTCTTGAAAATATTCTATAACGAACAGGGATTGTCAAAGCTTTGCGCGATTTGTTACTTGAAAAGAAATGAAAATAGAAAGATAATCCAAAAAAGCTGATGCTATCTATGTCCACATTGCAATGTAAGACTTAGTATTACAAAATACATCAAATTTTGTGTACATATATATATGAACAAAAACACAAGATCCTCAATCATTTGGAAAAAAAAGTGAGAAAATGAAATGTTTTGAAAAAGTGAAAGAAATTCTTTTAAGACATGTGAAACATTCTCCATAGCATTTAGGAGTTCTTGTGCTCCCCAAATTATAAAATAAAAACTAGAGTGAAAAATTAACAATTGAAAATTAAAATAAAATTCTTCACTTTCCGCATTTTGTTCGGTATTAAGCTTATAACAAGAACAAAACAAAAAGGTTCCTTTTTTGGAATATTTTGGGCAAAAGAAATTGACCGCAAAGGGATTAATCAGTCCCCCCTTCGGTCTAATACTTCTGCGATAATTTTATAAGAACACAATACTCCTTCTGTACTTTATTTAATTTTTTTAAAAAAGATATTTATATTGAATAGAGAAGTATATATTCTTCGCTTCTCTACATATTCATGCATGATTTTGGCTGATTAATTCAATATATGTTTTTAATAAATTATGATTCGTATCCCTTAAACTAATATGGGGGAGTGAATATATATATATATATATATATATTAATATTCTTAGACTTAAAAATGTGTGTATCCATGGGGCTAGTAATGTTTAAATTAATTTGTGTAATCAAAAAGTATTTTCAAAATTTGTAAGGATTGAAATTTTTGTTTTAAATTAATTATTTCCAGAATATATTAATCGTAAAATTCTCATTCCTTCGCATGATTAATAAAATATTAATGCAATACAAGTAATCGGAATTTCTTGAGGTATCCTAAATTAATCTCATTCTCATTTACGAATTTATACGATCGAAACATGTCCGCCTACTTCTGTCTACAACCGTCTCGTATTCTTTCTAATGAAAAATGTATAGTTAAATATATTCCTAAGATATTGTAATCATGGAATATATTCTGGAAGAAGTATACGCACAATATATTTTACTTCCTCAACAATTAATATTTTACACAAGTTTAAATCATAACAAAAGCACAAATGATACCCTTTTAGAAAACAATTTTCAGGATAGTAAAATTTATAAAATGTGATATTTCGAAGCTTTATTAAATGTCAAAAGGAGTATTAAAATAAAAATGCTCTTCAAGTGCCATTTGCATGCTTCCCCTGTCATTTTTTTCCCTTTTCGAGTCGTGTTACAGGTTTTTAACAGTCCATAAACACATCACATTTATCTAAAGATCTCGAGTTTTTTTTTTCCATCCACTTAACGTCACTGTAAAATAAAAATATTCAAAACATATTCTCTCCCTACTTAAATGCTCTTGCTAACCTGTGATAGCTACGCAACATACGTCATTCCAGAAAAAAATAAATAATAATTCGAGATTTTTTTCAGAATTTAAAAAAAAAATCTTTTTTTTTCTAAAAATGAATCTGAAATTAAAATATTCTGGGAGCTAACTCAGCTGTAATGTTATTTGACCGTTTCGAGTTTATTTGGGACGTAATGAATTACCTGATCAAATTTTTGTCGACCCAGAAATAAGTGGTAGTCGTTTTTGCGTGTCTACCTTATTATTAGACCATAGTGTTTCGCCATTAGGTGTGCTTAACAGCCTATTTCGCACTTTTATCACGTACTGCATCCATAACTTAACACTTCTTCGAGGTTATTTTGCTCTTTTCTTCATTTGTTGTTGGAAATAACGGATGGTTGGGGATTTTTTTTTTACTCATTTTCTTTTTTTATGATGTATTTTAATCCCTATCAGTGGGAATAAGGATTGATGTTTTTTCCCTCTTAAAAAAAGAATTTATGTACGAATTCCCGGACGAATGCATCTCAATAGTAAATTGAGTCCATTGAGCGAGATATGTTTTGCAGAAAAGGCTTTTAAGTAATTAATAAATGCTGGTTATTTTTCCCCCAATGCATGAGTAAAATATTTTTTATTACATCATTTATAATTTATTTGGCAAATTATAAATATTTAATGATGATGAACCTATTTTAATTCTGTAACTACCATACTTCATCAATTCCTAAAAATTATTTCCATTACATAGTTCGAAATTATTCAGCTTTCCTTATTTTGAATTTGTTGGAGTGTAATTGAAAATCAAATATTTACTTTTAATTATTTGCCCTTATTTTGAGGTATTAAATTGCTTAAATAAATGTAAATTTACTTTACTGAAATACAAATATATACTAGTCTCAAACACATGAGAATCGATTTTTGTCTGAATTTTAAGTATACTAAATTGGTAAACTGAGATAGGAAAGCATGTACGACTTTTCAACAGTAAAAAAAATATTGTAATGCTTACAAGTAGAAATAATAGTAAGGGTGTTATATTTTCTATACAAAGGAGAAGTAAGAAAATTATTTGTAATATTCGGAGTTTTTTTTTTTCCCTTACGAAACTACTGTTGATGTTTCTTGTTCCTATAATTCTTAACCTTTTTCTGGTTCATATAACTCTTATAAAAATATATCTATACAAAAGTATGATTGTTTTTAGATTTAAAGGATATTTTATTTATTTATTTATCTTTGGTTTTTCTGATTTTTAACATGTACTCAAAGATCCAATGACTTAATTTCACGGTCCATGACACTATTCTCTTGTATATGATTTAGAAATTCTGTAAAATATGTCTGTCAGTAACTGCATTTTTCCATGTTAATCAAGATTACGGTTGGCTTTTTTTAACGTAAAAAATCACATTAACCCGCGGTCACTCGCACCTGTTTTTGCTACCGTCGTTACTCGCGGGGTGTACAGTACACCCCAAACTTTTAACACGTGTATTTAATTAGGAAAATAAAATTAAGTCATTATGATACATATTTATAAAGTACAAGATGTTTTTTGTATTATACAAATAAAATTATTAAATTTATTGCATACAAATGAGACTAACATTAATTTAAACTAAACACACGAAATTTTTATATTTTAAATCACATAATTTTATATTTTTTTCATAAACCAGTAAAACTTATATACCAGTAATGAATATACTTTATAATTAATGAGATATTGATAGTAGAAAGTAGAAAAATAATATTTTAATTATTTTCCAAACATTCAGAGCAGACTGTATACATATGCTCAACCTCTCGCGGGAGTTCTCAGCCCCCCAGATAAACTTTTGAAGGTCATAACATTCCAATCGTTCGAGAAAGAGGGATTGCATCAGGCTTGAAAGTTCAATGACCTAAAATGTGCAGCTACAGAAAAAACCGTGGTTCTGCGCATTCCTTTTAGAATCCTGGGAGAATTTTCTTGTTGCTGGGGTGTACAAAACACCCCGCGTGAGTGATCGCGGGTTAAGGGACTGAAATTTGAATCTCAGTCCCTTAACGGGATTTTAGTCTCCCTCCTTTTATAATTTTTCATACAAACAAAAAAGTTGTATTTTTCCAAATTTCTTATGCTTCATGATTTTTGTTAATATTATATACTAGAATTCATTCTTTATCACTTATACAAAATCTAGAATTTTCAATCAAAAAATTCTGTAATACGCATGCAGTTATATCTGTTGTAGTTTAATGGTAAATATTCTTAATGTACGCAGACAAATGATATGTAAGTGAAAGCTAAACTATTTTACATGCCTATTTTGTTTAAGAAATGCTCTTAACTCATATTTATTCTTCTTTTAGGTAAGTACATTTGTCAGTTCATATTGTACGTTGGTAAATTGTGAAGATTGTCCTGAAATTTTGTGTCCATACGTAAGTACCTAATTACAAACTTGCACTACATTTTAAATTTTGAAATTCGATTTAAAATTATTGTATTTAAATTTTAAGTAGAAGAATTGCTGGTGTACTACCTTTCAAACTTTTTTTAATTTAAGATATTTTAGGGAGAACTAAATGATCAAAGGAATATGATGCTTAACTATTTCTAAAATTTCTGTTTCGAATTGGAATTTAAACATTAAATAATTTTCAATTGCTTTTGAAATTATTAATGCTAATTTAAATGATAAATATTGTAATATATCTTTATTCTAGAAATTCATAATTTACGGATATAAAATGCTTATGGAAATATTAAAGAATTACAGTCCTGATGTTTTTTAGGTTGCATACAGATTTAGAAATATTTTATTTGCTCATGCTTCAGGCATTATGGTAAATTTACGTAAGAAACTTGAAATATGTTGTAAAGGGGCACAGCTGAGTACTGAATAGTTTTTCTGTATGTTATAAATTAACAATAATTTCAAAAAAAGCATTTTTTTCTATAAAATTATAAATATTGTGAACATAAAATCATATTTTTGAAATAAGATAGGTCATCAAAATTTTAAAAAAAAAAAAAAAAACTATTCTTAATTTTTCTTAAGAAATGTTCATTCTAGTGTTAACATAATTGAAACTATAGTTTGATGATGTCTCAACCAATCATATTAAATTTTAATTTATTTTTGAAGTTTGTCTAGGAATATTTAAAGTGCTGTGTGAAATTTGACTGAAACTTCTTTTTTTTTTCTTTAATTTGAATGTGAAGTTGATAATTCTGTACATCTAAAAGTATTGATGACAATTTTTAACACAAAGGATACTATAAATATCTTGTAACTAAATTGAAAATATATAGAGTTTCTTTATTTAAAATGCCGATTTTTAACAATTACATTAAAAGTAAAATTTTCTAACTTATTTTACTGTCTATATGTGGAATAGGAGATGTGGAGGCTTATATAGGATTGGTTTTTCTACTTTCTATGGTGAAACCTTTCAAAAGAATGTTTACCCAGAAAATATGGTTCTAAAGTATAAAAAAGGAATATCCATTTTAACAACCAAAAATATTCACCTTCGTTGATCCATTCATTGCAATTTTTTCTCCCGTTTCTGAGACAGGTTATCATCTACTGAAATTTTCTGTCCATAGGGTGTGCTGGGCGGTAGAATATCCTTTGAAATATATATTGTAAATTCACCTCAATCTTGTGTTTTCTTGCATCATTTTTCACATAAACTGAGAAGGGCGAAAAAATTTGTATACCTATCTCGCGAATTCTAGCTGATTTGCTAGGCACCTATCTGTCAGCTTAAACTAATGGCGGTGGGACCTGTGTCTCTCCAGAAGAGGCCGGTGGTACTATTTTCATCCTGGTACTCTGCTTCAATCCCTTAGTGAACCAGGAAGAATGAACACTTGATCTGGACCCATACATTTCCCTGTCAAATCGAAAGCAATGCATCATCCTAGCCGAGAGAAAAGAAAAATATGGTTCTACTCACTAATGCGAGTATTTCCGTATTATATTTCTTATATTTCTTTTTATTGTTTATGCGGACAATTTATTTTTTTCTTTTGAGTTTTTCGGCCTTTCAGAGACCATTATATGACACTTATTGAAATTTATTTATTTGCATTTTTTTTTTTTGTTACTGAAGTGGTTATCAAGAAAATTTTGCCAAGCTTCTTGAATGTCCTTCACCGGTTAATGTCAAATTATTCGGCTGCTTAAAGTTTGAAGTTTCTACTTCACCTCTATTTTTTTTCTTTTCTTATTGTTATTCTTTTACCCTTTCTTTTCTATGAAACCCGACGATGCATTCACTAGAAAACCGAAGCCCATGATATCCAGAGCGATCGGATTTTTTTTTTAAAACAAAAAAAAAAAAACTGAGCTCACAAATGCTGTAAAATTGATTTTCCGATAGTCTCGATACATTTTTTCAGATGAGTCTAAATATGCTAAAAATGTGCCAGTGGAGTTTTGTTTCTAAAATATGTGCCTTATTTTTATTTCTTTACTAAAAGATACCCAACGTGATTGTAACAACATGTGCTAAGTGTTGAATACTAGAAGATGCACTTTTTATACATAAAACTAGCTCTGAATGCTTTGAAATATTGATTTTTCATGACTGATATCCCTGCTTGATTGTTCTTCTTAGCTCTATAATTATTTCGGGTAATGTAAGCGCTGATGCACAATAAAAAAGAACGTAATATAAATATCCAATATTTTTAGGGAAAAAATCTTATCTACTTTAACGGATATGTTATACTTCTAATAAATGGATGATTTTACGTGTATTCAATCAACTGTGTGTATTATAAATACAGTTAGAAGCAGCGTGCAAACAGGTTTTAAAACAGCTTTTATTATATAAAATTATTACAAAATTATAAAGGAGTATCTGGTTTATAGAAATGTAACCAATATAAAATGTAATATGAAATAAAAAAATAGAGGTACACTTTGAGTTGAAATTTTCACTCAAGCAAAAATTGTTTTATATTTCTAAATTATTATTCGCTTTAATTGACTAAAAAATTGTTGACGCATCAAGGAAATCGAACAAAATTATTTGATGTCATAAAAAAAGAAGGAATTATTAGATATACAACTATGCAAATTCCTGTTGATATGTCAAAGTACATACAAAGCTCTTTTCAACAATACAAAATTTGTGTCATATTTATTTACCATCGAAATGAAATTTCTGAACAACTAAAGAGTCTCAGGGATGTTAATTTTGTCTCAAGGGCTGAAAATATAAACAATTTTCAAATGGATATAATTCTTTGAAATTAAAAGAAAATAATTCGAATCTTTTACACATTATTTATAAAGGAATGAGGCTTCAAAAAAGTGTATAAAGTTTAAAATATTATCATAATTTTATAAAAAGTAATATGCATATGAAAATAAGAAACATTTCTGTAAAAAAATATTTACAAGGTTTTACGTTGCGCATGATATTTTAAAAATTTTGACCTTTAATGTAAAAACTTGATATAATTATAAAATGTATCATATTCTTTAAACCCTACCTAGTTTTAGTATTTTATATCTTTTGTATTTCAAAATATTTGCAAAGTGTTGAAATTTTTTTAAAAAATTTTTAAAATGAATTTTTTTTTATTTTTTATATAAAAATAGCTACAGTGTGTAATAAAGATATATTGATAAATCAACTTATTGCTAGCAAATAGAGCTACTATTTTATGAAATATCATGCGTAACGTAAAACTTAATTATTATTTCCTACAGAAATGTTTCTTATTTTGATATACTTATAGTTTTCTAAATTATGATTATATTTTTCACTTTTTATACTTTTTTGAAGCTTCATCCCCTTATGAATAATGTGTAAAAGATTCGAATTATTTAATTTTAGTTTCAAAGAATTATATCTATTTCAAAATTATTTACATTTTCCGCGTTAAAGACGAACACCCCTGAGACCTCTTGAAAATGCAATTATAAAAAACTCCATTCATAAGTATTGATTTCTAACAAATAAATACAGTTTAGAATTTTATTAATTTAATAATAAGCAGTTACACTTTAAATAATTTTCACAACTGAAAATGAATTGCTAAAGAATTTTTCTAAAGTAATATGAGCGTGTTATTTTCTAGGACAGATTGTGATGCTTGTTTGGGTTACTGGAGCTAATTATGTGATTAAAGAGCTATATAAATACCTATAACGGAGTTGGGATATTTTGCCATAGTACCGAACAAAAATACTTAATGTATCATAAAGTTTTTTTTTTTTTTTTTTAATTACATTGCTACTTTTTTTCAAGTCAATCGTAGAATAAATCTGAATTTCCAGTTAAAAATATTTTATAAAAGAAGATGCGTCTGATCGCGTAAGATACTGGAGCTGATGAAACTTTAAAACGTTTCATCAGCATAAAATCAACTGGAAGTTTAATTAACACAGAAGCTGTTTATAGAAACTTCAGATAATAAAAATGCTTACAGTAACGCCTTTTAATGAGTCTCAAAATAAACGAAAAAAGTTGTACTAGTTAAAGCTAAAAAAATTAGTTCTATTGAATTCAAAAGACTGAAAACTCTCTGCTCGTATGTGCTATTTAGAGACTATATTCAATATTTGAACTAGCACAAGTACTTTCTAATGTATTGGTGATTATGTGATGACGCAAAGTTGTTTTGAAGGCAATGTTAATGGTAATTTCCTCGTATTCTATATAATATTATTCTAAAGTACTTTTAAAAATTCTAAATTTAGATTTCCAATTTCGTCATCTTAAAAGGATTTCATTAAACGCAGAATAAGTCAATTTACAAATCGTTTCTCAAACTTTTGTCAAAATATATTTCTAAAAGAGATGAAGAGAGTTCGGCAAATTATAGTTATATTTTCTTTTTGAAAAACATCATTTGGAATAATCTGACTTTTATTTGATTTTTTGAATAAATACAGTGCTTTTACAAATTTGTAAAACACAAGGAAATGACAAATAATTTAACTGTTAAAAATAAAATGAATAGTTCATATTTCTTCAATTGCAGTAAGATATAATGAACGAAAAAAGAGCATTTGAAGAAAAGATTTTAAAAATTGCATTAAATAATTTTTAGATTCAGATGATTTTTACAGTATTGCGTTACTATTTCTAATCTAAATAATAAAATGTTTTCAATTTTTTTTTTCACTTAAACTAAATTCATATTTTTTTTAATCCTTTTGATCCATAATACTCTCCGAAAATTGATATTTCTCGTAATATTTATAATTTACTGGAAACATATTGATTCCGAGCATAAATAATAATTTTATTAGCGTAAAATCCGGCGTATAACGGGAACGTTAAACACAAAAAATAAGATTGAAATATATGAGTGAGCGTTATATGCCAGGTATAAAAACGATAAAAATTAAAAAAGATGAGCATAAAAAAATATTAGACTTCTACAACTATTAAAATAGTGTTTATTTAGGAGAAATGAGACTTACTTTATGAATTTAAGGAGTTGCAATTCTAGAATTATACTATTCTTTCAAAAGCCTGGAATAATACCTCGAATAAACGACTTCAAAACATAACAGAAAATGCAGCTTGAAAGTATAGGTGCGCGTTATAGACCAGATTTTACGGTACTTATTTTCTAATAAACTCATTTGGATCCCTGTTAAAAATAAAATACTTTTACATGATTGAGAATTCTGGAGATACTGTATTATTTTTAAAATAAAATCGTATTTTATTACTTTATTTTCATGTCATAAATTTCTTTTAGTTTTTATAACAAAACTATATTATTTATATTTTGCAAGAAACTGATTTGTTAAAAAATGTTCACTTAAATTCCAGCAAAACTTTAGAATTTTCTTTGCAACACATCCGAATTTTTTGCTATCATTTTTCCAATTTATAAATACGCACACGTTATTTTATAAAATATATCAAGCATGTAATACCTCTCTATCTAAGATATCTAAGTAATATAATTTAGATTTATAAAATATATTTTTGTTACTTAATGTAGTTTCTATGTTGCATTCGATCGTATCAAAAAATAATGAAATTTATGTTTGAAAAACAAGTGCAAGTTGTAAAATATACAACTAGATAAAATAACCTGAATCATTTAATCTTATAATGCTGGAAAATTAAGTCTAAATGTCTCGTGTAATAAGAAAAATTCCCAATAAATGGTGAATAGAACCGCACAATTTAATAAACATGGTTTTAATGGAATTGGGCCCGTAGAGAAAATAACCACCATATTCGAAATTTAATTCGGGTTGTGTATCTCTAAAATCAAATTTGTTTCGTGAGTTTGAAAAATAATTTAGTTAGCTGTGTGTGTGTGAGAAACACACACCTAATCTAGACCTAGAGTTAGAATCATAATTTGTTCTCCGTTCACATCATAACTCTAGTTATCTATCTTCGTTATTCTATTTTTAGTTAGTTCTGCAATCCACCCATGTGGATTTCAATTAATGAAATATTGCAATTCATTTTCGATGAATCTCTGTGTATTCCATGCTTTATAATGCAACACGCATTTTGCAGGTTTACCTAAATCTGCGGGGTCAGTCCTAAATTTAGATAAAAGACGTTGGTTTAATTGCAAGGAAATATATTCTACTTAATCTAAAACGGGGATTTATATGCACAGTAAATGCCATATTTGAGTTTATTAATAGTTTATCAGATATTTATTCAAAAAAATTTAAATTGAAACACAGTGTAGTATTTCCCAAAGTTTTTTGATGAATCATTTACAGTAATATATATACACATAACTTACAAATATACCTTTTCATTCATTTCTACATGTATATCAATTGCTTACAATGTGACTACTTTAAAGTTAAATTCACTTATTCTCAGTCTCCTCCTATTCATGCCTCCAGTAACCTAGGATAATTTGTCTAAATTTCATTCGAAACACTAAGAATATGTCTAATCGCGGTTTTGATTTCCTAATCTTCCCTTTAGAATTCTCAATGAGTTCCATCGACGAATCTCTAAAGCTGAGGCTTGGGGCAACATTTCATTGGCTTAGCGAAAATTGAATAGGTGCTTATTGTACAGAAAATGAACTTCGTATCCGGATGTGGATTATATTCATTTAACTTCATGCATCAGTCTAAAAGGGGTGCAATGGCGTAGAGATACTACTCTGAATACCTCCCATTGTCTACACGGAATGGGAGCAGTGTTCTGTAGGAGAGTATGTAGAACGGAAATAGAGAGTAGAATAATCGAGAGAGAAAATTCGTTTGAACTATTGATGAATGGCATGGCGTTCTCACATCTGTAGTTATTCAACGAGGTTATTTATTCCGGTGAGTTAAAATAGTTCCAAGTTTGTTAAATAATTCACTTTATGCACTTAGTTTTTTTCGCTATCTTGGAGGTCAGATGTTAATTTGGAATTCATGGCACAGTTTTGTTTTTAAGGATTACGATGTGTTTAAATCTTGTTTTAAAAATATCATTTTTATGACAAAAAGGCATTAGTCTACATTATATTATTGAGGATGTTAAGGCTAAAATTTTGACTGTTTTTCTTAATAAAAGAAATTATAAAAGAAAAATAATATGTATAAAAATTTCGAATTCCATCATTATAAAAAGTGAAGATATGATTTTATTCGTAAAAGTCAATATCTGCTTCTATTCATTTCATGAGCGTGTAATCATTTTGATTTTTTAATAAGAAGAAATTTTTAGTAGTCTTGAATTTAAATAATCTAGAATATTTTATATATAAGGAATTTAAAACTAATTAAAGTGTTTACATTTACGAAAACAAATTCAATCGGACCTCCATTTTATGAATCGTTTTTTATGAACTTTTCTCTGAAACTGAAAACACTTTACGGTTTTCTTCGTTAAATAACTTCTAAATAACGAAATGCATGATCTATTTAACAAACTTTTTCTTTTGTATTCCACTCTTTTTCTCCCTATTTTTAAACTATTTCTGGATATTTAAAATTATTCTCTCTTCTAACACATTTTATGGTGAGGAATGACCTTGAACTGGTTTTACCTATTGCCTAACTTATGGAGGGAAATAAAATTGCCTTAACTCTCAGTATTTTTTGAAATAAAAAACTCAAACAAAATCGACAGATTTTATCAATATTTAAATTTGAGAGCGCATCTTACAATGTATGCTTAAAATTAATGGTTATAAAATAATGTATGCTAAAAATTACTGTTTATAAAATGATACATGTTTAAAATTACTTGCAGGCTTAAAATCGGAAGATATGTCATTAAAACCCATTAATCATTGCTTTTTTTAATAATATGAAAAATTTATGAATTTCAAATTTGTCTTAAGCAGGTTAAAAAGTATACTAAAAGAGAAGAATCACTATGTAACGAATTTTCCACATAATGAACTTTTTTCGGAATTTCGCGACTTCGTTAAATAGAGGTCCAACTGTATTTATTCATAAATAGCTAATGTATTTACTTTCACGAATTTGATAGCAAATGCTATTACTTTTGTTATACGGTTATAATCCAAATTTCTATTAATTTCCTGCAATGAAAATAGTTTATTTTATGCTAATTGTAATATAAGCATCGGCATAGTTTTAGTCATCGCCAACACTCATAAATATTTTCAGCACTCACATATCTTCTCCATTACCAATAAAACAAAAAGTATTTACACAATTTGTTTACAGAGCTTTTAATAAAATGCAATTTCAAAGCGAATTTTAACATGGTACGGGAATAATTCTAAATTTTCCCAAATCTTCGCCTTGTTTTCATTTATTGAAAATTTTGCTAAATAAAATTTTCTAGCATAAGTAACCTTCCCTAATTAATTAACATCTCTTAAATTTTAAAACGAGGCGTTCATTGAAAATTCTAAAGATATTCGATTCATTTTATTTCGTTAAATTTCTAAGTAACTTATTTTAAATCTCGATCTAAAGTCTATCTGATTTAAAACGAAATCTCTGTTTTAACGTAATCTTATCCATCATGTGTATCCAGAGGTATTGCTGAGTGTTCTACAAGCAACTGTATTCACAGAATCTTTGGTATTAAGTCAAGATGTAAACTACTTAATGGAATACGTGACATTTTGTAAGTACATGGAGAAAGCTCTTTGGGAGCTCAGATGAAACACTTGAAATGTAATACTTCAGTTTTGAATGATTTTGTACAAAATCCTACAACCACTGAAATTATGGCACTCACGTCTCGGCTTAAAAGAGAAGTATTTGGAAGGCTTAACGAAATGCTGGTAAGGGTAGCAGGTAACGTGGGAGTACATATTGAAGCCTTGGGGTGAAGTTAAAATTGCTGCTCACCTCAATTTCCGTTGGGATTCCCTTTAAATGGAAGGAAATGTTTTTCATTCTTTTAAACATAATTAAAGAGCTTAAGGACATATAACTATATTTATACAAGTTAATTTAGACACCATCATCTTTTCAATTACACATATTTGAAACTATGAATATAAATATGTGTTTTAAAATTTATTTTATTTCTTAATTTAAATACGTATTATTTTTGTATTATTTACCTCTCTTAGGCTATTATATCATTTAGTATTCATCTTTGCGTGTGTTCTAACACAGCTCGCAGCAACAAATATTGCTATCTTTTGGAAACTTTCACGAACAATTATAACAATAATCAGTTTTATAACCTGAATTTTAAATTGCATTAAATGCTACAGATGTAATGATCAGGGCTCGAATATTTCATAAATATTCATGCAACTTACAATTCTCAATTTTGAAATTACTTAATGGGTAAAGTGAATACAAGATTAATTTAGAACTAAGTACTTCATTTACTTGTTCTTGTTTATCGTATCTACTTTGGCATGCAAATTTTTCACATAATACATTTCATTAAGCAGTAAAACATTACTTATTGATGTTTGAGCAAAACCATGACATTTTCAAACTTAACTGCTAATAAACAAAAAATTCATCATAGTAAAATTTTGGAATAGCTAAATATGATTCAAGCAAGGTTTCTAGAATTATGAATCAAGTCCCCGAGACACAAAAATGTATATTTCAAGCAGCAGGATTCCTTTAACGAAACGTGATTGTTTTTGAAGAAAAATTCATAATTCTTGAACTTCTTGAAATTGCACATAGCACATCACAATTTTTAACGGTATTTATAGAAATAATTTAAAGATGAGAAAATAAAATACTCCTTTATGCATGAAGGTTATTGTAATCTATCCAGAAACACTTTTCTATAAAATAAAATAGAATTTTAAAGTAAAACTCATAAGTTACACACACACACACATATATATATATATACATTTACCTCTCTAAGAGTTCACTTTTTAATCTTTAACGCATTATTCACAAATATAACACGCGTGTCATAAATTCTACGCAAAAACAAAAGCAGTTTCACAATTCCTTTATAAGTATACATATAAGTTTAAAGTTTTCTTTTAAAATTTTGAGCAAGATATTTTATTGAAAATAAGATTTACACATCCACAAAATTCTATTGAATGATTTGTTGCAAATTTTCACTTATCGGCAGATAACCACAAAAAGACGTTTTGGTATGATAAATTCCCAACGGTTCAATGTTAGTGTGGGTGCAGATTTTTCTCCCCTCCTTCCGAATATAATCTTGTTATATATTATAAGGAAGACTCTGAGCTATCTCCCTATTACAAAATCTTTGAATATTCTCTGTAGGAGATACTCGCTTTCTAATAACCACTGCAAAAAAAAAAAAACACATTTGCTTTGTAACCACATTGTTGTTAACCACTGTAAGAGGCCTCAAAATATCATCACGGGAAAGCTATAGTTTTATGTGAAATAACTTCTGCATTAGTGGTTATAGATTTACTCCAAGAACTCGTATATATATTGCAGGCTTTATCGTGACCGTGTTAAACAACAAATTTTTAACTTCTTTCACTTTTATACATTCTTAATCCATCATAATGCTTGGCTTACGATTTACGAGTTTGTAACAAGAGGGAATGTGTTCCTAATAACCTTTCAGATGGCCAGTCCATATGTATCTTTGGATTCATTTCTGAACGTTACACTTTTCCACTGAAATGAAACTGATTGAGGAAAGGTTTGGCCCACGTAGCATAGTGGCGTATCTTGGATGTCATTAGAAAATGCTCTCTTCTCGCTTTATAGACATCGCTGCCACATTTGTGGATATATCAATGAGTAATTGCCTCAAAAATGTTCATTCTAAAGCTTTGTCATACTCATAAGTCATCGCGCGACCAAACAATAAATATATTTTATAAAACTGCATCGATAAACTAGTTCTCTTCGTTTAGTTAAATTTCGCTTTTGACCAAGAGCCTTACCGTGATGAATACGCTATTATGTAGTGTAACATTGACTAATACTCAACCCTTCTGACTGTTTGAAGCCTATGTTTTGGTCTTTCTGAAAAATGACCAAGAAATAGTGCTTGCGTAATCACATTGCATACATCAAATTCAAATCCCAAGCCATATTTCTACCGAGCAATGATAAAGATCACAAATTAGTACACTTCAGAATTAGTACAGTACGTAAGAGTTCCAAGTGGATTGGTGGGAATATTTCTATTCTTCCTAGTGACTGACATTAGGACTTAAAATACGCTTTTTAGTGAATGCTTTAACTTTTGGAAGTGTTTTTTTCAGTTGTCACGTTTGCACAGGATTTATAGTTACACAAATCCATACATTACTTAAACATTTACTTAATTCAAAAAAAAATTAGTAAACAAACTTTACTATTAGCGCTGTTTAGACACTTGTATCTGATTAATTTAGATGAGACACAAGAATACATGGCGTTATTTTCACAAAATGTAAAAATGGGGGCGCTGGTAAGTTTTAACTCAGTTGATTGTTCCGAAAACACAATAATGAATGAAAAACCAAAATAATATATAAAGTGAGTCGTTATATAGACTCAGTACTTTAAATTAAATTGGATGGGTAGGTCAAAGTATTGATTGTATTAAAACGGAGATGGAATTTTTCTGTGTTTTGATGGAAACACAAATATATATTTTCAAACTTGAAGTATACAAATGAAGTTAATGCTCTTAAAGTTCAGAATGTAAGGTTAATTTTCATTTTAAAAATTGCTCACTCTCAAATATATTAATTTAAATTACCAATAATCTCAGTATCAATATGCTTAGGATTACTATATATATCTTATTTATCTGTAGATATATTGATAAATTGATTTGATGGTAAGTATTATCGTAATCTACGGTTATATTATGCTGAGCTTTTATTCTAATTAATTCATCCTCCTATAAAAATGTATGTCAAAAGAATATATTAATATACCTAATGATTATACATAATTAACATAACTAATTTTAGCTTGAAAATGTTTTTTTAATAATTCCCATTCGACTTGAAAAGCTTAAAATATAAAAATAAAAGCAATACGTGTTAATTTATAGACCATGAATTTCTTTTAAAAAAAAATCTTATTCATAACTTAGTTCATTTTCTTTCCGATAGAACACTGTTTGTTGAGGTTATAAATGCCTGCTCTCCTTCTTTCGCAAATACTTTTATTAAAAATTCAATGCTTACAAGTTTCTTGGTAATATATTGACCACAGAATCAACCATCGCGCGGGAAATATTATGAAAAGACTAATAAGATACTTTAACGAATCAATATATGAGTCGAGCCAGTGTTGTAACCTATTAATTTCGAACGCGTCCTTCGATATTACTTCCATCTTCCATATAATCTACTTTACATTGATAACATGCCTTATAAAGAGCTTCTTCGATCCACGGAACATTTTTAAACTATCCGGTAGCAGATTCCCTATTTGCGGAATCGGAAGGACGCAAGGTCAAGCGGAGGACCATTGAAATAAAGTATGCCAGACGGCAAGGGGGAAAAAAACTTCTTTTCCTGATTCGGAACGCGTCTATGTTCCCGTATTTCCGCTAATTACCAGTTCCGGAATCGATGCATCGTGAGTTCCTTAAAATGATGCCTGCTGGCGATTTTATTGAATTTCTTCTTCCTTAGTCGTGGTATTGTATTTCTGGCATGCAAAGAGCCATATGCTGGATTATTCTATTTGAGTCCAATAGAAGGGGATGCAGTTTTAATCGCTTCCCCAAGTGAAAGGCGAGTTTTATTGCAGCAAGCATCGTTTCATTAAAAAGCCACGGTGCAGGAACCGGAAGAGTGATTAAACCGTCTGGAAAAATTTGTTTTCCAGCCCCGTTAAAACTGGCATTTCTTGAGCTATTTAGGAGCAAAGGAAAGTTGTTGTTGACTTTTAAAGAATAGTAGAACAGGGAATGGTACATTAAGAGCAAGATTTGAGATAAAACTCCGAAACATTTTTTATCTCTTCTGGAATCGAAATATGATGGTAAAATTGCTAAATTCAAATATTATTTGAACTGAAAAGCATGATACGTTACATAACAAGTTTTCAAAAGACCGTAAAGGAGATTTTCGCCATTCAACGTCGCGTGTAACATTCCAATTACGCCTAAAGAGGATATAATCGCTTCCTTGGAAACCTTAGTAAAACTTTTGAAACTATTATATGTATTAACACGTGCTTTAGCACAATTGTTGAGTTTCATAATATTACTTTAGTTTCATTAAACAAAAATGTCTAAAAAACTTTTATCCCGTAATAGCTTTTGTTTTATCTGCGATATTTATAAAAAAAATTGCTACATCATATAATTAAATTCTTTATGAAGGAAGAGGAAACAAAAGGTTATATCAATTTAATTTGTTTCCCAATTTCCTTTTTCAATTAACAGAACTTCGTTAAATAAATCAAATAGCTTTAAAAAAACACATTAAATTTCGGGTTTTGTTATGATATATTCTTTTATAAATATTTTTTTAAAGTATTTTCACGATACAAATTATATAAGTCTTTTTAAATTATACTTAGCTTTTATTTATATTTGAAATGCATTTTCTCTATAGATAGCGTACAAATACAGAAACTTCTTACAGTTTAGGTTTTTAGGGTTAGGCAAGAAATATATATATATATACTCTTTGGAATCTTAGAGTTTATTATTTTTTAGGTAAAAATAAAATTAACTTATACAAATAAGGAAATCTAAATTAAAAATACTGCCCATATCTTTTTTATTATCTTTCTATGCACTTCTTTTTTCACATAAACACAAATAAAGTTACTTCAGAAAATAACAACTTCAGTTTATATTCGGTAGTTTTCCTGTAGGTTAATTTCGGCCCATAATTTTTTTTTAATCTTTTATCAAAAATCTAAGTTTACTACTATCTATCACTTTTCAAGAGAGAAATTCGATACTCAAGCTCAACAAAACAGACACCCTACGACGTTAGCTGAATGTGGTTAAAAATTCTTATTTCTCTTTCTTTTATGGGAAGAAAAAAAAATAAAAGTCTCAGCAAACAAGGTAAATAATTTAGATATCAAATTCGCCAAAGTTTTAAAGTAAAAAGACTGCTAGTAACGAACACGATTCTTGCATTTCATTTAATTACTGTGTTTGACCACTTACTGGGAAAAAGAATTAAAAGTGTTTTTACAGAAGCAACTTTGAGTGTATGTTAGGAAATAAATATATTTGGAAAACTCAATTTGAGTCAATTTTCTCTGAATTATTTACACTATTTAAAGTACGCAATAAAATTAAAGTAGTATAAAGATGGGATCGTAGATAAATTGCTTTATGTGTGCAAATCTGACTTAGCGAAACATACTTACAAACAAGCTTTTTTTATTGCTATTGAATAATTAAATGCACATATGTGTGTAAAGGCATGCGCATGTATGTGTGTTCGTGTATATATATATATATTTATCAAGTATAGTTTTGAACAATTAAAAATAATTGATGTTTTTTTCTTTTAATTGAAGTACGCAACAAAGAAATGTTTTCAAAATATTAAACATTGAAACATGCTTTGAAGCTTAAAGTAATATTAATGAAAATTTTCATGCATTTTTGAAATGTTTGTAGTTGTTTTTTTAAAAGGAAAGTTTTGCTTTTTATAACAAGGTCAGAGGAAAGAGATGAAAGGAAATACAAATGAAATTGACGTTTCTTCTCTCTTTTAAATTCATTTACAAGTGTAAGAAATGTTTTTTAATTAAACATTTATGTCCATGGTTTTCTATTTAATTAATATTGAAACTACGAATAACATCATGAAAAACAATTTTTTTTTCTTTATTTTAATACATCAAATACAATTACGAAAACTTTAAAAAATGCACAATTTTTAATATTTATGTAGATAGTATCCTTTGACTCAACGATTGCAGCCAAATACTTACATAAATGGTAAGCAAAAAGCAAATATTTGATTTGAAAATATGAGAAACATTGTTCCTTGCATTTTTAATTTGAAACCAGTTCTTTAATTTCCCCGCATTCTTTTTAACTATTGAGCAAACAAGCATGTTTTTTTCGTGAAAATTATAATAAACTTCAATACATTTATTCTCCAAGGAACTTGAGCAGTTTTATATTAGCTGATATTCAAAGATTCTCAAACTCTTCTTTTGTTATGTCCCTCGCGATTAAATTGGTTCGTAATTTATTCATTAAAAGTTTTAACAGCTTGAATGAATCATCAGAGAGGATAATTCCTTCAAGACACCCGAAATATGTTAATTTTTCCCAAGTACCTGCTACTCATACTTAGGTTTCATAATAGAATTTAAATGTATTTTTTCAATGCATAGTGAACAATATGTCATTGTTATCATGATTATTTTAACATCTATCAAGAAAGGAGTAGGAAACGTTTCTTCTTTTATGTTCGAGCTTCTATTTTGAATAACTCATTTCTGTTGTTATGATAATTTTGAAGTCCCTTAGGTATACTGTAGTTCAAACAACACTTTTTTTTTTTACAAAATTCTACTTTAGGAGCCTAAATTGCATTTTGATGATAGTCATGAATTTCATAAACTTTTTGCTTTATGTGGTCAACTTGTTCTTCTTGTGAGTATGAAGTCATTTTACTGTTTGTATCTTGTTTATATAAAACAGAAACCAAGAAATTAAGGGGATATACTTTTAGTGTATTATAAATAGTTTAGATAAATATATTTTTAGATCATCCATTTCAATTAGAATATAAGAGCTATAAGATACAAATTTTATTACGAGAAAAAAGTAACTTATCGCAAAAATTTTCGTTTTCATTTATTTCTTTCAAGCAATTTTCTAAAATAATATAATTATATTCCCATTACGATTAATTATACATTGGCATTATATATACTTACTGTAGCATTTTTTCTCACAATTTTTTGAGTTTCTTTAATGAAAAAGGTAAAAAAAAAGTTATTTCATAGAATAAATAATACATTTTCTATGGTCTTTTATATAAAAATATGCTTGTAACTACTTTTTTACAAAAGTTTTTAAAAGTAAAATACTTTTAAAAAAATTCTGTGAATGTTTACGAAAAAATTTTAAAATCGAATAAACAAAACCTATACTGATAGTAGTAAAAATAAGAAGTAATTCATCATTATGTTACACTTGTCAATCTCTTCTTTTAATGAATCATTGCGATAAGTATTATTTTAATGGCTCATTTTTTTATATACAATAAAGGGTAAAAACATACATGACAGCATCTCGCTCAAGATAAAAATAAGCTTAACACAAAACATCAGAAGTTTAGTCGTCCACACACACATATGTTTTCTTTCCTATTTTTTTATGGTTATATCAGTCTTAATTTATTAGTCTTTATCAGGGATAAAATGGGAAATATATCTATAAATTAGGGGATTTACCCCTTCCACCCAAGTTAAGAGATACTTTGTTACAAGTAGCCAGTGACGGTGTTTTAAGTAAAGACTGATGTATACTAAGAAAAAAGTTTGTGTGCGTGCGTGTGTATGAAAGAAAGCTTTGTCACTTAAAAAATTATTGTTTAAGTTCTTAACATAATTTTAATTTGAAATTATAAGTAATTTGTTTGCACTGTAACCACACGTATGCAGAAATATTCTTGAATACCGTATAAAATCAATTTGCTTCTCTAAATATTTAACAAAAATTTATCTAATTTTATTATTGATTGAATAAAAATATAATCAAAACTATATCAGCAATCTGAAAGCCTTTTTCCACTTGCATAATTTTAAGCAGCATTTAATTAAAAAATTCTTAAAAACACTTCGAAATAAATTGCCTTCATTATTTACCTTTCTTTTTTATAACGCCGTATATCACTTAAAAACGTTTGAAACAGAAAAAAAGTGCTGAAACTGTAAAGCAAATCTGATTTTTTTTTTTATTAATTGCGTGTTTTTTTTTTTTTTTTGGTTTTTTTTTTGAGACCGAAACCAGATTTTCAATACATGCTGATACAACCTCAATTCATTGTTGATACACCTGAATGAAATATAACCTTTTTCGTGAATGCATATTAAAAAACTAATTAATACTCGATGAAATTATTTCGAGCAAAATCGTACTGTCACCTGCATGGTACTCAAAGCTAAGGCTAACGACAGGCGTAAAAATTCTAGCCCTTAGCCGTGATGAATTTCGCGGGCCTCGATCTGACTTCGTCACACACAGGCAGGTGGTATTAGTCTCAACAACAACACCAGTATAAAATTTGAAAATGGGAACTTTTTCTTTCATGTAAGATTTAGTGATGCAGTATTAAAACATTAATGAAAAAAAATGTAGAATATATAAATATATTTCTTTTACTGAATTTTGCGTATCTACAATACTCTTATTAAAAGTAATTAACTAGCAACAAAACGAATATTAATTAACATTTTACTATTAAGTATTGACAATAGCTATCAGCAATTCCATTTTTTTTAATTAAAAAAAACTGCTATTTTTTCATTGAAATATAAAACTGTATTTTCCTTATATCATTACTTGTTTCTTTTTTAAAAAAATTCAGTAGAATAATAGTAAGCAATAATTAAACTTAAGCAAATCCCATTAACATTAAATGAATGTTTTTAATAACTTCGTTTTTCATGTCTGAAGTACAAGCTTAACATGCCATTTAACTCGGAAATATATTAAAGCTTTTATTTTTCATCTTTTTCCAGACCTATAGTTTAACAATTCTTCTATCTATATTATGCTTAATTAGCTTCTAATTCACCATTTTTAATTAGTTACGCTTTATTCTAATTTCCAATTACACTTAAATTCATTAGCTATTGAAATCGAAAACATTTTTTTAAATTTCTCATGAGATATTGTTTGTGAGATATACTTTTTAAAATGAAATTATGAATTAATTTAATTCATTGCTTTCATTCATAGATGATCATTCTATCTTAATGATAGCTGATGTGAGATTATAATTGTGTAGTATTTTTAGTACTGTTAAACAAGAGATTTCTCTTATTTTGTTATTTGCATTGTGACAACATAATTATCACAAATTAATAAGTAGAATATTTCTACTCACTAAACACGCAAACACAATAAATGATTTCATCCACCCACTTGAATAACTTGATACTTCATGTATTTCAAGCTATTTATTCACCGAGAAAATGTTTTCAAGGTTTGAGATTCGTAGCATAAAAACATGAATAATTCATATTTGTTGATATGTTCTATCCCTTATTATAAAACGGAAAATTAATATCAAAAGACAAAGTAGAGCGCGTATATACTTTATTGTTTCTTTTTATTTATTTATTTATTGAAACTGGTATAAGCAAAGGTGCACAAAAGAGGGTAGATCACGTGTCCGGACCCCTCCATCATCATTGATTTTTTTTTCCGGTTGATTATAATACTCTGAATGTAGTTCATAAAATTTAATGGAATATTTCTTATTAATGATTTATTTTATTAATTAATGCTGATTATTTACTAAACAATTTCTTTTTTTACTGTTTTTGTTCCCGACGAAATCAAAAGAATATATTTGGAGGCGTATTCGGGTATGATACGAGAGTGGTGGATTTTTCAACCCTCCCTACCTCCTGAATAATTTATGTGTGTACCACTGGATATATGTGAATACGATAAAACCATTTAGAATCACCAAGATTCTGTTTTAAATCCCAGGGATCTTTTTAAATTTTGTTTAGTTTCTTTGAAACAAGAATTGCAATTGATACCAATACTAAGAAAATATGAGTATCATAAAATACTAATTATAATCAAAAATTAACTACCGTAAAATCTGGCGTATAACGCGCACTTTGAACACAAAAAATAAGGTCGAAAGTTAAGGGTGCGAGTTATACGCCGGGTATAAAAACGATAGCTTTAAAAATAACAAAAACGATGATCATAAAAAAAAATTACTTCTAGATGTAGCAAAGCACTGTTTATTTAAAAGAAACGACTTGCTTTATGAACAAGAAGAGTTGTAGTTCTAGAAATGTACTATTTTTTCAAAAGTCTGGAATGATACCTCGCATAAATGACTTCAAAACATAAAAACAATGTATACTAATATATATTTCAGATTTCTTCGTTAAAAAGGGGGTTTGCGTTATACGGCGAATATACCTAAAAATTAAAAAATTTAGCTTGAAAGTATGGGTGCGCGTTATACACCGGATTTTACGGTAAGTTAAAATGTTGCCCCAATAAAGCTGTAAAATAACATTAAATAATTTGTATGCTTAAAAAGCTAGTTATTATTAAATGGCTCCTAAATATTATTGTTTTAAATATTTTGTTATATTTGTAGTTTGTTTTTTGTTTTAAAAACTAATTATTTTTAATTATAATGTAAGTAGCCACTGTGTTGTTAAATCAGAAGCTGTTGCTGCTTACAACTGCACAATCTGCACTTTTTATTAAATAATTCAAGAGCAAAGTTTTAATGTCAGTCAAAATGCTGATATAAAAGTTTAATTTTTAAGTTATGCCTCTTTTCCTCAGGTGTATATATATACTGCATGCATTTATTCGTTTATATTTGCTGAAAGGAAACTTTGCTCAGCATTTAGCGCTCCTGAGTGTCGTTTCTCATGCTGAGACAAGGGGTTTGCTGGTGGCTACGCCGATGTGTAGCGCTACTTTAATGAGATGTATTGTTTGCTGTGGAATATCGCACACTGACAACCACTGTACTATTGGGAATCCCTCCAAATGCATCAGGTAGTATGTCTGCCCGTGTCGCCTGAAGGGGGTCTTGACAAGAGAGTGTCATACCGACTTGAAGCTTTATTAAAGAGTAATTGTTGATGCCTGAACCAGATGAGTTGAGGGAGTCATGGACTCCCTCTCCTCCAACTGCCATTGTGATCTCAAAATCTATTTCAATTATACCAGGGAATAGGAAGGGATTCGTTCATGATGGTTGTTGCGAAACTATTTGAAGATTTTTTTTTTAAATTCTTGTTATCGAATCAATGGCATTCTATTGTGTACATCAAGAGGGATCAAAGCAAATATTCGCAGGTTTTAAAACCTAAGAATGTCTGTTAGTCTTTACATTTGGTTTATCGAGAATCTATTTTAAATAGAAAGGAAAATTCACACATTTTGTTTGATAAAAGAATTGGATTAGGTTAATTAAAAGACAGAGAATTTATAAATTTAAATAGTCAAAATACTACTTTTTAATGGTTTTTGGCTTTCAATAATATGTATGTTTTGAAAAAAAGGCTGTAAAAAATTTGTAATACATGACTGTGCTGCGAATACATCTAAAAGTGTTTAATATCCTCTGCAGAAATTTTATTTTGAATGATCCTTTTTAATCTAATGATTTTTTTCACTCTCAATCATTTCAGTGTTTTCGACAAATCATAGAGAACCTAACGTTATAGGTCAGTCAGTATTTCTAGTATATTCAAGCTTAAATATACATAGATTTGTAAATACAAATGTTCAATAAGAAACAAAATGGGAAGCAATTACAACTTAGTACGGACTTTATTTTTCACAAAAAAAACTATATATATATATAAACAAGCTTAATCCATTTTCACTGTCTTTATCTTGGAAAACTTGTGCCTTAGAAAACATACCAGATTTCCATTTTGGTCAATTGACTTTATTTGTATATTTTAATTATTTCTTGTTCTTGATTTTCTATTTCAGAATTTAAGCTACCTCTGAATTGAAGGATGTATAATTTATCCATTATTTTCCTTTGATCTATATATATATATATATATTATAAATAAATATAAATATAGGAAATATCCGTTAAAACAAAGAATGGAAAAATAAGGGAATTGATAACCAAGAACAATAAAACAAAATTAAGTAGATATACATAAAAAAGCCAATTGACCAAAATGGGAAAACTATTATACTTTTTGAAGCTGTCTTCGACTTAGATCGGTGAAGTAGGGTTAAGCTTCCTTTTTAGGATCCCAATCATATATATATATATGATATATAACAAGAAAAGAATTAAAAATAAGCCTTCACAGTATTTACACTATGTCAATTTATTATTTTAAAATAAGACTAGAAACTTGAGGTCATTATATATGTTCGCTTTCAGTTTATATTACAATGTTATAATCATCAAATGGAGGTTTGTAACTCTTTTCTCTGAAGTCTTAATTAATTTTTAAATTATGTTGTCTTTCAAATTAATGTCTATTAAATGAAATACACCGCGATGTATTACGAGTGTTTATTCAAATAATCTTATAATATCAATCACAGATAATTGGAATAAGAGTTGTAGAATAGTTACTTCTATTTTTAAAGTAGAAATGATTTTTACTTTAATTAATTCAAAATAAAAATAATTTTTATTATCAATATATCATTGATATCTATCGGAGAGATTCTATCATTAGTAAATGTTCTCTATCACTAGAGAAATCAGCGACAAATTCGCCTAGCAACTAAAACTTGCGGCTTAGAAAATGAGTTAAAACAGGAAATCAACAGGTTTGAGAGAGAAATCATTAGCACTCAAACCTCGTACTTTGTAAACACTCCCCGAGTCAAGTTGAATTTGTTTGATTCTAATTTTCAGCTCCCTTTCTCTTGTTTGCTTACAAGACCTTTTAGGTTACTAAGCCTCCTCATTGTAATACTCAGTTCATTAGTAGCTAGACACAGCACAAAAGCTATGTACTGTATTAGAATTATTGGCAAAGATCTTCTGTTTGTCTGTTGCACTTCTACTGCAGTCTATCAATTATACAATGACACGCTATGCCTTGTTGATGACATGATCAATCGGCTGTTATATAGCCGTTATACATTGTTAGTAGATGATTTATAAATGGATGTTCCTAACACAAGAATTGCTCTTGTACGGTAATGAAATACATTTCGTCATGAAATTTATTCGTATCAAATGATAATTAAGGTTTAAGTGAAACACACAAAATTTGATTTTATGTACATCAATATTTAGCCTTTTGCTTGTATAAAAGTAGTCGAAGCGAAATAGGGAAGGAATTTGGGAAAGATTCACCTTATAAATATTTTGAAACTTTGAAATCTCAAAGTAAACTTACACCTTTTTTTCCACATCCAAAAATAATTTTTAAAGAATACTTGCACATTGATATTCTGTTTCGTAAATTTCGAATCCATATTTCAAAAAAATTTAAATAATATTTTCCTCAACTACCCAAAATAAAGTAATAATTCAGTATAATACAGATCAAATATATAATTGCGAAATAAAACTCAAAAAAACTTTGACAAAAAATTATTTTCAAGAGATGGGACAGGATAATAAACTTTATGATTGAACCAAAGTACTGCATTTATTCACCAAAATAACTGAAATTCCTTCTTAAAATCCGGACAAATCAATTTCATTGCAAAGGGAAAAAATGAAGAGAAATAGCAATTAGTTTAACACTGCGTAGGCGCAGTGTTTGAAAATGTATATGAAGTACTATATTTGTAAAATATTCACAGGAGTGCCTATTGAAAGGCAAATTAAGTACACTAAAGAACTCAGCGTCCTTTACTATACGTATTTACTGAGTACTTATATTTTTTTACGAACTTCAATGTTTAACTTGTGGGTTTCTATCAAAAAAAGGAATCTTTAGTAATAAATATTCTTTATTCTGAAAAAAAAAATAAGATTTATAATAAGTTTGTAATTGAACATGTTTTGAAAAGTTTTTATAAGTTTGAAGAACTACTTTCTTTAAGTCTTTTAACATTCAAAAAGATATTTATTTTTCAAACTTCATGAAATCGCCCATTTTCATGGAGATTCACTTAATTCTTATTACAAGTTCTTTTCAGTTTCATTTTGTTTAATATAAGTTTTCCACTCTGAAAGTATTGCACATTGATTTAAAATAATCCAAACTTTTATCTATGATTTTATTGGACTATAAAAAAAAACAGTTTCAGACTTTTTCTGAATCATTGCATTAATATGAATTTTAGTTATGTACATAAGTCCCTAAAAATTGTGAAGCCTTAAATCTAATATCAAATTAACAAATTTATTAAATATTCAGCTCTTGTAAACAGTTTAACACCATGAAACTTTTTAATAATTTTAAAAAGTGCCGTCTTTTTTAGGCAATGTGAATTAAGAATTTCTTTTGTAAGTGCCAGACAATCTCATTTTTTTACTTACAAACTATTTAACATTGTCTACTAATATTTATCCAGAAATTTCACATTTTATCAATAACTACTGCTATATCATGAACATAATAGATTAAAATGGAAATATATACAAACTTTTAATTCATATTTGATTAAACTTTTGTCTTTCTTGAAAATATTGAATAAATCACTATGATCGAAAAACATCGTTAACAGAATTGCAGTCTGGGAGAGAGATATAACGTGTAAGCATTTGCTTGCAAAAAGTAAACATCAAAGTAATCTAATTGCTAACTTTTTATGTTTCATTTTATTTCAATAATATGCGCTCAAGTGTTTTTTATAATGTTTTCTTAAGCCAAAAGTCTCTTGCCTTATCTTTCATAAGATATTCACGATATATCGATATCCAATAATTTATAGCGAAGTCCTGTGAATAATAAAAAGTAGGTTGGCAAAAAATATCGAACGCTTCAATGAAAAAGTTTACGTATATTTTAAGAAAATGCTTCTTTTATAATTTATTTGTTTCGTTGAATATTCTGCAATGTAAAGCTCAGAATAATAATATGTCACCCTAATTTATCACTATACGTTTTGTTTCTTTTTTTTTAATTTAAGAAATTTATTAAGGGAAAAATATTATATACATTTATTTTATTTTCAAATCAGGCAAAAAGAGAAACTTTGACTAATAAGAAGATTCTTTTTAACTAAATCAATTTATATTGGTTATTTAATTTCAAAATTTTAAGGTATAAGACTTAACATAAATATCTAAAATTCTAAATTTTCATATTTTAATCAATTTTTCCTGCTTGTAATAAAAGAGTTAAGCAAAATATAACTAATGTAGAATTATTTTCATCATTCTAAATTTTTTCAGTAATTTATATTGTCATTGAGAGAATAATGATGCTACAATCATGCAAATTTTTAAAAATTCTGTTAAATATAAATGTTTTTTCTCAGTAATTTCCATTACTTCAAAATGTGTATTTAAAATCCGCATCATGATACTTTATTTACCAATATTTTTATTCAATCCCTTATATACAAATAAGTGTAGTTTTAGAAGTAACATATTTTCTGCGAATATTTGGATTTTATAACAGTTTATATTGATGTCATTTTAATATTTAGTATTTGACAAAAATATATCTTTCAAAACTAAGTGTATTTTTCTTGTTGAATTTTGATAAAACCAAAGTTATACGCTAGGCATCCTATTTCATTTATAAAGATTAAAAAATTTACATAAACATTATAAGAGAGCTGAATTTAATATTTTCTTCAAACAACCTTCTTAGAAAGTTCCTTATGTGTATCTGTACTTTATGATACCATTCCAAATGTTCTGGTAATTTTTATCACTATGCAATGATATGAATTTCATTAAAACATTTTCTAAATCATTGATTTACTATTTCATTTAATTTCACTTAAAACATATATATTTCAAAGGCATATCATTATTATATATATAGTAGTAAATTCATATAATTATCTTATTTTTTTTAAAAAAATTCATCTACCAGATCAATTTTACCTTGTCACTCAATGTTTCAAATTGTCTTTCTTTATGTTGCTTTGCTTGCATGTTTTTTTTAAATAATTATTAATTACAATTATTATTAAATGATTTAATTACATTTAGAAAATAAGATGTTTGCCTTTTTATTCCCTAAATATTTGATTTCAAGAATTTTTCCTAACTACAGAATGCTATAAAATTATTGCATCAAATTATAATATCCACATTATTATTTTCACTAATATCATTTTTGAGCAACATATCTCTTTCATAGAGTGCTTTTATGAAATGCATTAAAAAGGAAGCATAATTCCCAAATAAGAATTCAAGAGGAATCTTAAAATATCCCATAAAAAAGACACAATACCCTATCAAAACCTGTTCCTCAAACCCATTCTATATGAATGATTAGCACTTTTATAATTCCACCGTATTGAAACCTCTTTTATGATTTCAAGTAATAGTTCAAGACATGAGTAGTCATAATAATTTTTTTTTAAAAGTATTCCTCCGAAAATCTCTTTTAAAAGAAACTCCACGTATCTTTTGATGAATAACGTCTTTAACTTAAAATGAGAAGAACTTCCCTTTCCTATCGATAGGAGTAGTTAGAGGAGGTTTCCCGATTTTCCCTTTCCAGGAATAGCCATCTATAATTTTTCACAACGATAGGATGAAATATAAGCTTGATTTTGCATTATTATCTCTTGAGCAGTTGTTTCAGAGTCGGTGAAATGAATAGGAAATAATAGGTCCTTAGGGTCCCTACTGTTCGCCACTCAGCCTGATATTCCAAAGATCCACGTATACGCCTTTTTTCCCTGAAAGGATCCTGAATGAATTATGTATGTAGACGCAAAACGTATAATTCGGAAATAATCGGCCCATTACTTTGATTACTAGTCCCGATGTAGTACTTGCCAGGAGCAAGTATGGGAATAGGGGATCCGTCTGAGACTCAGAGCCACATCGACCAAAGTATTCTTTGTGGTGTTGTGTAAATAGCTGCAACCATGGCTCATAAATATATGAAACTATCATTTTTTGGAAGAGGAGTTTCATATCATTGTACAGTCCAGGGTGTTCTTTCTTTCCTTTCATTTGTTCTTTTGTTGTTTCTTTCATTATCACGGCATCATTCATGAAAGAAATCTTTGTGCTTGGCATGTTGCTAGCTTGTATATTGAATAACATGACGATCAAAGTAACGTCTTCAAATTTTAATGTTTAGCCATACTAGAGACTGATACAATAATTTCTTTGTTACATCTGTGTTATATCTAGTATATCTTAAAGTGCTTAGGCTGGAAATCTTTTTAGAATGTTCTTTTTTGTATCGTTTCACTAAACTAAATGCTCATTAGTGTTTCTTAATTAAAATAATTCGCTCCATTTTAAATTTATTAAAAAACCAAAAAAGACTTAAATTTCTTTCATTTTTCAAAAATGGAGATTAAGTGTGTTGATGTTGGTTTGTTTCAGGCTTTTTCGGACTGTGATAAAAAATACATCCCTTTTATTCGAAATGCTAATTTGTATAAAAATGCATAGTCCGTGTTCAAGGTATTATACTTTTGTTAAAATAATTAAAATGTGTTATGCTGAAATCTGAAGTAATTTTATTCACTTAAATCCCTTGAATTTTTATGGAGATTCTGTATAAAGAGTTTTATAATACTTTACAGAAATTCTCTTAAGTGTTTAATAAAGAAATATCTTATTAAGCCTTGTAATCTTTTTCTTATCAGATATTTTTCTTCATTATAATCAATTAATCAACAACTTAATTAAACTTAAAAATATGTTCTTAATTAATGACAATCTAAGTAAAAAAATCAATTAAAATATATTTGCTCTTCATCATTCTAATTCATAAAAATTTCAGAAAGTTTTAAGGAAAAGAAAAAAAGTTTTCTGAAAAATGTTGCTTCCACTATAGTACAAACAATGAATTAAAGCGACGGTTAAAACATAAACAGCGCGTTAAGTAATTTCTTAAATGTTCCTCAACACAAGCCCTACAGCTAATGGGAATCTAAAAGTATACTCTCCTTTAATTAAAAACTCTAAATTTGATGTCGGCACATGTCACTGCTTGTTTTCCTTTGTGTCAAATTGCACATTTATAAAGAAAAGCCAAACACGATGTATTTAATAACCTATTTTCTACACAGACCATGTCACTTCCAATAACTACCTATCCCCAATAGCAGAAGAGCGACAGTAATGCCTAAATTAAAGTTTACTATAGCTCTCAAAATTGATTGCTTTTAAAAACTACTTTTTCTACTTCATACTGATGGGATATTGAAACTGCAAATATGGTGAATGGGTGACAGGTAATATATGGCGTAGTTTTGTAAAGTTGTCGTCACTCAGATAAGCAGTGCCTAAGAGCTAATTTATTCGGAAAATATTTTACATGTACTTGTTCGAAAGAAAGTTATGCCACAAAAAATTTGTTTGAAAGAGTGATGGTAACAAATAGTTAAAGGTCTAATCAATATTGCTGCAGCATGATCTGTAAAATATTTAATAGAATTTCTAAAATTTTCATACGAATTTGAATTGTTGACAAATATTGTATTAAATATTATATATTATATTTTAATGTCAAGACATTTTGAATTGATCATACTAATTTAACACTAGAAATACTGAAACTTAGTACACATACCTATATTGCCCAAAAGCAGTTAAAATGACTGCATTGTAAAAGAATGATTATTGTGTAAAGAAATTTGTTTAAAATCAACTTTTAATATTTTTTTATATTACTTACTGTCATATAACAAGTTAATTGTGAATATTATCAATAAAAATTTTTTACTTCACTTGGAAAAAAAATATATTCTAAAAATTCTAAGAGATTGTGCATTATACATGTAATTGTTTTTCTGATTGATATTAAAAAGCAGTCAAAATGACTTCCTTGGGCAATCTAGTGTTAATGATTGTTTATATAATAAAATTTTCTATAAATATTTTGCTATGGATTCATTAATTCTCTCTATTACAAGTTTTATCGGTATAATTTTTATGTTTCAAAAAATGTAACTTTTATGAATTTTTTTTTTTTAATGTATTGTAAAATATTGCGTATAACACACATTTTCAACACAAAATTCAAATCGAAATTTACGGGTACGTGTTACAGCCCGGGTATAAAAATGATAGTTTTAAAAATAAAGATAAAAGAGATAAAAAAAATTTGACTTCTACATCTATCGAAATACTGCTAATTTTAAAGAAATGCACACCTTATGAACATAGTTCTAGCATAAGCATGCATGCGCTGGCACCCGAAAGATCTAATTTCACTCAATCAGTTCTAGAAGTATACTTTTTTCTTCAAATGCCTGCTATATACCTCGATTAAATGACTTCAAAACATAAGAGCATTGTATACTCGTATTTCAGGTTTCTTCGTAAAAAGGGGGTTGCGTGTTGTACGGCAAATATACCTACAAATTAAAAAATACAACTTGAAAGTATAGGTGCGCGTACTACGCCATATTTTAGGGTATGAAGTAAGTCCACACTTGATATAAGGCATTTAGTATTAAGGTGATCTTTTTGTTAGGTTGTTGCAATCGTAGAAAGGATGAGGAGGCTTTTTACATCCATTTTCAAAGGGTAAAGTGGCGACATAAAAAGTGCTGCACAAACACAAATAGGCAAACATTTAAAACAGCCACAAAAACATTCCTTTTTCACACCATACCTCATCCCTTTTATAGTTTTGGTTAACCGAAAACTGTTATAAACATGATTTCATCTGTAAAGGCTTTTTTTTATTGGTCTGAATACTCAAGTTTATGCAAGATTGCATCAACCTGTTTTATAAACGCTAACTTTTCAGTTTTTTGGAGATAAAATTGTGGTTACTTCTCGTTAGGTGGTTATACTAAAAATTAAATATCATGCGAAGTCTTGAAAGGCTCTAGATCATTATGAATAAAAAACCCTCGAAAGAATATTTAAGGGAATTATTACATGTACTAATGAAAAAAATGAGCTATATAGGATCTCTGAGAATGGAAACATTTGTGTAGTAAAAGAACGAAAAGGGTTATAAATGATTTAATTTCCAATTTCTGAAGAAAGATAGCTATTTCGTTTTAGAAAAAATATTAAGTCCCGTTATTTATTTTTAAAAATTAACTCATCATAACATTGCAAAAATATCACTTTTTTCCTTTATATTTTGAATTTGAACTTAATGCCAGTCCTGATTTTTGCATGTTATTCATCAAAAATGTTTAGTCATGTTACATTTATTCAAAAACAATTTCCTTTAAAATACAACACTTTTTGATTTTTAAAAATAAACACTTATTTTGGTAATAAGGTTAAAAACAAAACACATATTGCATCATTATTATATTGGAATGTATCGAATAACTTTGCCAGAAATACCACTAAATAATTGAACAGGAAACCGGAAATCTTCATAACAACGTTCTCCATATAGAATCCAATTTTCCAACTCTTACCCCTCTGTTCATCCATTAATCAGAAAAGTTCCCCATACTAGACGCAATGTACCTTTCTGTCTGTCTCCTTATGTACATTCTTGAGATGGTGCACATTACTATTTTTATTCTAGATCAACTGGCGTCTAGAATCCGAGGAAAAATGAATCGATTCCCGTTCGTGAAAAAAACGTGAACCTTTGTTGTTATTTATTTTCTATGATATTCTTATCTATTGAAAATCCTTTTTATTCCTTTTTCAATTGAAATTCTCTAAAAATAGAGCAACTTAGGGTATCGTATTTGAATTTCAAAATATTAAATTTTCTTTTGCTCTAAACTTTATTTCTGAATTTATTATGATCATGTAAATATACTTAATGTATTTTCTTATCAATTTTATAGTAATTTATATAGTTATTTGGTTTCTTATGTTTCAACTAGAGTTTTGTGAGTAATGTTAAGTTAATTAGAGAGGTTTAATTCTTATTAAAATTTGTGTTCCAAATGTATGTGAGGAAAATACTGTCAACTTATGTATTCATGGTATACATTATAATGGTTAAAATTGTCAGTTTCTGTCTAATTGACACTATTTAAGAGTTTTAATTTTATTATATAAGATATTTTGTGACTGAATATAGATACTTGTAACTATCCGCACTTAAAATTTTTATGGCATTTTTTTATTGAAAAAAACCCTTATACAGATTTTTAATGTTAACAGCCTTTTGATTCTCATCTTATTATTTATATTAATACATAATTATTTGTTGTAATATATACAATTATTATGTGGAATAATAAATATTATTATATGTGTGCTAAGTTACTTCATTTTATGTATTATTATCTTTTGGGGCTTTATCCTTCGTAATCAGAATTCCAGAAACATATTTCAGATACGTTAGTCATGCATTGAAAAGATTAAATCTGATTCTTTCACATGTTTTGCCTTCGAATATTATTTAAGTACATGTCGAACAAGGTCGAATATTATTTAAGTACATTCAACATTCGCAAATTATGTTATACTAGCAGCATGGCCCGGCGTTGCACGGGCTTTCTCTTTCCCTCATGATGCCAGCAATTATGTGTGATTTCTAAAATTATTTTATTAAATTTCCCTTTTTCGAAATTTGTTCCACATATTTTCGATTCAAGACAGGTTTCTTTTCCCTCTCTCCAGCCCGGCATAACACAGGGTTGTTTTTAGTGTAAAATTATTGTTCCCTCTTCCCCTCCCCCTCACTAAGATATAGCTTCAAATTTCGATGTATGGCTTATAAAAAACAATATTGCGTTAGTTAAAAAATTATTAATGTGAAGCAATAAAAAGGAAATGATTCTGATGTGCTAAGAGTAAAACACAAAAAACTTTCATCATTTTTTTAATAATAGTTATTTTCTAAGAAACTAAAATAATAAAATAAATTTCAGATTTTCATGAATCATAGTTAGCTTAAAAATGTCTCTAAAATGTATTTTTATTCAAAATAATAAACGATGTACTTTTTTTAATTAACAAATAATTAATTTAGTAATGAGAAATAATAGAAATAATCCTTTTAAGAAACATATATATATTAATTAAAATCCATTTTCTATAAGTAATAAATAAAAGAAAAATTTACAGATAGCTATTGAAACGATTGCTTTTTTCTGAACATTTGAATGTTTGATTGAACATATAGATATATATGTTATAAAAAAACAGTATGGGGGAAAGCCTAGATAAATATTTGCATGTACTGAAAATAAATTCAAAAAGAAAAAAAACTATCTGATAAAAACATTTTGATATTTTATTTTAATTTCATAGTTTTCCTTCCATTGTCATTGTTACAAATTTGGTGTAATGAATGCTTAAAATAGTTTAAATAATTTATATCTGGAAGTGTAATACATTAATATTACTTTTTGTTGTATTTATTTTATGTTAAAATCTTGCCACCACCTCTCCCTTCGAAATCTAGTTTTATTATAAAATAAAAAAATAGTGATTACACTGATGAACGGAATAAATTAAAAGCGAGAGCGCACTGAAGCATGGCGTAGACAAAACAAAAAAAGCTTTGCTTCACACAAAAAAGATAGATGTATGCTGTCACGGGCTTTTTTGCAGATGGCAGAATGTTTTCCTACTTTCTTGACAATTATCGTTATATTTTGGAAACTTCACACAATATCTTTATAAATTATAGCCTATGTGTTATTCTGATGTATAAGCTATATTACTGTATAGTTTCATTAAAATCCATTCAGTTGTTTTTCCGTGAAAGACTACCAAACCTCCAAACAAACTTTCACATTTATAATATATTCTTCATATAGTATGAAAAACTTAGTATGCTTAAATAAACTATATTTGCAATTAACTAAATTACTCTTACTATTATTTATAAAAATGTGATGGAATGGGTATTCATAGCATTAACAAATTCAGTATTATATTTTAAATGGAATAACTAAAGCTTCTTTAAATTCTAAAATCAAAAATAAGTTAAAAAATCATTTAATTGAAATAATAAACACAGTTTTTTTTTTCTAAACAAGTTAATACATTTTAAAAATTTTCTACTCAAACATGTTATTTTAGAGGTTAGTTTCCTTACATACACTTCAAATGTATGTGCATCATTCATACCGAGTTTGTGACACTAATCTGTTTCTCAAACTGAAAATATTACCTCTTCTTAAACCAAACATTTATTTTGCATGGCAAATTATGTTTAGAGATAAATGCGCCACAAATATCACATGATAGTATCGCAATAATCTGTGTTGTTAGTGATAAAAACCCCCTGGTCAGTCTTGTGAGATTTATTGCATTGTACCATACATTCTCACTTATCAGAAGCAGAAGTATATATAAATATATTTATCAATATAGCTGGTAAATATCCAAAGAAAATTTCTATCTCAAGTTCAAGTTCTTAGGATAAAGTGATATAAATGACTCTGATAGGAGAGTTTATTACTTTTTGAACAATCCTCTCTTCTTAGCTTCGAGAAACTAAATTCACCAGACGTTTGAAAGTGCATAACTAATGAATAAAAATGGATTTTTACCGGTCATCAAACATGATTCTCTTCATAAGCGAAGTCCAATAGCAAAGTAAAATTTAAAAAGGCCTAATGCTTTTATATAATGAGTTTCGGGTTGTCTCAAGTGAAATTAGTTATTGGATAGAAAACGGACATCCGAGTTTATAATCAATTTTGAAAACTTCGCTATCCTGCTAAGAATAATTGAGGCGTGCTATTTAACTAACTATCGACTGCAACTTTGGCAGAATTGTAAACATAATTTCATTTTAGAATTTCGACATGAAGGTTATTTGCAAGAAAATCAAAAATACATAAATGCGAAACAGGTTTTTCTATAATTTTTTTACTACGTGTGCTTGATATCTTATTTTAATCGTGTGTTTAAATGAAAAATAAACAGTGGAAGTGAAGCATAAACTCTAGGAATCAACAAAAAAAGAGTAATTATAATAAAAAGTGTATTAACAAAAAATTTTATATTTATTTAATTTTTATCATTAAAATATCAAACAGGTATATAAATTCAAAGGGATTATACACTCACTTCCAAAAGTTAAGCACGAAGATGTAAAATGCAAAAAAAATCAACAAATACTGGTTTGATTGACACAAAATTTGGCAGTAAAGTAGCATATATATTTATACATAAAACAAAATCAATAATTATGTACAGAAATGAAAACAATATTAAATTTTTGTAAGTTATCAGATAATGTCATACTGGAGACTTAAACAGAATTATGTATAAAGTGAAAATAAACAGCAAATGAAAAAGGATTAATAGGGTATGGATCCCCATCTGTATGCAAAGTTTCACCTTCGCCATGCTTCCAATTAGGTGGTCAACCACCGCAAAATTAAGCAATCGCCATTCTTCTTGTAGAGCAGTTTCCAGCTCAATAAGAGTGGTTGGAGGTGGGAAACGTGAAGATACAGCACGACCGCGAGCATCCCAAGGATTTTCAATGGGATTAAGGTCGGGCAAATATGCTGGTCACGCCATACACGCAATCTCTTCACTCTCCAGGTAGTCATCGACGATGTCAGCTTTATGGGGACGTGCGTTATCGTCCATTAAAACAAAAGTAGGGCCAACTGCTGCAGTGTACAATCTCACAATGGGTTCTAGGACTTCATCTCGATACCGGACAGCCGTCACAGAGCCCCGTTTAAAGATTTGCAGGTCGGTGCGGTATCCTAATGAAATCCCTGCCCACAGCATAATGCTTCCGCCTCGGAATGCGTGATGTTCGGTGATGTTTTGGGGCTGATTGGGTGTTCCTTATTTACGCCATATCCTTATACGCTTGTCATCTGGCTCCAGAGCAAATCTTGACTCATCAGTAAACATGAAATTGTCCCAGTGAGACACAGTCCAATTGCCATGTTCCCGGCACCACTTTAATCGTGCCCCTCTTGATTGGACGAATAGAGGAACACAAACTCGAGGTACCCGGACATACAGTCCATAGATGTCACACGTGTGGAGGTTTCTCTGCGATTCCGCTTGGCTACAATAGCCATATATTGATTTTCCGCGGGAGTTGTAACCCTTGGGCGACCACCTACGGGACTTCGGACAACTGTCTGTGTGGTTTGGAATTGTTTCCATAAACGTGAAATTACAGAATGATGAACGCTGAAGAAAAGAGCAACATGGGTGATCGACTGTCCTGCTTCAATGCGCCCCACAGCACGCCATCGCTCAGAATCTTCCATTCATTTTCTGGAAGTCATAGAAACACGTATGTCTTGAAAACTAATTGTACGAAAGTTTTAAACACCTTCTATCAGCACTTACAATCAACTTCTGTAACCCTTCATAAAGCTGGCTTCTTATAAGACTGCCCTTTTTGCATATTTCTTGACATGAAAGCACGATTGGCTGTGTGTGTTACCTAACATATTTGCATACTTCCATTTACCTCTGCAGCGAATTGCATCCTCTTCAATTCTGATTGGCTTCCGGAAATTAGCATTTTCCTCTCTGTGCTTATCTTTTGGAAGTGAGTGTATAACATACTGTTAGAATTGATAATTCTAAATAAAAAAAAGTGTTAAATACCTTTTGATATCAAATTTTTTTTTCTCATTCTTCAATAACACGAAGAGTGTATTGTTAATTTTGATGATTAATCTATTTTTTGAATATTTTTATATTTAATGAAATAGTTATATGAAATACTACATATTGGTTACTTGTGAAAGGTTTTCATACATAGAATAAAAATAAATTGAATAACCAATTTATTATTTATACTTCGAAAATGTAAGTTAAATGCATAACAAAGAACTATGTTATAATACTACATTTTAAAATTAAAATTGTACACTTTGTATCAAGAACGCCAAAGTTATCTTTATTTTATGATTCAAATATTTTATCAGTTGTAAAATATTCGATACATAAAGTTGGAGCGTTTCAGTTAACATAATGCTGAAGATTATAAATTAAAAAACTCTTATATTGTTATAAATGTAGACATTAAAAAATAGATACTTATAAAAAAAGATAAAAAATTCTTAAAATAACTTAATATTTAGGATATATGCTCATTATGCATAAATAATTTCACTGACTATTTTAATAATAGAGAAAACTATTTTAACTCTAACAATGTTTTTTTATTGATCTTCAATAAAAAATTTTAAATCAGTATGATTTAAATAAATTCAAATAATCATTTTTTTTCCATAGTATTTGCAATGTATATATATAACTTGGTATGAATTATTTATTAGTCTATAATGTTTATATTTGCATTTTGAAATATATTCCATCATTAATTTCAATAATACAAACTGTTTCTCAGTTATGAATAGCTTGAAATAAAACGTAACATATAAATCACAATAAAGTCTGCTTATAAAATTATGCCTTAGTAACAAAGAAATATTCTTTTATACAAATAAGTGAAATACAATGGATACAATACACGTCTTTAATATGTAAATTTCAATGAAAAAAGAAGTAAAAAGTTAAGATTGAGAGAAGCTGTTTCCAGATCATCATAAACCTCTAATATTTCAAAAAGTGGAAACAATACATAAGCATGCAAAATACAATAGGATAAGCAAAATAAAAAAATAAGCTTGATTTTCTTTTCAATGGGCTAAGCACTATTTAAGTCCTCTAAATAAATTCTACTTAGTTTACTACTCTATACAAAGTTAAACCAAAGAAAAGTCTAATTCATTGTCATACAAACTAAAGGTACTTAAACGAGAGAAATGAAAATTTTTACATGGATTAATATCATTTTCGAAATCTTTAGAAAAATTAAATAAACTGCTATAAAGACCCTTTTATAGAAATAGAAATATCGGTCAGCAGCATTGTATATTGCAATAAATAATATAAATTTATATGTTTATGTCCCGGAATTGTAACTTATTTTTCTAACCAAGATACGGATGTAGTACCAAATAAAAATTTTAGAATCTTAACAATTATAAATAAATGAAAATTATTTCATCTAAGTTCATTTTTAATATTCCACTGAGAGTTACCTGCATGATTAAATTTTGATAACCTATAAAAATTTTTACTCTGAGTCAAATATTTAGAGACAAAACTATGATTAAAAACAAGTTAACAAATACAAAATTATAATAATATCAACAACCTAGTCATGTTAGACATTATGAAATTCAGAAAATGAGCTTTATAGGAAAGTAGAAACAATGCATGTATATAGTATTTAGAGAACTATAATTTGACAGGATTGTATGTTCAATTTAAATTATTTTAAAAAGCTCAATTCACTGTGAAACATTAAAATGTGATAAGATACAAATAACAAAAGGAAGTCTATTTCGTTAAATTCAAACTCGATGGATCTCTATAAAAAGAAGTTCTCAAACAATGATGGATGATTTAAAACAAATATTACAAAGAGGTTATTGCAAAGAAACCCTCAAATATATTTTTTTAAAATAAAGGTGCAAAGGTTGTCTAACTCAATAAAGCTTATAATTATTTTATACCATAATTTTCTTAAATCTGTAAATAATTAAAAATTAATTTTATCAAAAAAAATCAATAATAATGTTTTAAAAATATGAATAACTGATCTAAGGTTTCCAACATTTTATCTTAAATTAATTATGAAATATCTGGATGAATGAAAATACAAAAATTAATACCTTAATTATTTTAAAATTAAAATATTTATAGATTCGAAAATTGAATTGGAATTCGAAAGTAAATTTTTCTCTTTAAAATTGGAAAAAAAAACTAAGTAATTTAAAATGTAAAATAATTTTGGTTTTGATAAAAAAATATTTGGTTTTTTAACTTTTAATCAAATATAAAAATAACTGGTAAATATAAAAATGTGGTATTGAATAATAATAATCTTCCTTAGCAATGATATTTACTTGACGTTATTGGTACATATGAGTTTTTGTTAGGTACAAGCATTATTAATTAAATTAACACACAAGTTTTTGTTGCACCCATTGGTCAGCAGTGCTAGACCAGGTCCATGACATCGTACACTTTCAGAAAGTCCAACACCAACAAGGGATCGTCTGCTAAGTCTTGCTTGGTGAGCCGTAGGCATTCGAGGATGTGAAGAACAGTTCATGCACGTTTAAAAGCTCTTGCATCGTTCGGAAAATTTCATTGTTTTGATATGGCCACTTCGAAAGCGGGCGAAGGTTTGATCCTGTCTTGAAACCGTGAGCAGAGGCCTCAGGACGAAAACCCACCGATACCAATGGTGCTCTGGGGGTAATCCAAAGCAGTCTTATTCTGGTGTTTAGTTCTAGAGAAAATCTCCAAAAAAGTGAGGGGTGCTGACGGCTCTGGTACCTCGCATGTGAAAGGTACCACGCAGTACCACTGCAGATGAAACACACAAGTTGTATTACGTAACTATTGTGTTGTGAAAAAAACAAATTTTACACTTTATAGCTATAATTTATATGGTTTATCAGTCATGTCAACCAAGACAACTGTGTATTCTATCAATTTTTCTATTTTTATGCATTCAAATAATTTTTTTAAAGAATATAATTCAAAAAATGCTTTAAACTAATATGGAATTAAAGATTCAATTTCTCAAAAACTGATGTAAAAATTATTATTACATTTATTATGTTTTCATTATCGTTATAAAATATTTGAAATACTCATTAACATATGACTTATTTAAGAAGTTAAAAAAAAAGAGTACTAACTTAAAACTTAAATAAATTTTATTTTAAATTTTTATTGCTTAAATAATTTAATATCGAATAACTTATTCACATTTAATTATTACATAAGATTCTTAAGTTATTTATTACTCAAAAAGAGGATTAGATAAGACTTGTTTTAAATTTTGTATTTTTTTAAACTTAAGAATATTTAAAATTATATGTAATATCTGAAGTTAAACTAAATTAGTAATTGTAGAACCAAATTTTTTGAATTCTGGGTTGCTGAACTTTCTGTTATTATATTTATACAAATAAAGTAAAATATTTTTGAAACTTTAATGGATATACTTTTTTATACACAAGTATTTAAAATAACTTGAAAAATCAAAACTAAGAACAAAAAAATTCAATACAAATTCCTGATAGAATGTTTGCCTTTTTTTGTGCAACTGCTAAATTCTGAAACATTACATAAATTTTAATTTTTGCTTAATTCATACACAGGAACATTAATCTGTCTGTCTCTCTCTTAGAATAGTAACAAAATTTATGCATGCATAATAAACAATTTAAGTAATTATAAGGGATTGCCAAAAGAAATAATAATGAATTTTGTGAACAAAAATAAATTTTAATTTGAAATATTACTTTTAGTTATTCTTTTCATAGGCGAGATTTTCGTTCTATGAACCCGTCTGTGTAAAAATTATTTTTTTTAATGTCATAGCAATAAATTTTACTAGCAATTTCAAGCAATTTGTATTGATAACTACTTTCAATGTGCAATTATTCTAATTCATCTCTTTTAAGTAAATATTTCTAGAAACTAATGGAGTTGTAACAACCCACTCGTAATTTTCTTTTTGAATAATCAGATGTAATATTTCTGAGTGATTTTATTTATTTATTAGTTTTGCTTATAGAGGCCGTCTCTTATTAACAAATTATGGAAGTTCTTATTGTTATAAAATCATTTTTTTTATATTCTAATATTTTCATACGGCATATATTTATGTACTTATACTAGATGACATTTACTGAATGCTTGTCATTAGAATGCACTGAAATTTTTGCTAGTCGTTTTACTCAATTAATTTAAGTAAGTTTGTTCAAGTTTAATAGTTTTTTCACAGAGGTCACGCACATATGCTACCATGACGTTAGATTAATAAAATCTTCAAAGAAACAGTTCCATGAGTGACAAATTAAAAGGAAAAAAGAAAATCTCTGACTTCGATTCTTACATGACCCTTGTTGCTTGAAAAAATCTGAAAGTATGTACGTCAAATCTGATATGAAATGACACAAAATCAATGTATTGACATATATGGCGTTGTTTTTGTATTCATGAGTGATGGGCCAATACTTGTACCAAGCGTACCTTCGTAGTGATTGATGTCATGGCTGACATAATGTGGCACAGAAATATTACTGAAAAAAAATGAATTCCTTTGCATTTATACCTGCACTTCTAGACCTAAAATGTTTAAAAGTTAATCACAACACTTTTGATTTAGAAGCCTTACGAGTAAATGGTTTAATGTGTTCTTTTTAATAATTTATTGAACATATAATATATATACAGTCGAACCTCCTCATAACGAACCTCTGTTCCACGAATTTCTCTATTTTGCGAACTTTTTCCTAGAACCAAGAATATTTTACCGATTTCTTTGTAAATAACCCACTAATGGCGAAGCGTATTTTCCCTATAACGAACTTTTCATGTAATTCGATTTTTTTTCTGCCTATTTTTAAAGTATTTCGGGTCATTTTTCAAATTATTCTCTCTTTTAGCAAATTTTATAGTGATAAATGACCTTGAACTGGTATTATAAGGTGCCTAACTCACCTAGAGCAATAAATGGCTGTAATTTTTCAACCATAAACTCAAATAAGACTAACAGATTTTATCAGTAATTAAATTTAAAGACGTGTGTGGTATAGTGTAAGCTTAAACTTAATGGTTATATAATAATGTATATGTTTAAAATTACTCGTAGGCTTAAAATTAGGAAATGTCATTAAAAACTTCATTTATTTTAATATAAAACTATTTTTTTAAAGGTGAAAATACAGTGTATTCCTAGACAATGTCTTTTTTTCCCTTGTTTTCCTTGCAGATTTCTTTTTGATGGATAAGATATATAAAATGAATAGATATTAATTTTCAAAAAAAGGCGAATAATTACTTTTTTTAAATAATACATAGTGTTCATGAATTTAAAATTTGTTTTATGGGGTTTTTAAAGTATATTAAAAGATGGATCTCTATTTAACGAATTTTCCCCATAACGAACATTTTTGCGGGATTTAGCGACTTTGTTAAATAGAGGTCCGACTGCCTATTGTTGGAACTTTAAATTAGCATTTACACAACATTGAATATAATCACACTTGATGACATGATAAAATTTTGAGTTCATGAAAACCAAATTATAATATTCTAAACTAATGTCTAAATAATTATTTGGCACTTTTCTAAAGTATATAATATTGGTTAATGTAAAATAAAGTCAAGCCCCCCCCCCTTTCAAAAAGAAATTCAATATTAACCCCAGGTGAAAAAATGAATAAGACAGGGAAAAATTAATTTACCAAGACAGCAATAGAAGTGATCGATTGATCGGTCGATTCATTAATAAAAAAAGGAGATTCAAATATATTGTAAAAAACCAATTACCTTACACGGACATGATATCTCGATAGATAGAATAAAATAGACATTGATCATTTACATGGTAACAGTTCACATACAGTAAAAAACCTGACACAAATCATCACGCAAAGAAAAGAGATCGAAGAAGTATTTCTGAATAGAACCGAATCACTTATGACGACCCATCAATAAAAGAAAAAACAGACTTCACTTTCTCCATTTTTTGCTTGGACGTTTTATTTTTCTCTCTATCTCTCACTCTCGCTATACGATTCATACAAATTCACTGAAAGTAAATTTGCAACATTTTTCTATCTAATGTTTCTTTGAAATATTATCGTATTCTTTCTTTATATATATACGATAAAGTAATATCATTCATTTTAATCGAATTCTTAAACTGATAGTGTTGTGTAATGTTTGAAGTGAGTCATTTTACAACTAAATTATCTTTCGACTTAGTAATACGTTTCATTACGTAACCAAAAATACAAAGGAAATGATTTTATGCACAAAATAACGAATATCTGACGATAAAAAATAAAAATATGTAAATTTTGTACAGCTTTTTTTTAAAAAAGAAATATTCAAAAATTTTGAAAATTGCTTAGTAATTAATTAATTAGATAGGTCAAGTCATTTCACTCCAATTATACAAATGCATGATTTAACGCTATTTTTCCTTTTTAGAATTCCTTAAAATATTTCGTTGGATTAAAAATATATGCGACGAATTGACGAATTTTGCAACTATTACTAGCACAGCCAAAAAGAATTAAACATATAACTTTTGTAATGCAAGAAATATTTTAGACAAAAAAAAATCTTTAAATACCTGTATCAATAACTTTGAGATGAAAATTATTTATTTTTATTTAAAGCTATTAAATTTTAATACCTGAACTTATTTTACCCTCGTTAGCAATGACTCACTTCTAAAAACTTAAGAGAAAAAAATATGATAAATTCACTTTTTTTAATAAACATTACGCGCTATATATAGATATCACAATCTTCTTTTCCTTTTCAAATCAAAGGTCTTGTTTCCACTTAGTTAATAATAGCTAAAAGGTAAAACGCAAATGGAAAAATATTCATTACTGATCTTTTTGCATTCTTAAAAGGCTTTTTGAGTAGAAATGTATTTTCAGTGCTTGCTATTAATAACTGCTATCAGCAGACAAAACTTTTTTCCAGCTATAATTTAAACTTTACAGTAGCGAAATACAACTTTTTGAAAAGAAATAAGCTTCTGTAGAACATTAACGTATCTTCTGTATGCACTATAAATTGAACTTTCCATCATTTAAAAAATATCTCAATAAATGCAGTATAAAGTTTTGTGATTCATCAAAAGTTTTTACCTTTTGTATTACTTAAAATTTATTTTAGAACACCCGTGTATGGAGTTCTGAAAAAATATATCTGTAAAACAACTAAATTTTTTAGTGTACTAATCTCAGACAGAAAACAAAGCATAAGAATGAATTTTAGACATACATCACAAAAATTTATAGAAAACTAAAATTCGAAATCATCGTACCCTTTCAAAATACACCAAAATAATGAAACAATTTATAATCACAATTTTCTTATTAAAGTATTGATATAAATTTTCAATAACATAATAAATGTTATATATATTGCAATTATATATTATTCAATGGCGATATCAAACAACAAAAAAGAGTAAATACAACTAAATATATATAGACTTACTCAATTCATACATAATATTACCTTTGAAAATCTATTACCTTACTAAAAATTGAAACGCATGTAAAAGGGTACAAGTATAATAAAATGTAAAAAGAATACAGCTAATACTAAAAATTGAGATACATGTAAAAGGATATATGTATATTAAAATGTAAAAGGATACATGTAAAAGGTTATGCAAATGAATTGCAAATATGAGAAATTAATGCTTTAATTCTTAAATTTAAGTAAATGTATTTGCTCTGCTTTTCTATTCGCTAATGCAACCAAAAGACATATGTAATAAGACATCTTTCACTTTTATTCAGCTTTCCTAGAATATCCCAACATCGTTTATCCCTTGAAAAATCGAATTTGAGTGAAAAAAATCCTTCTATTTCATTGTACCTTTTTGCTGAGCTTCCACTGAGCAAGAAGTCATCTGATATATTTTTTTTTTTTTTTTTTTGTTGAAAACTATTAGGAGGCAGACATTTCTTCTACTGTATGCTCAAGAAAACTCTTACGCAAAAATTCTCCATAATATAGCCTTTCACATCGAAATACTTACAAGATAAATCGAGTTTCATGCATATTTCTGGTTCTGTTTAAGATAAACTTTATCGGCAAGAGTAGTACAATGTGCTTTTAAGCTAAAGGTTTCGTTATAAAATGTTTTTATGTCAGATTTTAGACTCGTATTGGATTTTTGGAACTTTGTAAGATTTTAACAGAAACTACTACCTATATTCAATATTCAAATCAAGCTGTTTTAAATATTTGTTATCTTTAATAAAAATAAAAGGAAATATAATTTTGCACTAGTACTACTATATATTAAAAAATACACTATTTTTGTTAACGTAACAAAATAATTTCAAATAAAATTACAAAGTTTATGAATAAGTTGATATCTTGTAAAAAAAGGGCGTCGATTAATTTTTTCTCAGTTGTTTGTCACATTACAGATCTCTTCACTAAGAAAGTGTTGTTAATTTTCCTTAACCCCCAAATAATAAATCATTTTTTCGTGCATAAGCTGTAAAAAATTAAGAGTAAAAAAATAGATGCAAAGTATGTTAAAAAATCAATATAATCAGAAAATATTATTTTTAACCAAATGATGTTTTTATGAGTATAGTATTTTAATCTTTTTAAATTCCTCTATATGTAATAAGAATACGTGCTTCATTTAGTTAAATGTCCATGGGCAACCCATGGTATGCAGCTTCTTTCCTCAACAGTTTTGTTTTAAAATGTCTTTAAATCACGAAAAGGGAATATTAAGAAATAATTACAAGAAACACAATGCAATTCATCTTTTATATTCGAATTTTTTATTTTTATTTTTACACTTCTTTATAAATAAGATTATTAATTAAATTTAGCTTTAACAGAATGGACTAACTTATACATCACATGTTACACACACACACAAGGCATTATTTTATTTAAAAATAAGATTATTACCAACAGAGAATTTTCTTTAATTATGATAAGTAAAAAAGTTTGCGTTTAATCGATACAATGTCGCTTGAAGTCATACTGTAATGTCTGACTACTGTTTGGTGATATATTCTTTAAGAGTTGGCGAAGTTCCCCCACCTGCAGGGGAAGAGTTACTGTGTCTTGGGGAGAGGGTTGCTTGACCCCGGAGAGTATGGTCAGGGAAGAAAAGTCCCTTGTTTTTGGAAGCGGGAGGCGCTGAACTGTTGTTGGGCCGAAGGAAATGGAATTCCTTCGGTGAGAACCAGCGTGCGATTTGCAGTATCAAGAATACAGTTTCTTGGGAGTATTTTAACAACGAGGACTGGTTGATTGTAGAGATGATCAAGATAATTGTCTAGTAGTTGATTATATTACAGTAGCAAGAAAGTAAATGAGAGACATTACATGTAGTGTTTATTAGATAATTGTACTTAATCAAGAAAATTATATTTAATCAAGATAATTGTTTGAGTTGATTTAATTATGTTTGTATTGATTGATTAGAGAAGTAATTAAGAAAGTAATAAAGTCTTTACAGGTATAGTTCTTACTAGGTGTCTGAAGAAAAAACATGAATATTTTAATCAATATATATGCCTTTAACACTGTGAACGTATTTTTATAAATTAAGCATTTAATTTCATATTCTAAAAATCCATTATTGTAAATTGTTCTATTATGCATCTATCAATAACCTCGCCGTATTTTTTATCTATTTTCTCATTTTTATATTAAAAAATATTCCCTTTTTACCAAAAAGTAGGGTTATTTTTTAGTTCCATATAAATTTATTGTAATGTATTTAATTAAAAATAATTTTTCTGAAATTCTCACATAGTAATTTAAATCGTTTAAATGGTTTTATTTATAGTTATGCGTAAAAATCCTCATTTATTAATACACCAAAAAATAAATTAAACATTTTTCCCTAAATAGTGAGACTCATTTAAAATTTCTCTGCATATTTTTAATTTAAAAGCCACCTAGTTAAAGTCAACCAAGTAAGAAATAAGAATAAAAATATTCCTTTAGAAAAAAAAAAGTAAAATTTTCAAGCATTGCCTTTCAAACCGTTCTGATTTCAAAGTTAAAAAAAACACATTTTCTTTTTTAAACTCTTTTTTCCCTTAAAATCACTTAATTTATTTTATAATTAGTTTCTCATATTGCATCGTTTTCACGATACTTTCCCTCTTCAAATAACAAAAGAATTTCCATTTCTAACCCTACGAGAGAATGAAATTCGAAGCTAAGATATTCATATAAAGGTGGATACGAAAAAATATTTGCTCAATTGCTTCAGGTACGCAACAAATGGAAGTTGAATTCAACAATACTTTCACCTTTATATTTTTGATGGAATTTTTATGGAAGTTTTTCGAAAGAGATACATCTTACAAAGCCCCTAACCCCAGGGACCCTGCCTCGTATGTTTTTCACCAGCAAAGGTTTTTTCACACTGACGCCGTTCCAAATGCTGCCTGGTTGGAGAATGACTGATCATCCAGGTGACCCAGGTCTGCTCGAGATAAGGAATAAGCAATCATTTTTCCTCCCTCATAAGGGAGACCTGTGAGCGCGAAATATCAAAAAGAAATCATCATAAAAAAGAGATGGCGAGCTTTTTCATAAAGAAACATGCTTCGAAGCCTACAGCTAAAGAGAGACCTCAAAGTGCGTTTGAAAAAAAATTCTAAATCACGAAAAACTCGAGAAAATTTTTTGAGGCTTACCTTTTTTTCCTCTCTCTTTCTTTCTTTACTTTATAAAATCCCAAGCAAATATCTAAGGCATTAGGGAGTTGTTTGCCGATTTATTTACGACTTGTATCGTTTTAAGGCATCAATTTAAAATTACTTAAGAAGTGAAATGTTTGAAAAAAAGAGACGCTTTATGATATATACTGTTGTGTGTGATACCTACGATTTTTTTTAAAATAAGAATTATTCCGGTGACATATATGAATAAGTATATTCACTTGAATTCACTTCTAAATTGTTCTGCTTTAATATTCTCACAGTTATAGATAACTTGATTTACAAGCAAAATTAAGATTAATTGTTTATCGAAAATAAAGGTAAAACTCATTTTAACATATAAAAACTGAAGAGTTAACTTTTGCAAATAAATTATTAAAAAAAAATGAATTTCTCTCTTATTTTATGCCAATATCATTTGTTTCTCCTCACTGGCTTACATTGTATTAAACAAATTCCAAAGCTAAATAAATATATTGCTTTACATTGTTTGTATAATTGTTTGTATAATTGTAATAATTTTTTACTGCGTATTTAAATAGTTTATTTTAATTTCTCAACATAATAGACATTATGTTAACACTTACTTTAAAACCTTCAAAGAGCAAATAATATGCTTGATATTTCAAAATTATTTTCGGATAATATTTGATGACATTACATAAATTGAAATTAATATAAAATCATTTCATATGAAAGCTGGTTGAAAATTACGTTGTAACTTACTAAATGTGGAGTTAAAAATTATTTGAAAATTCTTTCAATTTCACCTTCAAACACATGTTTGCTTTTCCACAAAATAAACATCTCAGAGTTTTACTATTTGTAATCACTGTATATTTCATTTAAATTTTTTAAAATTTAAACTTCTTTTATTATAATTTGCTCATTTTTATTAATTATGGCATTGTACTGAAAAGTAGTAATTTTCAACACTCTCATTCAAATATTCCCAAATAACAATTAATTCTGGGACGATTAAAAATAATACTTTTTTAATTAAAATGATATTACATTAAATAAATATTGAATTTACAGAGTAAGCCTTTAATTTAGAAATCGCTTTAAAATTTATATTTATGTTTCTTTTAAAAATACAAATAATAACTAGACGTATTTAAACTTAAAGGAATTAAAGTATATTCATTTGTGTGATCCATGACGATTACCGTAAATACGTTTTAAATTATTAATTCAGCGTAATTCCATCACCATATAATTTAGAAAATATTCTGAAAAAATGTATTATAAACAATATTTCTAACACAGCATAAATAAATAACGTTTATAATATAACTCATTATAATACAAATAAATCATCTGTATTACTTTTCATGAAAAGGTAACATAAATATACAAGAATATAACGAGCTTCTACAAATTCCCCTAAATATTAATTCACTACTACCATCAATAGCATCCATAATAAATAAATCATAAGTAATTCATCTTCACTTCTTATCATGTTACATTCTCCTTAAACATCATCCTACGAGATCTGGTTACTGAGAAGGTGTCTAATGCTAGCGCCTGACCTGTTCTCAATATGCGGTATCCTTTCTGTTCGTGCTAAGGCTTAAATGAGATTGACATGAGATGTATATTGAATCCGACGTCATTAGTCTGATCTTTTCCAACGATTAAGGAGGTATTTTTAGCAACCACACTCTTTCCTGGCTATCACTGCCAAAATGCGTAGACGTCTAAAAAGACTAATAGAAAGCACTAGTTGTTTTAAGTTGATTATGAGGATAGAAAATTAAATTACTGCTCGCTTTCCAGTTTCAAAGGAAGAGTGTATGCTGAGATAAGGCATTGAATCCTTTGTTTCTAGGTATACCTAAATTAAACCAGTTCGAATTTAATTAACGTAATAGGATAGTATCGTGTACCTTGCTTTGATAATTACATATGATGTGTATCCAAATATTCGTAAGTGTATTATAGATACTATCCACGACGCCGGTATTTAGGAAAGCAGTGCAGTTGTAATCATAATGCATTTTTATCACGTTAGTATAAAATAGATTATTGTACTTAGGAATAAAGATGCTTAAGAATGTTATGAGTGAATATTGGATAAAGGATTTTAATATAATACAATTGTGGATATACTGTTTGCGAGATAGTTCGCTAAATAACATTTTATTTTTAATTTTATCTATAGGATTTTCTCATTTGTTGTTAATATTTGTATATTCTGTGTGTTTATCTATTTTCAAACAAACTCCAAAGCTTGCACTTAGATTTTTGAATTAGCTTGCTTAAATTTGAAGTATCATTCCACATATCAATAGACTATAACAAAAGAAAGATGTAGACATAGAAGTAACACATCACAGATAGTACAATATAAATAAATGTAACGTTGCTACAGATAGCGCTTTTCAATATCATGAAAGAAGTTTCAACAAACCAGACTTATTCAAAAATGTGTACAGACAGGCGGGACATGCAATGAATTAGCAGTTTCACCACACATGTACAGATCAAAGACTCTAACTTTGAAGAATTTGCGTCAGATCGAAAGAGTAGAAAGGGGGAGTGTATGTATTTTAGAACATAGAATTAATTTATCATACTGAATAGTATTGCTGTGAGAAGTATTTCTATTGATCTAATCCCCATTTCAAAGTCTTTACAAGTTATATTTTTTTTTTCTTTTAGGAAGATATAATTAATCTTTTACATCAGTACCTTATTATAGTGAAGTTTAGATGATGAGTATCAAGTTTATAACTGTTATATATTTATCTAAATCGTTCAAATCCTCCAGTTTTTAAAATCACACAATCAACATAAACTTCATATTCATCTGTGTAATTGTTGCATATATTTTAATTGTATAATTAAGTCAAATTTTATCATCCTTCAGTAATAGTCCAAGCTTTACTAAGAAAGTTTTAAGTTTAAAAAACATAAATTGTGTTATTATCCGCTACTATGCTTAGACTAATACTTTGATAGCCAAACTACATTTTGCATATGTGTATGCAACGGTCTTTCCTTCATTTCAACGATTTCATGGTCTGAAATGTCTTTTATTACAATTGCTCATGTCACTGTTAAAAATAATTAGTAATCTCGTAAAGATAAGGATTGAAAAAGAAATTAATGCATCCTTTGTGCAATGCTTTTTTTATGAAGTTCTTTTTTTTTTTATTCATTATAGTGAAACATAGAAAAAGAAGTTCCTGCTTTTTTCATAAAATTCATTTGACTGGATTTTTTTTCTTTGTATTCCTAAAAGAATGTAATAATGACTAGTACATGGGAAAAAAGATAATATTGCCTCTGTTAATAATACTGTCTCTCGTTAAAAGAATATTATCCTGGCCTTTTAGAATCTATAACATTGTATTCAAGTTAAAAAAAAACGTATAATGTAATTTTATTGATTCTCTTTTTCAATTCAGGAAATCAATGTAATTAGAAGTAATATAAAATAAAAAACAAGCTGAAAAAAAACTCATTTTTTCCTTACAGAAATTTTGAAAGAATATTGAATGCCTGTTATTAAAAATGTAAAAAGCCCCATTAAGCTTATAAAAGACATATCATTATAAAAATTCAAAATATATGCTTCATTTTTTTGCGTAGTTATTAAATATTATGTTTGATTTTATACATTTGTGACTTTAATACATTATATGAAAAAAATTGAGATCCATTCCTCGAAAACTTAATAATAAGCATTTTAACATAGTTAATAAGAATATAGTAAAATATTTATTATGCATTCATTCAGTTAATATCTTAAAATAATTTGTATCTTAATTCAGTTCTTCGAATAAACTGGTTATATTAAAGCAAACAGAAAAAAAAGCAATTTACTAAAAGAGATATATAATTTCGCACAGTCATGCTATACTAAAAAAAAATTTCAATTTTAATATTTTATGCTACAATTTAAAATTCTTTTAAAAACTGGATATGTCTTTAAATTATTGATTTTGTAAAAAAAACTATTAAAACCATTTTTCAACCAAGCCAAATCAAATGTACCGTTTATTCAGACACTTTTGAAATTTTTTATAATCCAACTTGTAATTTTTTTTTAAAGGAAGGTACACATGCTCCTATTTTCCAACATCTTTTTTTTTTGTCTTAACGGCTTGCTAACTTAAAATACATGAATACTATTTTTCGTTTTCTATGAAATCGTATTATTGAACATATTCTGAAATGTATTTAAAAGTATTTTTTATCAGAGAATAAAATAGAATTTCACAGTTTTTGTAGTAAAATAAAAGAAAAATGATTCATGATAAGTCTTTTAAACTCCCAAAAATAAAGTTTTCGACACGCGTAAGACTTACGTTTATACGATAATGAAAAACAAATGAAAAAGGGGGTATTTTATTTCAGATAAAAATTATTAATTTTAATTATTTTTAAAAATGCTAATTATGAACTTCATTCTAATATTTATTTTATTAAATCATTTATTAAATCATTAATACTCACTACAAATAAACCTGACCCGAACAACAAAAATCTTTTAACTGATGATGATCAAAGCAACATTTTTTCTTTTGTAAATAAGTTTTTTATTTCAAGCGTCTAGAATAAACTCGTTAAAATACAATAGAATTAAGTTTATTTATATGCTTTCAACAAGATTTCATTTCATTATATTAAAAGCCCTCTTAGTTTTCTTTTTACTTTCATTTAATAGATAACAGAAAAATAAATAAAACTCAATTTATGAAAGAGTAAGTTAGGGTTACCTCAAAAGTAGGTGTAAAAATAGGTGTCCAAAATAACGCTTCCAAATAAATGATAAAAATATATTTGTTGCTTATAATAATTATTGATATAGTTATAAATGTACAAGACAGTAATCATACTAAAATGTTTTTGTGAAACTGCCTGAAATTCATTAACAAAGTGATAGTATTTTTCAACAGTAATAATTTTATTTTGAGCTCAGTAAAGATTTATATCAAAGTATCTTCATAAGTGTAAAACTTAAACCCCACTGGTCACGTGCCATTGACAAACCTTTAATTATTTCTGAAGAGATATTGATTAAAAATTAAAAAGAAAAATGCTGCGATGTACTACTAATTAAGACAAAAATATAACATTGCTTGTAGTATATAATATTGTAGTGGTATATATTTTGGGAAGGGTTTTACACTCACACATAATGTAATAAATTAATCACAATAACTTAGAAAAATAGTTTTTTATATTAATAAGCTAAATGGTATATCGAAATTGACAAAATAAAATTTCATTTGATTCCATTTATGAACACTACTTTTGCAAGATAATTTTAAAACTTTTTCTCACAAAACCTTTCAGTAAGTATAATACCATTTATTAAATTATTTGTCAGAAGAGCTCATACAAAGAACATTCTTTACATAGAGAGAGTTTTTTTTCTTAAATTAATTCTCAGTAGATTTTATTACGCTCTTACACTATTGTTATTTAGCATTGTTCTATACTTAATCCGCTGCCTTAAAATAAAATGAAAAATTGACTAAAGAAATTTATTCTTTTTCCTTCAAGAAAAAATAGTATGAAAAATGTTCCAAATTTCATACACATTGCTTACTTACTTCTTAACATCATTTAATTCATGGAAAAATCATTGTTTAGTGTATCCTTCTATTTATCTAATCCTTTTCATTGTGTATCCTGTTTATTATCTTAATATTTCCGTCCATTCAATTTATTAACTATCAAATTTTTTATTACATCAGCTTAAGGAAAATTTAAAAATTAAAGCCGAATTTAACTTTTAAAACTTCCACACTGTTTTTTATTACAAAACGTAAACTTACCAAATTAATTATTTGTATTTAATGTTGCATAATTTCGAATTTAATTAGATCATTGATTTTACTAATGTATCTTGCATTATAAATTCATATTTTCACTAATTAAATTTACTATAACGAGGCATTCAAAAACAGCATTAAAACAATTCATTTTAGAAATGGGGTGAGTAAATAATAATTTGATTTATTTATATACTATTAATTTCTATAAAAGGAAATAAATGAAAAAATATAGAATTTTTTCAATAAGAAAGGAAATTACAAAAGCTTTAAGCAATATATTTTCCTCTTAGTGAAACAGCACACGAGTCATTTAAAAAATAATCAAAATTAGTCAATGGCTGCATATGTAAATATATACATGCATATATATATACGCATATTCAATGATAAAGATGGATCTATTACGAGGAATATTCAAATGTCATTGGTAAACATTTATTTAACTTAAATAACTGTTTAACAGTGATGATTTATCCCTACCAAATAAAACTGTTTCACCACATATCTTGCTTTCAATTACATATCTGTAGTTAATTGGAAAAAATAACGAACGTTATTCATCAAAATATAAGTTAGGAATAACATATAAGAAATGACAAATATTAATTCTTAAGAAAATAACCCTCTTTCTGTTACTTTCAAACTTGCTGCTAAAAATTACACCTTTTCCTACATCAAAATGTGATTCTGTGCTGATATATTTAGAAATTGGAGCCATTTTGAAGAAATTTCAGCTGCTTCTTTCCCTCTTTTCAAGAACTGATATCTCTAAACGTATTTTTAAAGCATCCTACCGGAAGAAATCTAGAGGGCCGTTCGTGAAGAGTTAGGATGTCTATATATAACCACATTGGGAAGATCCTGATTTTAAATTCAATATGTATATCAGAATTCGATATGGCATCTACAACCTATACAAAGTAAAAGTGGATATGTACGAAAAAAGGCAGGTCTCCGTTACAGATTGCCTTCAGTAACAGAGTATCACCGGCCAAAAATATTCCAAAATTTAATAAAGAAAAATGTAAGCTTAGTGATCAACAAATATATGTACCCAGGACTCCACCAAAACAGATATCGAAAATATAAGGTTTCAATGTATTCTTCTTTAAATTATTGTCACACACATAAGAATGCATACATAGCTCTCAAATATGTATATATATATGTATATATATAAATGCATATATATTGAAAGTTTATAGAATATATATCTGGGAAAATGGCTTCATGTTGAATATGAAAGATAGTAGTGACATACTTTTTGATTAATACTTCAAAATGTAATATCGCATCAGTAAACATTTTGGATTCAGGTGTTGCAATTTCTACTATGAAAGTTGATAAAATCGAAGGCAATATGTATCAGAAATGACGGTTTTCCTTGGAAATTCAATGATTTAATATTTATGTTATGCAGAAAACGAATTTCGCTTTTGCATTTAATTATGACGTCTAAACTTGGTTTGTACAGTTTGTATAGTTCAGAGGTTTAATCAAAATGTAAAGATCGAACAATATGCATCAAGAATTAAGATAAATATATTTTGTTTAACTGGATAAATTCGTAAAATTCTCTGAAGTAAAATAACACTAAGGCTGTACCAAAGCTAAATGGAATAATCAAGCAACTTTATCTCAAAATGGTAAGGTTATGCAAAAATTGCGTTTAAATAATTTGTCAAGATAGTAGCCATCCAGAATCTAAAGTCGTATTTAAAGCTAATTTTGCTGGTAGACACTATGGTGGTTGGTGATAATCTTCTTTGTGAATTATTGTTTTTAAAAATGAATCTCCCTCTCAACTATTTCGAACAGTTTCATTAGGCACTAACTCAGTAGATAAAGTCCGAACCAAGTTCTTGCTTTTTTTTATTTTTTTATGCAAACGTTTTTGAGGATCATGAGCGACCAGTGGAAGAAGTTTACCCAATAGAACAGAATAAAGTCATATTTTTAAAATTACCCTTGCATAATTAAGTTCATATCCTTATTTTATTTCATTTTTAATTTAATTTAATTTTTTATACTTCATTTTTTTTATTTATTTTTGTATTTATGACTGTTATAGTAAATCTTACCCATTGTTTTATAAAGAAACAAAATGTTGCAATCCATATTGTTATTGCTGTTAGATTAACATTTTGTACCTTACGATACTCATAGTCACTTATGAATGCAATACACGTATCTTTAAACATTTAAGTAGCTTTACGGCGCGATACTACTTGTCTGCTGTAAAAAAGATTTTCGTTTCCGGAAATTCATCGAATGAGCAAGGTGCTACAAAATTAGTTTTGAAACTGAGTTTTACTTTAAAAGTTAGTAAAATAAAAATATCTCGCACTCCATTTTCTATTATTTTGGAGTATTTGAAGAATACATAATACACATTCCTTGCTTTCTAATCTTTTCAAAATTGACTTAAGTTGAAAATCGACACTCAAACTAAAGACAATATCAACAATCCCCGATACTATCATTATATCCATCTTATACAAAAGAATATTAATTCAACATTAACAATAAGTGTGTAAATAATGCATTCGATACTTGATCTCTATTCAATATTCGTCTATAGATACGTATATATCTGAAAGATACGCTACCAGCTTTCAATACCTTGCCGAGAAACATGTTTGCTTTGTTAGAATTCTATTCATTCGTATAAACTTTGCCATCGTGTGTAATCTTTCTAAAAGATATTTATATTTATTTACTGCATTAATATTCTCAAACAAAGATTTTAAACAGTTAGCGCTCAGTGTGGACTTACGAGGGCTTCTCTATAGCAATATGTATAAAGAATGATAGTCGAATTATTTGTAGTATATTTACATTGTGTTAAAATACTGTGTCGAGTTCATTTTTAAACTGGTTTTATAATTCTACCGGCAGGAGTTAGATTCGGTCAATACTCTTACATAATGTATGATTTTTAAGCGCAAATGAAAACCATTTGTTAACTTATACTTTGTATAAAGTTTATTTACTGCACTCTTTTCATTTCTTTTCAGTTTATTTTGAAAAGGTGACCGTAATTAACGAAAATAACTCTAATATCAAATTTGATTCATCGTATAAGAATTTTTAAAGCTATTTCTAGAATTAATTTAGCACGTTTTTACTACATGCGGGTTTCATTGTTTTTCAAAGCTGTAGAAAATACTTAACTATTACTTATTTTTGTGATAATTATCGTGTCTAAAATTTAAAATGCAATTATTTAATGATAAATATGAGATAAAAGTATGATTGTTTAATCATACGCAGACTGTCCATAAGCAAAAATAGTGCCCATACTGTGCACAGCCTGATTCTTCGTTGAGAGTACATAAAGAATGTCCAAAAAATTGTACCTGTATGATCCATAATTTACGAGAAAAGTACGGTAAAAGATGATGAATGGAATGATCATGCATGATGATTCATGATGGGGCTGTTGAATGTGATTAGCTGTATAAGGCATACCCCGGCCACTGTATCAGATGTGGGGTCCGGTTATATGGCCACCACGATCACCGGATCTTACACCATTGAATTTTTTTCCTATGGGGAAATCTCAAGGTTTTGGTACATCTAGAAGAAGTGACAACACAAACGGACTTATTTGCTCATCTGCATGCTGCATGCACTTCGGTGGACACCACGCTGATGCGACGTGTGCTTTCATCCATTCTCTGGTATGCTCATGCCTGCTTCGATATGCACAGCGTACATTTTGAACGTTTGACTTTATAAACATTTGCAAAAGCTGCTGTTAATTTGCCCGATATGGTTGTGACGTCATACTTTGCTTTTCGTACTTTTCTCGTAAACTGTGGATAGTATAGGTACAGTTCTTTAGGCATTTTTTTTCACCCAACGAGGAATCTAGATGGGGAGATTTTGGGCTCTATTTTTGGGACACCCTGTACATACAAATTAGTAAAGTGCATTTATTTAGATATTTAAACCCATTCATTTATCATTTTCCTGAAAACATTTTATGTTTTCTAGTTTGATACATAATCATTAGACCCATTAAACAAATTATTTTGCCAGAAAATGTTGTTTTAACATGTACTGCGTTATAATATTTTAAATGCATAGTTGCAGGCTTTCTTACCAATAAAGGTGCAAACCATGTATAGTATTATGCATTTATTACTTATATAGAACTAAAGTTAATTTCATATTTTATTTTAAGGTTCTAAAAAATAATATAATTAATTTTATTTAATATTTCTAAATTCACTGATATGTTTGCATTCATAACAGGTTATTTACCAATTTAAAGCTCTCGAGTCAAAGTGATTAAAATTATCTTTAAAAGAGCCTCTGTTTTTCGAAAAACAAATCTTCTAGTTAAATCCTTTTGCATTTTACTCATACAAACGTCAGTTTACCCTTCTTAATCTTTTCACTAAAAATAAATAAAAAGCACGTACATATAACATTAAGAAAATATATGGGCGGTAACTAAATGTTCTGGATCAGCGAGCTGGATTCAAATTTGAGCATTTCTTCTCGTTATCAATGTTCTCTTCTTCAGAGTATGCCAGGTGGTTAAAATTTCATTGTTTACTTCTGTTTTCTAAACATCCGAATCTTTTCCTCTCTTTGAATCCCGGCAAAAGTAGAGATGCTGATACTTGATCACGAATTCCTCTTAACTAAGCTTAACGAGGGATTTAAAAAAGAGAAAAAGAAAGGAAAAAATGGCCAAGATTAGGAAGGAAAAGGAGGGCATCATTTTGGAAAAGAGTGAATTTCACGGCAATGGTGAGTTCAACCGAAAGATTCAGTGAAGTGGACATCAAATTGGACTTGGAGCCTGTAACTGCATAAACTTGCATCATTTATCCCTAAGAAACGTGACTTTTTCCTTTCTTTTTTGCTTTTTTTTCTGATCAAGTCCTTTTAAATTTGTTTCCTTGCTCCAATGAGTTAAAGTAAATGATTACACTCCGCTGACAACATACTTTGTTTAGCTAACCTCAATGATGCACGCATTAATTAACTCAGGAAAACGTGTTATCTTGGACAAACCTATGCTTTGACTGCTTTTGACTTGTTCAATAAGTGGACAGCAACTAGGATATATTTAAGAATCGAGAATGTATATGCTTTCTTCTATTATTCTAAGATAGCTCAGAACTTAAAAAGGGGTTTTATTTATTCTACTCTCTTAACGTTGAGTAAATCTAGTACAAATATTTAGATTTCCATTGCATAAAAATGAGATTCATAAATGTTTAGCTATATAATGTATGAAATCAAATTCATTCTTACTAAAACTATTACTTGCTTCTGAATTGTACACTTATATAACAACAAAACAGACAACACGAGTTATTGAAATTTATAACGTATAGTACGAGAGCATACACGGTTTCAATATATTTGCGACCCAATATTCAATCACAACTTTCATCGCGTCCCCTTCTTCCATACAATAACAATGTATTGAATTCAATAATACTATACTTTGACGCTAAATATATAATACGACTTTAACCTCTTTAGTGTCACCAGCGTATATAAACGTCTCACTCAGTCAAAGAGTTGATTTCCCCAGACGTATATATACGTCTTTCCGAAGTACGATCTTTTCTATGCACTGCTATCCATAAAATTATTCCGAAGCCATTTGAATGCAATTAAAGGACCTTGACAGTATTTGAGAAGGATTTACTTTTTTCAGAGGATTTGCTTATTTATTTCTTTTCTTCCATCCCCCCCCCCAATGCATCACATACTCGCTCCAACGTGGAAAACGGTGACATTGGGGATCGAATCGCGTAACTTTTAATCGGAAGTTAAGGGATTAATTATAAACCCTAAAAATTATCCAGATAAGTGTTAATGTTTATATATAATTTTATATATAACAAGCTCATGCAGTCATTGGTAAGTATTAATGTTGTTCTTAACTTAGTATTTTTGAATTAATTATAAAATACATTACACAGTACTGATACATTTATAAGTGTATTATATCAGTTTAAATGAGTTTATTATTTTTCTTTACGTCAGAATGTATTTTGTTTGTTTACTTTCAGTGAATTAATATTTTTTTAAGCAATCTTTTGCTTCTGACTTTTCAATATACTCGTTATGAATTTATATATATATATAACTCATACATACGTCAAATATCTCAATTTTTCATATAAAATGTATTTCATTATATCCCATAATTTATTGCATCAAATAAAGGAACTTGAATACTAGCAACATCAGCAACATCACATTATTATTCATTGTACATAAGTATAAAAAAACAACATTTAAAGATCAGGTCCTTAAATCAAAAAATATTTGATACACACAGTTGTTGTACGCCAAAATATTTAAATACAAATTTCTAGTTAGGCTAGTAATTTTATATGGGTGAAGATCATTACATACTGCAATAAATACTGAAAATCGAAAACTTATACGTTTCTCTCTAAATTTAATTGAAAACATTTTGATAGTATTCAACTAAATGAATCAGTGGAACACAGAACAGCTGCATAACCAGTAACTATGATTTCTCAAATTCTGAATATTCATCATTCTGTAATCTTTCATTATGGAATCAGATCTAAATTATTCATTCCTTTTAAGTTGCCCTATGATTGCAACTCATGCAGACATGCACTAAATATTATAAATCGATCACCCAAAATAGTAGAGTAACACGAATGAGCTTCATGTTTTAGACTTATAGCAGCTACAGAAAGGTAAGTATCAAAGTCTAAATTGATATGAATGTTACATATGCTTTAATTCAATACATGCTTTTCCACTCTGTCGTTTACTATTACTTGTCATTTGTGCACGAGTTCATGATTCATTTGAAATAAGCATCGAGCATGAAGCAACATTAAAATTAATGAAAGAGTTTTCCGTAAGTAAATTTGTATTTTTAGGGAATTAAAGTGAATTATATAATTTATAATTTATAAAAAAGTAGTAGATACGAAATCCCTACTACATATTAAAAAACAAAGAAATGAATATTTACAATTAACTAATTTTCTTTAATAGTTAACACTCAATGTCAGAGTAAGGAATCCACATTGTAGATACGCATCCTGTATTGTTTATATTTAGTGTTACTGCAAGTTCAATTTGCTTAACAAAGTACAATTATGAAAGTTATCGGATAATAAATGAAAAATTCATTTTATTAACCAATATGTATCACATGAGTGCTTATTGCCCTGAAACCAACAATGATTAGTATAGTTGTAAAAATTTGCTGAATGATGCCTTCAAATAACTTTTTCTTTCAAATTGGAAAGCTAAGTTAATGTAAGCTCAGGTGAGAATCATGAAATATGCACTTTACGCGTGGTTATATCATACTACGAATCATCTTCAGTTCCTCTATTTTCTTCCCATCTAGCTAAGTCATCCTTTTTGTGAGAAGCTTCATAATTACTCAAATGAATGTTTAATACTTATCGATATACTGTTTCAAAAATTATATTCCAATTTTTCATTTTATCTGCATATTTGATGCACTGAACAATCACCGAAAATTTAATCCGGAAGTATAGCATTTTAATATCAAATTAGATTAAAAATCCTGATATTTTTTCTAATATGTAAGGTTCAAAGCATTTTACATACACTGAGATGAACTTTAAAGCAAACATTTCATTGCATAGATAAATAATGGTTAAATGATTGTAAAACCTTTCTCACTGAGTATTTAAGCACAGTTCGAGCTAGATATAAAATATTTAAATTATATAAGTGTATTATATATAAAATATATTTTAAAAAATTAGCCACACAAAATAAACAAAATTAAAATTTATTTTCCTAAAGTTTTATTTCTTGTTAATCCTTTTTTAATGCTCATAAAAATGCGTGACAGAATATTTTAGCTAAGAAGAGATAAAAGGCAAAATACTACCATTTTTGTCCTTTCCTTTCCCTTCACTTTTTCGTATGAAGTTAGAATAGCACGTATTACCCGTCACAATTTAGTCCTTCTATTTATTAAAGACCTGAAGAATGCAAGCTGAACCCTGAAAAATTTATTGCCATGGACGTCGTATGACCGAAATTTAAAAACCCGCAGTCATTTCTTTGCTCTGTCAGTTATATTAAATCGGCACCGTCTTCACCTGCTGGCAAAATATAGACCCAGCAGTGATGAATATAGGGGCCTTTCAGTTTTCCTTTCAGTTCCCCATTCTTTCTAACACCTTCCACTTTTCTTTCGATGAGGCTGAAAATGACAAGTGGATGGCGACTGAGGCCGTGTGTCTTTTGTCCCAATTCTGCCAGAGGCTTTGCTAAGTGATCTACGCGAACTTCCTCCCCCTGGTGCTGCATTAAGGTTTTTCTTCACTCCTACTAGTCCATGGTACACCGTGTGTGGAAAGGGGCTTTTAAGAGGATGTTTTTGTTGTTGTTTTCATTCTGATTTGCTTGTATGTTACTGTTTTCTGCTCAGTTTTTGTGAGTGTGTATGTTTTTCTATAGATAACATGGGTTGTGTGAAAAGTAGTTACTCGAGATTTTCTTTTCTGAGAATTAGATATAGTGGACGCGTTTCTTTAAATCAGGTATGGGCCAAAATTGATATCCGTTCGAGTGTTGGACGTGTTTCTTTTTTGAAGGTATCTGTGTATATTGTACATTATTTTTACCTCTTTGTTGGAAGTACGTAACCAACTCCTATTTGAGTTAAGTATTAAAATTTTTAATTTCATTTTAATGTTTGAATTCTTGATTTATTATTTCGAAATAAAAATGTAAAGAAACATTTTAGCTTGTTGCAGAAGTATCTAAGTCTTTAGAGAATTCAATTCAATCCTTACAAAATGCTAAAAGTTAGGTATTTTTTTAATGAAAATATTCATTGTTTGTTAAATATATGAACAACAGTTAATCCATGGCAAATACTCGTGACAGCATTACTAGTTTATTTAAATTTTAATAAACATATTCTTACATGTAGTGTATTTAATATAAGAAGTAGAATTTAATATTCAGTGCATAAAATTCCAAGAAATCATAATATTTTATTAAATTAAAGCAGAAAGAACATTTTTGAATAGATTCTAAATTTACTTTACAAGGGAATTAAAAATAAAAAAACTGAACATTTCTGTCCAAAAATTAAAAGTAAAAGAGAACTTCCTCTTTTGTTTTATATTTTAATCATCTCCGTAATATGTGCCTATATTTTCTATACACCTACGATCACAAAAGAATAAAGAAACCTTACATTTGCTATGGGAATAAAACAAAAATTCAAAAACATTCCCTAATCAAAATGTCAAACATACAGAGACCCTATTGTGTAACAAAATTTAAATTCTTTTGCTTTTTAAAGATTGGTTAGTCTATTAATGATTATTTACGTCATCACATACTTGCAAAACCTCAATGGATGTAAATAACTATGCCTTAGAATACATGATATTATATTTACCAAGATTTATTTAAAGACAATTATAACTGACAATTCAAAAATTGAAAAACTGCTATATTGTAACATCCCCTCCCCCCTATTATTCTAAAAGTAATTTATAACATGGTAAAATCTTACATTGATGTAGTTTATCTCATCATAAAATGTTTACATATTAGATTCTTTTAACTGGTTTTAATAGAAGTAGCATGTTAAAAAAATTACATCGTTACCAATCTTTTCAAAAATTTCGAGAACTAATGCAGAATAAATTTAAATTTAAGATGTCTATTACCATTTTGTTTTTCTTTGCATTCAATGTGCTTGTTTTTAAATATCTTTGGCAGAGTGCAATTCAATCTCTTAACGAGGTAATTATCTCGTTCAATATTTAATAATATATATTTCATGTACTTAAATTCCTTTTAAGTTGTTTTTTAAATAATTTTTAAAATAAACACATGTCTGTACATAGTTCTACGTAAGTTTAATGGTTTTAATAACATTTTGATAAAATATACTTATAGCTGCAACTTCTGCATTGATGAACCTCAAATTCATTAAAATTATTTTTCTCTTTTCAGCTAGCAAATAAATTTTCAAAACATAAATGAGAAATATGATATCCAGTTTTACCGAATGTAGTGTAAAAATCTCAATTTAATATTCAAAAGGTTTTGTCTGTCACCCACTTAATTTAATATGAGTAGAAAAGTCTGGCTGAAAAATCCCTCCTATTCAAATAATTTTTAAAGGAACAACGATGAAAAAAGTAGTGGACTAATTCAATAAATTATTACAAGAAATTTTCAATATTAATCCTTTACTTTATTATTTTTAATTTTGGTTGATTTAACTTACACTTATTCGACTACAGGATTTTTGATGAATTTAAATTTAACGTTTGAAGGAATTATCCACGTTTTTGTCATATCATTCAATTTAATCATTGTACAATGCTGGAAAATTAACATGCGAATACTACTATTTAAATTTTAATTGAAATAAGTTTGGGTTGAGGTATTCACCCTAATCTAATTTACTATGCATTCTATGCTTGATTTTTTAATAGTTATTATGTGCAATAGTTGTTTTTAGCGTGAATCGTAGGAAGGGTTTTATAATTTAATATGTTAGTTTAATAAGTATTTCGTTTAACTTTTGATAAGTTATTTATGCTTTAATCAATCAAAATATTTAGTACTATTAAGATTTTTTGAAATTCTTGATGTTTTCTGTATCATGAATTCAACTGATGTATTTCTATCAAAATTGCAGTCTTAAATTAAATTTGAGAGGAACATTATGAATAAGCATTTACTGTAAGTTTTGTATTTAATATTGAGAATGTAAGGGTAAAATAATGAATGAGAATCAATTAAAAATCATTCCAAGCATCTCAATCGAAAAATATTTATCAGCTCATGCAAAATATACACTACTTATTTATAAAATATTCGGTGCCCAAATTGCTTTACTCTATGTAAAAACTATTTTCGCATCCGTTCATAGAAAAGCAGAATCATAAACTCTACCCTTCTCACTAAGCAACTCAAACATAAAGAATAATAACCAACGAAAAATAACTAATGCTTTGTTTTTGCTAAAAGTCATCCTCTTTTCACTGTATGTGAAAGTTTGGAAACTTCTGAAAATTCGTTGTCCAGAAAGAGAAGTTTTCCGAAACCGTCGCCTGTGGTAATTCTGGTTAGATTGCAAAAAAGTATTTTTAAAAGTTGTCAATTTTCTGAAAGTGACAAGTAAATAGACCTTGTGTGCATTTTGCCTAAGGTTAACAGAAGAGAATGCACAATCCTTTCAATACTGCATTAAAGAAAGTTACCAGTACTCTCTTTGACTCGAGTTTGTAACTGACAAAACCGTACAAGATGTCACAAAGTTACACGACAGTCACGATCAGAATCCTTTTATTATTCTTGGTTTAAAGAAATAATAGAATTTTTTACATGGGTTAGAAGAACAATGGTAATTCTTTGAACTCAGTTTTTTAAAAAAAATACTTTTGAAGTACTCAAATTATTTCTCTCAGTTTTCTAATGTTGTGGAAAAAGTATAAGAAATAAACACTCCTGAAAAAATTGCAGAAAATTTTATCAGTAACATTAATAACATAACTAACTAACTAATAATTAATTTTGTTATAACTAATATAATTATATCATTATAATTAAATTTATTTTGAGTAATTTTTGTTAAAATTTTTTAACCCTTTTTGAAAATTCGTTACTTACTTTAGCTACGAGTAGTAACAAATGAATTAGCAATTTATAAAAAAATTTTAAAAGGGATTGGTTTTATAACAAGAAGACATTGTACGATTTAATTGGAAAAAATCTCACGAAAAATCAAACATAATTTTTTAGCATAAATTATTCCTTATATATTCTGCTATAATTTCACAAATTTTGAAATCTCTGAGTTTAAAGAACCGATAGTTTTGATAACCTTTAATCTCGTTTTTATTCACATCCCAAAAGGTAAATAAAAAGTTTAAACTGATTTATCTCAAAGAGAAAAAAGTAACTAGTTTATCATCATTTAAAATGCTAGGGTCTTTTTTTAACTGAAACAAATGCTTTGATATTTTTTCTAATAATTTCTATTAATACATGTAACAAAAGTTGGTATACATTTTTAAATCGAAGTAATACTTTCTAAAAATAAATGAATTTGGAATTTATACATTTTTAAGGAATTTTCAATAGCCATTTATAAAAAAAGTATTTTATATAAGTGTCAAGCATGTTATCACAAAACACATATAAATTTTATTATACATAGTTCAATGTACTTTTAATTCAAATTTCAAACATGTGTGCCAAATACTGTAGAAGGAGTAGCATTTTGAAATCATTTCATATATTTTATAATTTTTCTTTAAAAAAATTAAATGGTTAATTTTTTGTGGTTATTTGAGTACAAGAACTGTTTTACAGAATACTATATATAGGGGAAATCCAAAAAAGGTTTTAAAACTATTGAATCAAAGATTTTTGTATAAATCGTACCCTGTACCCTTAAACAAAAGAGCAAAGGGTGTATAAATCACACATTTACAATATATGCAACAGGTTTAATATTGTATTACGTAACATATGTAAATATCAGTATTATATTTTTTATTATTTTAAACATTACGAAATAATTTTATGAAATCGCGTCATATTTGTTTGTAGATTTTTAATTTATATTTTTTAAATTTAGTTTTTAATCTAAGGAAAACTAATATAAAAATTACATAAACCAATATTATATTTCGTACAGTTAAATAAATAGCTGAATAACAACCATGAACTTATCCTTTGTCTTAATGTTTTCATTTAAATTATCTCATTTTGCTTGTATTTAGTCAAAAATCAATTATAAGTCGTCAAACAATTTTGGCTTTCAACAAAGCATTCATCACTTTTTAAATAAACTATAAGATAAACATGTAAGCAGCAATTAATTAATATTTATTTTAATTTTTTTTAACAGAATAACTCCGAGGAAACTAAACAATTCTTCCCATTGTATATACTTCACTATTATCAATCATCACCATTTCTACAGTTTTCATTAGTTGAAATAGTGATGAGGGACCACTTGGCAGAGACACATGCGATTCTTGATGGAAAACCATCCAATGAACTGTAAAAGCCTGCTTCCCTCTGATAAGATACCTGCTTCATTGCATCGGGAATTTTAAAGCTTAGCAATCCGAGCGCCTGTCTCTCTTTGTCATTTCACCCTCTTCTTTCATTATTGAAGATCACTCTTTCTTTACGTTAGAAAGAAGAAAGAGGAAACTTTGATATATGCTTCATTCCTGAAAGGGATTTTTTTTTTTACTCAGTTCGATTTATACGTATTTTAAATTTCGAGCTTTTCCTATCGCTTTTGAATACTTTAAACTAAATTACGTTATTTTTCGTGTTTTAATCTTTTAATATGAGTAAAAAATGGAATTTGAAGCACCTGCTTCTGAAAAGGGCACAACTCTTCGCGCACGTTCTAGTGAAAAATTATGATATTTTTAAATATATATCTCAGTTTGCATTTACTAAGCAAGTCTCTACATCTTCAGCTTTTTTTTTTAAGTGTTTTGAAGTTTGTTTGTGTTAAATTATAAACAATATCTTTTTAAAAAAATACCGTGTTTATTGTAACTAAATTTTATTTTAGTCTTTAAGCATCATTTGATCCACAATTGTTACAATGAGTTGAGTGACATCTAATTAATTAACTTTTATCTCATAAAAATTTCATCTTTGGCTATTAAATACGTTCAATAGAGCTTTAAAGAGTTTGCCTTCATAGGTAAAGTAAAAAAGCTTCAGCTTTCATAAGAAAAATTATGAATAATAAATAGTTAAAAATATGTATTTGTGTGCACAGTTTTAGAAAATGCCCTATTATAATTTTTTATGGTATCTTAAAACAATATATGAACAGTTTCCAAAAATTATAACAACCTAAATGCCTAGAAAATATCCAGCATATAATCGCAAAAATTTAAGAAATTGTGTATTTGTTTGGTTTTATTTAATGTGACTGAGAGACTGCGTTCGAAACCATGATTTTGAAAAAAACGTAAAAATAAATTTCTTTTTGATATTTAGAATGAGTTGAATTAGAATATACATATATAAAATTGTTCTGAAAACACTTTTATAAGAAAAAAAATTATTTAAGATGCATTTTTTGGCAAAAAAAATGAAGAAAGAATTGTATAATTTCAAAACATTCTCTTTTTATAAAACATGCTTGTAGAACAATAATATTTGTCTATATATAACTAAGACTTCTATATATAGCCCGAACTAGAATTTTTAAAAAAATCACAGTATTTTCAGAGTTAAGATCAATCAAAATAATAACCAAAATTTTTTGTTAAATTTCCTCTACTTTTATGCATTAAAACATGAATAAATCCACTTTTATAAATTATATCTTCCAAAAATCCTAGCCAAACTCTATATAGAATTCTTAGCTTTGTATAAGTAAAATATTATTATTATCGAAGCATTTCTTCATAAAAGGAGAGTGCTTTGAAAATATGTCCTTCTTTTGACATTTTTTGCCAAAAAATTGCATTTAAATAATTTTTTTCACGCAATAATATTATTAAATCAATTTTATATGTGCATTCTAATTCAATTGACACTTAAATATAAAACAAAATATTTATACGCTTTTTCAAAATCAGGGTTATTACGTAGTTGGTGACCTTTTAAGACACAACATACATACTTGATGTATCTTGGTGATATTTTCAATTACGCATGCACCTAGATAACCTTTTATAATAACAATGAAGACAGCTGAAGGTGAATATGTTCAATTTCCCTCACCCAGTGTGTTCTGGACATTGCTATTGTATAATTGAATGTCAGACGGAAAAGTCCAGCTCCTATGGTCACTAAAACTTATATTCCAATAAAGAAAATAAGCTTAACATTTCAAAATAACTCCGACTGGTAGGAGAACAAAGGTAAAGCTAAATAGGGGGATGTGTGGAGGAGATCAGTTTTCATATGCAGCTGACGCATGTGCTGAAAACATCTGGCGTGGTATTTACTTAGTCACAGTTCATTTGCTTAAAACGTGTCAGTACACGACAGCTAAATGTGAAAAAAAGTATGTACGCATTTATTTTACGTTTCGGAACTCATAGATTTATAACAGCAATAAATAAGTATGGAAGCAATAAACAAAAGTTAAAAGAAATTCAAGAACAGAAAAATACGTTTATTTTTAATTTATTAATATCCTGAGAGTGATTAATATTCTAAATAAAAATTTATTTTAGTGGGTTGGCTGATTCCTATGTATTCTGAATTTCAATAACTTACGATGTGTTTAGCATAACGGAGCATATATTTTTTAATTAAATTACTATTTGTTTCTTATATTATTGAACTAAATATATACATACATAGAGAAATAGTATTTAACACATAGTCTAATGTCCATTAAACAATATATATTTTTTTGGTTTTGATGTGTAATTATTGAATTGTTTTTCTTCTGTCTGTCTGCATAAAGTGTCACGATTTTTTCTCAGTTTTCACAAAATATTACCACTATCAATATTTAGGTGTAAATTGACAGTATTGTTACATATTCAGTTACCAGAATAATTCAAAATTCGTTCAAAGTTTTTAAATATAGAAAAGTATGAGCAGTAAAAATGTGAAAACATTTTGGTGTTCACACTTATATTTTAATTTAAATCAATTACTAAAAAACCTCTTAAAATGAAGTATTAATGAGTTCAAACTGGTAGAAAATTATTAGGTTTAGTTGTGATTTTTAAATTTTCTTTTTCTTTTGTCCTCTTTATAACTTGTTTTTATCATATTTTAAAGCACACATTGAATTTCATTCGGAAATTTTAAAAATAACAGCGGGTTAAACTAAGAATAATATTAACGCTATATATGTGTATGCGTAAAGATTTTACTTGATTTCAGACATTTTTCTGAGAGAATCTTTTGATTTGTTGCAGTGTCGTTGAAAGAATGATACTTCTTGGTATTTTAGTTGAATATTTTACTAACGATCACAAACATAAAGAGATGCAACGAACAAAAAAAAAGTGTGTAAGCAATACAAGAGGTCAGAAACGTTCTTTGTTTGTTCCGGAGATCTCAGCTTTTATATTTTCCTCAATGGGAACCTTTTAGAACCGTATGATTTCCCTTAAGGATAGGGGGAGGAGGCAATGTTGCATTATCTTCTTTAAAAAGACGCAAACGTGCCAGTTTTGTAGGAAGTAAATGTGTGATTAACAGTATAATCCCCGTTAAGTGATAAACTAAAAAATAATTAGCACGCGAACTTTTCACGGTTCAAGACCATTATGAATTAAGTAAAATCTTCCAAGAGAAAATTTAAGCCTTTAATTATATCACACACATACATGTAATTTCAAAAAATGTTTCTTTAAAAAGCAAATACGTTATCTATACCACCAAAAACTCACTTTAAAATATTACCAAATAGTCAAGTTCTAGTAACATTTCAATTATTAATGTATTTTACTAAATATCCTCTACTCATTTACCTATTGTAAATAATTGAAAACACAGTAAAATTCTAATCAACTGCTTGTTAAGAAATAATACTGTATAGTGTATAGTCATTGTTAATACTAAATTATAGCATTACTTGTACACACGTACATTTAGTTGTTGAAATTAAATTATATCTTAAAAACTTTATATATTGGATTAAATATGATTCAATTCTGTTCGACGTAAAACAAAAATATCGTAATATTTGTGTAAAAAAAAAAGGATCGTTATTGAAAATGGAAAGTAAAAATCTGCATTATTTCGATTTAAGGTATATTTCACTCGCTTTTCAACTTCATCTAAACCCTTGTCGCATGTTTTTGACAACACAGAGAGATATTTTCTATTTCACGTAACTTGCGATTATATTCTTTTTCAGCTTCACTCATCCTACACACATCTTTCACAAATGTTTCAGAAATTCACTTTCAATCTTAATATACATCACTGCACTGTTTAAAATGCTTATAAGATCTCAAAGTCAAAATGAAAATCTATAAATAAACGAATAGCTGCCTCCATATTTATTTAAAAATAGAAAGAAATAACTTGAATTTGATGAATGGAATATACAGCTATAAACTAAAAAATAAACTAAAATTAAATATGAAGAATTTTATTAAGCTAAATTAAATATTTGATAAGAGATTTTGAGATTAATGTAAAACAATATAAAGATCGATAGTTTTCGTTTTATTACTAACTCTGTACTTTTGATTATATTTGAAATATAAAATTTTTTTCTTATTTTGTTTACTTTGCTTTCAGTTTTTAAAAATTTGATCAAATTCATATTATATTAAACAGTTATGCAAATAATTCAGCAATATATTAATCTCAAACTGGGTTTTTGTTCCGTGTTAAATTCTTTTAGAATGTATTTTCTGCTTCTTTTTCAAGGATATTTAAACAAAAATGTTACAAAAATACTTCCTGCCATTCCCATTTATAGAAGGGTTTTTTTTCCAGAGACCCTTTGTTAATCTGCAAATAATATAACATGTAACAAGAATTTATATTTATAGTAAAATTTGTTCTGTTTTTGTTAAGTTATTGTTAATATCAAACTTCAATATAATTAGTTATTCATTAACACTTTATGAATGTTGCTATTGTTTCTCTGTTACAAGTTAATGCATATATATATATTTATTTATTTATTTATATGAAATGCTCTTCACCGAGAAGATCTTTTCTTGATTTTTAAATATTATGTTCATGTTTCCGTGGAACTCTTGAGGTGACTTAATACTTTTGAATTCACATTTATTGATCTAGTAGGATTTTTCAAACAGCAAATGTAAAAATGGACAGCGCCACAAACAAATAAAGACAAACACGAGCTGACATGACGAAGGACAATAAGATTTTCCAGAGTATCACGGGGCTTTTATATGAAGTGGCAGCAGAAAGACTTGGAATCCGCGTATTACCAATGATTGGTTGAAAGAAATCCTTCGCGACGGATTCCGATGCAATCTTACTTTAAAAACGCAAAGTTGTTAATTTTTATAAGATACGGTTTGCGATTATCCCATTATGTAGGAAAGGTAGTTAATTATTTACACGCGAGTCCTAAAGGCCAGGACCTTTACAAATGAAAAGTTTTTAAGATGAAATTAAAGAGAATTATTTCATATACACACACATTTATATATTCATACATGGAACACAAACATACATACACACATATTTATATATATGGTGTTACTTATGCCACCTGATCAACAGTAACATCAGATCAAGGACTACGAAATTAATCGTGGCTAGGGGCTAGATTTTTACGCCTGTCTCTAAGTTTCCAAAATCTCAATGATATTTCTTGTCTTCAGTATTCAAGTTTTTCAGCCTCTCAAGAAGTGTTTATTAAAATTTATATAGAGAAACAGATAAATATATAGAGATATACTTTCATATTCTTAAGAGTAAATGAGTTTTATTTACAAGTTAATGTATTAATAATTTGAATCTAAATACCATTTTTAAGTAAATCCAGCTTCTTTTTATTTTATGGAGCAACTATAAAATATTTATTTGATACATTTTTTACAGAAGGAAAGTCCCGACATTTTATACTATAAAGTCATTTTCTAGAAAAAACAGAAGGAATCTGATGATAAAGATAATTCATAAACTCATTTCAAATTTCTTATCTATCCTTGCAGTGTTCTTATGTTGACATGATTCGTAATGGCATAGTATTCAATAACAAGACTTTAAAAATAATAATGGTTTTTTTTATTGGAAACGCAGAAAAATGCAGTATCAAACTATAATATGATGTTTTCAATCCCTTTTTCTTCAACAGCATGCAGAGAAACATTGAAATCCTAGCTTTCGAGAATCTTTTTTTCTTATTTGATTTACTGTGTTTTCACCCTCGCAATATGATTCAGGATCTATTCAGAATGAAAAATTTGATACTGTCAGGAAAAAAAAATTCCTAATATATTATAACTTCTTAAATAACCTTATCCCTAAATTTGTAATTTTATATGTTGGTGAATATTTTTTTCTTGATTCGTTTTGTAAGTGAAATTAATTACACTTCGTTAGTCTTTATGAATCAAAAACTTAATTGCATGTAATTTTTTTTAATATGAATATGTTGAAAAAATATCTTACTCTTCCCTTCTGCTATGTAATATTATCATATTGTAGTTTGATGACTACTCAAGACATAAGCAACTCACAAGCACTACCAATAAAAGCACAAGAATCAAACAATGTCACTGTGTCATAGGAGACTTCTAAGATGCCGCAATATTAGATAGGATCTTGGATAAAAACAGTGATTTTTTCAACAGAATTTCATTAGTAAAATTGATTATTTTATTTTATTCTTAAATACAATCTCAACTGAGTATTAATAAAATTGTACAAATTTAACAACTCACCCTATACTTATGTTTATTCACTTATTTCTTAAGCAGATACCTATTAAGTTTGATAATTTTACCTGAAAATTTCTCCGTTATTTAGCATAATTTTTCTATTCTTATTAATGGTAAATTTCTTCAGATAGGCCGTAAACCAGCATATAAATTGATTTCAGTTTATTTTAACTCCCTTCTGAGTATTTTTGGCTATCGTATCTAAGATATAGACAATATATCTAAGGTAATGCGAATTAGAAAATATTTGTCAATAAATATCTCTTGAGAGAGTGAAAAATCAATGGAAAGTGTTATTCCAAAATGAATTTAATGTTCTAATTACCTCATATAATAAAACAAATTAGTATAATGCAATATAGTTTAAGACATTACGTAAATATGTGAAAGAGAAATCTGTTATAAGATTTAATAGGTTTCAAAATATTCAAATTTGAGTTTTGATAAATTTATATGCTGCGATAATTTTGGAAGAAATTACAATCCCGTAAGTAATGTTTTCTCTTTCAAATAAAAAAATAAATTGAAGATAATTGTCATTAGTAAGTGTGACATACATTTCATAATATTTTTCCCCAACATCATTTTTTCATTGCACTAAATATTTAAAGTATAAACATCAGTTCACATGCCACGCAAACTATATATTTACTCTTTAACAATAACTTTATAAAATTCAGATAAGATAGTCACATCAGTTCTTAAGTTCAATATAATTTGATCGATTTTCATGTTAAGTTGTTTCTTGCTCACTTATAATGAAGACAAAATTGATTGCTTTAAATTTCTCTCTGCATTAAAGTGGCTCAAAATTTAGAGCTGGGTTTTCTGTTTGCGTTTTCGTTCGCTCTGCTTGTAGTTCATCACAATCCATCTCACTGCTTATTGAAGCCTATTTCGACACTCGTAGCTGGTGTTGTGTGTTTGTAATTATAGCAGGATACATCAGGAGTCCACAATTCAGAGCTTATCGATTTAGCTTTGTGAGAACCCTTCTCGCTCCCTATTTCCAAAGCATTTCCCAGAACGAACGCTGACGCTTTCTAAATGTTCTCGGCTCTAGGTCGTAAACAGGCTTCCCTGCGCCTACCTAACTAATGTGGACCTAAATCCAAATAGTGCGGGAGTCGCTGCGTGCCCTGCGGTTTTAATGACTGTTTTCCATTAGACTTGGTTTTTCCCGACCCCCTATTTTATTCTGTTTTATGCCCTTAAGCACCAGTGATCGAGACATCGCTCAGACATTGGGCCTATTAGTGACGGTGACCTTTCTATTTAAAAGGTAGTCCGGGCTATACAACACGATTATAGCGTAAAATTCAATTTTTTTCTTAAGTCCATTGGACTGTTTTCATCAGATGAGATTGTACGGTAGGGAAGGTATAACTCAGAAATCATTCTTAAGGTAAAAGAAAAATAAGGTAATGAATTGGTTTCTAGAATGGTAAGATTTCGTCTTTGTGGATCTTCTTCAATTCATTAGTAAAAATTCTAGTAAGAAATTTCAGTTTTCCTTTCAGATAATAATTTCCTTTGTTCATGTTTTATATTTTTTTCTTTGTTTGACGAATAGTATTAATGCAGCTGAAGCATTTTTAAAACTTTGGTTGCTTATATTTTTTTCCTTTAAATTTCATGTATAAAAGAGGCAAATTATGTAATTTCTTAAAATATATCTGCTATGTTAAATTCTTGAGCATTGATGTTTTTGGATTCTTCAAAATTTATACCTAGAGGGAGTCTGGTGAAAAAAAAGGAATATTCTTAATTGTAAATAATTTTAATGTTAATATTTATTTTTAACTCTCCAATAATACTTTTCAGCTTTTTTATTTATCACATAATACATTAAAATTAATTACTTTTTAGTGCTTCTCAAATGCCCCTTCTCCTATATTACAAACAATGCGTGCTATCTCTTGTCGTAAACTTGTTTCTTGTAAAGTACTCGAGGAAATAATATTTATTTTAGTATTTTATTGTGTACAGACCTTAATTTTTTAAATGTTTAAGCGTATAAATTATGTTAGTTGAGCAAATCATATTAAAATTTGCTTAACGATTTTGAGGTGTTAACTTGGCGTCTTTTATATTATTTGTAAGTAATAAACAAATATGTATTTTAAGGTTTAAACAGTGTAAAAGTTTTAAAAAGAAGTTTTATAATTCATACTTTCCTTCAGTAAATTTAAATAATTAATCTTATTTCAGTGCTCAGTATCATTAATTTTCAGTTAATGTATGCATGCAGTATGAATGATATTGTTTTGGGAAGTCAGAAACTATTCGTTTAACTTGATGTTTCTCAGATTTCAGAAAGCACGAACTCAAGCGATCGCCAATACATCTATGCCATCATTAGTGAGCTTTGCAATTATCAAATGTTTCACGCAATGCATATGTTAACAAAGTATTGTAGAGTTCTCTTTTCAGTGATGCCTGATCCAATGTTAATAGAAAGTAATTGATTGCAAACGCAGAGAAATATTCAGCTAATCCTTCGAGCCCAGAATTCCTCAGTATCCAATCAATCATCATGTCACGTTTTATTTCTGTATTATTTTCTCCCTCATCTTTCAAAAGCAGTTTTGCATTTTAGCATACTTCTTTATCAATACATGTGATAGTAGTAAAATAATTTTGCATTAAATGTGTGTAGAAGGAATTTCAGTCTATCTATTTTTCTTTCGTAAAAAGACAGGAGTGCAATAAAAGAAGGATTGAAAGTACTTACGCAGTTACATCTGAAAGTCTGCAAATTCTAAAGTAGAAAATGGGAAGGGTGGTACGATCTTGTTATTATGTGTTTCCACCGTTTCTATTTAACGATCAGCATCTGTACTAGTTCTCACGCTTATACTAACGGAGTGTGCCTGTATTTTGCTCTGGCACTCAATCCCTCTCTGCTTTGGTTTGTATTTTGCTTCCGCTCTACTTATTGCGAAGCTCCATTGTCCTTCAAAGTAGAATTTCTTTTTATTCTGACTGTCAATAATTAGGCATTGGTTTTCTGAATATAAAGGGAAACATTTTTCAATTAAATAAAAATGACGCATATAGTGGCATGCATGCATGTTTGTTAAATAAATTATTTGTCTAGAAAGCATCAGTATGTAAATATTAAGAGATATTTAATTTAACATGAACATAAATTTCGTAATGAATAAGAAAGAGTTAAAAGATTCCAACACTTGTTCGAGACAGAACTCGTCATCGGTGAAAAGGCATTAAAATATAAATCAACTTATTAAAATATTGTTTCATAAATTCTTTTTTAGAAAATAAATTAAACGTATTTATTAATTAAGTTAGAAAAGGAATAGAATATTTCTAAATTTTATCCATCTAGTTATAATTAAGCAAGAGATTCTTCGTTTAGTAATTCTTTAAATGATAATTATTATTAAAGTTTATCGAAATTTTCTACATATCTCGTTTTTTTTTTGGTCAATGCATGTATGCATAACCTTATTTAACTTTCTGAAATGCTTAACACTTTCAAAATATTAACTTGGATATCTTCTTTTACTATTAAATGTAATTTGTTATATAAATTTCTCGTCAACGTAATTTTAAAATACTTCCATATCAATAATTCACCTGCAGAAAGGTACCAATGATTTCTTTTATCAGTTTTGGTGCGCTACAGAAATAAATAATGTTCCTTATTCAATGATATTGTTGAATTCTTACAATAAAACTAAGAAAATTCATTTAATTATGCTTCACACGAATTTTAATTAAAGTGATACGGATGACTGCTAAATTTTCCCCGTTTTATATATAAGGTAATCTTTAATTAAATTAAAGCTATGTTCTGCTCTTAAATAAAGATATTAAATTCATTTCCGAAACTCTCTTATTTCAAACTTGCATGATAACTTTATTTTGATTTCTTCGCGAGTATATTGATGCCTCGATAAGATTTATTGATTTTATCGGAAAACCTAACACACATAGGAAGAGAGAGAGAGAATACACAAAACTATCACATTTTTATTAATATTTCAAATTATATTCATGGGAGCAGAAATGAGTGGGTTAAAATATCTCATTAATTTACTTGTGCAGTTCGGAAATGAATTAAAAATAACGCGGAGCTACGTTAATTCTTTCTTTTTCCTTTCTGTTAAGTAACTAAATAAGTAAGCAGTAAGTATTCGTATACGCACATACCAGAAACGAATTAAAGAACGCATTGGGAATATGAAACTTCTGCCCCAAATACAGTATTATCTTATTCATGTATTTCAGTTATGGCAAGAATCTGCTGGATGTGTTAATACATTAGCTCCCTAATTGTTAGATTTTTATTTGTAATTTGGTCTATAGAAATATAAGTACATTAAATCCACTTTAGCTTAAATAACTTAACGTAGTGAACATTATTTCAGAGTTCTTATTTGCTCCTACACAAAAGTATTCTGTGGAGACTCAAGTTTATTAGAATTATTTAAGGCAGTTTATTTTGTCGAGACCTGAATTTCAAACTAAAGTAATGGTGTATGCTATTTATTAATAAACCATTCAAGAATTCCAAAATGTAGTATTAAAAATAGTTTTTTATTAACAGAAAAAAGCTAATTATAATTTGGGATTTGTACGCAAACTATTTTTCGATAAGTTAGCTTATTGAAGTAAATAGAGTTTCTTTACAAAGAAAACACACGCGCGTGCGTGTGTGTTAGAAAGAGGGAATGAATAAGTGGGTACGATGGTGTGAAACGAACATAAAGTGAATAATAAAAAGGTCTTTCGTGTCTTAGATAATTAACCGATAATGCTTTGTCTTATTCGCCAAACAGACACTTATCTTTTTCTCTTTTGAGCTGTAAGGCCGCGGTAACCTAGTGGTCATGGTCACGCACTTGTAGCCAGTGTGTCATAAGTTCGAGCCCTAGTGAGATTGAAAACCTGCCGTGTAGAGGGACTGATGCACGTTAAATCTGTCGAGGCTCAAAGTTCTCCAGTTGCAGTGGAAGTTCGGAGAGGGGATGCTATTTCAAATGTCGTTCGTCACCAATAGCTCTCGTGTCACTATATAGTGTGGCGTTAATAACACACTCGAACGTATTTTAGTTGGAGTTCTTTTGAGCATCATGAAAAAAAAAAAAACTAAAGAAATATATACATGAAAAGTAGTAAGAAAAAGCTTTCTTTCTCCCCTGCTTGTTCTAAGTATATAAATTACAAAATTACCAGAGACGAATTTAGGTTCGATCGCACCCTATGTTCAAGTTAATTTGACGCCCTTATTTAATTTTAATAATACAAAGAATAATAATGGATTCAAATTAAATTTAGGTATTGAATTTAGGCATGAATTACGCCTCAAATTTAAGTAAATTTATAAAAATTTTATGCTAGATTAAGAAAAAATAAAGTAATAATTTTCAGTATCCGAAAAAATGTATAATTAAATATGGTGAATTAATAAATATATATATATATATATATTTGTTACATAATGATGAGCAAATAAACGCTACACTTAGATATTTTAAGAAAAATTTATGAAAAATCTAACACTAATAGATAAGTGCTATACTTAACGAAATTTTTTTTTTAGTACCTATTTGTTAGATATTTTAAATTTTACTACTTACAAGGTTAATTATTTTAAAAAATAATTCTACCCTTTTAAAATTGACATCTTGAGGGTGTCAAAGCAAGAAAATAAGCATTCAAATTCGGTCTTACAGTTGATAAAAAACAAAATCAATAGCAAATTTTTGCCGCTTCGAAAACTTCGGCGCCCCTTAAAAATTTACCGCCCTTGGCTCGGGCCTCGTGGGCCTCGCGGGCCTAAGCCTAAATCCGTCACTGAAAATTACCCAAATTTCTCAGAATTAAAATTGCTTAATATTTATGTTGTATTAAAACAAACCTTCGACAAGTTTTAGCACAGTGCCATTAATAAGAATAGGGGGAAAAAACTAATATATTTTTACGCTAATTTTTTTTTCTTAGAGAATACCAATTTATTTCCATGTCTTTTGAAAAGTTTTCTTCAAAGTACAGTTTGAATGATGTTACGCATTTATGAATACATTCTACATTTTATTATTTGTTTCAACGAATATGTTTCCTGTTATAAGTGCAAATATTAATAAAGAAACGCATTTCACATGCGAAAAACTTTAAATGTGATTTCTATTTTTACGGTTACAATTCTTTGTTCCATCGTTCTCGAAGTAAAAGCACGAAAGGTGGGGGAGAAGAGCACATTTTTCTCCTTTCCGCAAATTTTCACTTTTACCAAACGGCCCCCTAAGGTAGAATGTTCCACTTTTATTCAAAACCAAGTTTTTCAATATTATTTTGTAGGCTTCGAAACGAAAATAAGAAAAAAGTATTTTTCCAGATTTTATATTCGTAAACCAATTTCGCATTTTTTTTTATTTCTAAAGTTCAAAGGATTTATATGAAAGAAAATACGAATTTTTCTAAAAATGTAAAATACCTTTTTTTTTTTAACAAAAAAAAAAAATTAATAATTTTTAAGATTGCTTCTTTCATTTTTAATTGGATTTCTGGAAAAAAAATGCCATACACAAAGTTTTCTGTTTTTATTAATATAATAGGATTAAAACAATGAACAGTTTATGGCTTTCTATTACTCCCAACCCTAAAATACAAATTTTCTAAGTCCTATTTATAGATATAAATTCAGAGAACCAAGAATAGGAAAATAATATCTTGTGTAAAATATTTTGAAATTAATTAAGAAAAATACGGAAAACTTACAACGCCTTTATAATGAGAAGCCTCTTTAATCTCCATAAAAAGTTTTATAAATAAATTAAAACTTGAGTAGTCTTTTTTTCAGGAGTATTGTAAAATTTTAAAACAGATAAAAGAAAATCAGCTTTATTAAAAGAAAATTAAAGACTCTGGAGTACAAAAAATAGCATTTACTTTCATCTGTGAGGGAAAAAAATTATTTCACTATTTATTAATGCCATTACTTTCAACAGTTGTATTTTATTTTATTTATTTTTTTAATTGAATTTGTGTGTATAAGATTTTTTATGATTTTTTTCTTTATGGAAAGGAACTTTTTAAAGATATGTGCAGTCAAAAGAAGAAAAAGTGAAAGAACTCACTTATTTTATTTTTGAGCAATCATTATTATAAAGTTCAATATATTAAAAAAGACAACTTACAAATTTAAGGGAAAAAATGTATTAGCAAGAAATTTTGCAGTTTTTAATGTTCCCAAAGGCCATTTTTATAATTTTATTGCATTTTTGCTTCTGAAAATCTTTTTAAAAATTTAGAATTTGCTCGTGGAACATACCTAAAAAATGTTAATGAATAAAAATGTCTTAGAATTCGGTTTCATATTCATCAGTAAAAAATTTTAAATGAAAATTTTAAATTTTTTTAAAATAAAAATTTTATTTTTAAATGAAAATTTTAAAAGTCATTCTAAAAGAAACAACTCAGTTCAAATGTAAAGTCCAAATAATTTCAAAAATAATATTCTAGACAGTATCCATTCTTTTTTGTCTTGATATTTCTAATTTATTTTCAAAACTAGTATCTGTCATCTTATTAAGTTCTTCACTACCTATAATTTATTTTTTGAATTTTTAAGCTATAATACTCTACCTATAATTGTTCCACATACATTGTGAAATAATTTTCGATCAGAAATACACATATTGTATCAAGCACTGTTTCATAATATATAATGTATTCACAATTAACTGTTGGTAGCTATTAAAAATTAATGAATTTTAATGCTTAGATTACTTGTAGAATACAAAATGTAATCTAACTGCTAACATATGTATTTCGACACTGACAAGTCTTTAAAAATATCGCCCCCTGAGATTTCTAGTACACAAAATACTCCTCAACCCAAATATCCATTTATAATGGATCTTGAATTTGGATTCCTTTCTAGTTAAATAATGCTTTAATTAAATAATTTTCAAACGGTGTACCAAGGCATATTAAAATGTTATACTGTAAGTACCTGGGGAAAATTTGTACACCTATTACTTTTTTAAAAGTATTGAGCATAGTAGATAACATTTATTTAACTGATTATGATACCACTTCACTAAAACAAATTGTGCTATATATTGTGCCAGCTCAATTATTTTTAGATAATTTATAATTAAGTCAAATACTAAAAAGGATCATCTTTTTTACTGTTTATTTTTAATAAATGTATTTTAGTTTTAATTTATAATATTTTTGTTAGCATAAGAAATAAATAATTGATTTATTCTTTTACTTTTGTTTTTTTTTTATATTATAATGTGAGAGTTCCTGAGAAAAGTTAAACATAATTTCAAGAGTGCAATTGGAATTTTAAAAAATATTTGAATACACAGATAAAATTTTCTACTCTAAAAAAATATAAAGCATAGTTGCATAGTCATATACAAGTACTGTGGCTGTTTTATAGCTTAAAAATAATTTTTTGTTTGCATTTAAACTCTTTGCCTGTCTGACGCTGACTTACGTTCAAAAGTTATTCTGATCAATGTACATAGGTTTCTAAAAAATACTTTAAGAGAATTTTCACAAGAATTATTACCTAATTTTTTAATATAAAATATTTTACGTGTTTAATTTATATATATTTTTGTAGTTAGGCACTAAAGTCCAACTACTATTAATTAAGACAACGATGTTTATAAGAAAAAATCTGAAATACAACATGAATCGCTAAATATACGTCGTAATTCATCGCGTAAAGCAATGATTCTAATCTATTGTGTCGCAGCAATTTTGTGTGTCTTGAAATGTGCAGCCAAATTTTTTTAAAAGTTATTAATTATACTCCGAGAAAAAAAAATAAATTCTGGAACCGAATTATTCGGTTGTTTTATAGAAATAAACTAAGGGTATCCGTAGTATAGTTAGTTTATTCTTTCGTGGATACATGTAAGTCTATTACAGAAAATTAAAACACTTTTAAACATTTTATTGTTAGTGTGCCGCTAAATTTTGAATCTGTTAAAAGTGTGCCACAGCTAAAAGAAAGTTTAGAATCACTGGCATAAAGCGTTAAAAAAATTTTAAATTAAAAATTACCGGAATTATTTTCCCATCCTTCATAATCTATGATACTCGTTGACACTTAAATGAACATATTTTTGATGTTAGAACGCAATACTAAAAAATCGACAAGGTGCTCTTAGAATATTTCTTTTATACAGTTCAATGTTTATTTCCTTTTTAAAATAAGTATTAGGATTTATTTAATAGAAAGTTTTGAATAAAACTGAAGAAATATCAAAAAATCAGAGCTAGCTTAAATGATAAGAATTTCTAACAAGCGTCTCAAGCATTTCATGTAAACATAAAAATAATATTAAATAAGAAAAATAAGAAGCGCAAGTATTCCTCAAGGAATATTCTTTTCCCCTGCCACTCTTAAAATTTCTTTGCTCTCAAGATGATTGTACTTTTATATCACATTCTGCATCTGAATTTCTTATTTCATGTATTGTAAAAATTCTCATAATTACACAAAAAAAAAACAAAAAAAAAAAAAAAAATCTTCAATCTGCAGTTTAAAATTACTCCAAGGTATTGTTGAATTTAAATGGGAACATAGAAGCATGTGTCGTGCTTTCCCAAAGATAGAAACTTTATTGTACATTTTTCTGTGACACATAAAGCTCAAAAGTTTTAATCTTGATATGGAGACTTCTGCTCTTCTAAAAGCTTTTTTTATACATTTAAAGATTTTATACATTTATTTTTCTACAGAGAGGAAAATTTTCTTTAAAAAAAGTATGGTATGTCATCTATCCATTATATATATTGATCTAAGCAATTTTATTTATTAAAAATAAACCAATTTTAAACAAACAAATATCGCAAAGTATTGATCCGATATATTTCCGAAAGTTATTTAAGGTATCCGACTACATTCGAACCGTGATTTTAAAAAAGCGCATAAATGCATAATTTTCATGATATTTTGTGTCACTTAGATTAGAATACATGTATAAAATTGTTTTAATGACATTTTGGCAAAAAAAAATTATTTAAATACAATATTTTGGCAAAAAATTAACTTAGAATAACCTTTATTCAAAATGTTCTCTTTTTGTGAAAAATGCTTCTATTATAGTAATATTTTGCCTGCATATAGCCCAGACTTCTGTATAGAGGCTCAACTATGATTTTTGAAAAATTCAAGTTACAACCAATTGAAATAATTATCGGAGTTTTTTTTCTTAAAATTTCTCCCCTCTGTTGTCGTAAAACATGGATAAACGCACTTCTAAAAAATATATTACAAAAATTCTAGTTGAGCTTCTGTACAGAGGTCTGAGCTATAGACAGGCAAAATATTATTATAATAGAAGCATTTTTCACAAAAGGAGAATATTTTGAAAATGGGTCATTCTATGTTCATTTTTTGTCAAAATATTGTACTTAAATAATTTTTTATTGTAATACTATTCTTAAAACACTTTTATATACATTTTCTAATCTAAGTGACACTAAATATCATAAATATTATCTATTTATACGCTTTTGCAAAATCACGGTTCCGAACGTAGTCGGATACCTTAAGAACCCAAATGAAAATGATTTATTTTATTTATTCTTAGATAAGTTCTCAATGAAATACTTAACACTATAAGATATTGATAAGACCTTTAAAATCGAACTTTCACGGTTAATAATAATTTATGACATTTAAAAAATGTATTCATTGCTCAATTAATAGTCTTATATGAAAAAGAATTATTAAAAAATTGCATTTGAATGTTGTCCATTATCTAGAACTCCATATGTAAAGTATACATCATGTTAAAAAATTATGTACTCAAAATACAATAGTAAAAATAGTTTTTTTATCATATACTATGTAACTAATTATTCAATATTCATGTTTATCCAGAGAAATATTTGATTGGGTGTTTCTGAGAGAAAATTCAGTCTAATATGTGATAATAAACCTATTTAAATAATGTCAAAATGTGCATACGTAAGCCCTTATATATATTTAAGGATAATTAAATTAAAACTTAGATAAAAGTTCTATTTCCCATTTAGTATGTATTTTCTCACCGTTCATTTTAGCGTATAAAATTATACAGCTAATATATATTCTTAGAAAATATCACCCTTTTCCACACTTTACTCTCCATTCGAAACGTAAGATAAAAGTCGATGATTTAGTAGTTATTGAAATAAGAGTACTATCCAACTCAAAATCAAGGACAGTTGATATTAGTTTGTATCGCTAAAAGACTGCCTCACGAATAAATTAAAAACTGTTTCCTGAAAAGTCTTCATGCTTCATTCGAAACGTAACACATATGTAAATATATGTGTATTGTAGAACAGAGAAGAAATGCAAAATAACAAATATAACTTATAATTTATTTATATTATCAGATTAGAGATGTAGTCCTGGAATTCTGGAAATTCGTACTAATTCTTAAAATACGTAAGAAAAATATTTTTTTAGATACCAATTCGATAAACCGAATAAAAAGACAAATGTGCTAAGCGGGATCAATTATAAGCAAAATGTTTCATTTTATGCAAGAGTAAAATACATACTTAAATCTTTTATTTTTATTTTTAACTTAATAATTTTTTTTTATTTAGCTTAAAAAATACTTCTCTGACATTTTTTGGTAAAATATTTCGTTTGGATATCGTCACTTTAAGGACTAATATTATTTTTTGTACTACCGATTTTAAATGTCAAAGATTTGATTCAGATACTTAGTCAATACTTCACTATTCTTTTGAAATTACTTTAATAAGGTATAAGCCTACGTGCAATATTTTACTTAGGATGTGCGAATATATTTTAAATATCCGCAAATTGTTAATAGAATATATAAAAATAACTATTTATCTGTTTCTTTTTTTTATGTTAAATGAAGACTACATCAAACTATGCTTAAAATATTGAAGTTATAAAATATATCTCAGATAACCTTATTTCTACACAAATTCACACACTTAAGATTTCTTTAAAAAAAATATTTCATCAAAATTGAAGTCTGAGCTCTTCACGAAAAAGAAAGCAAACTTAAAACTTTCGAGACAGAGTTGCGCGTTTTTGTCCCAGGTTTAAGTATAAAATACACGAAAGCAAAAAATGATTATTGTATTTTTAAAGCGAATAAGTTTCTTTTTCAGTAACCCTCAAACACAAAACTACTTTTCACAGCGCAGCAAATTTTTAAATGCAGCGAGTACATTTTCCTTCTTTTTTTTTATTACTGTCCGAACAGAAACTTTAGTCCGATAAACGGAAACGTGACATCTCGGGACGTTTTCGGAACCAAGATTATGGTCCGAAAGAGAGAAATTCGTATACGAAAGATCATCTGCATCCGGAGATAAAAGTGCGATCCAGGAGTTCTCTTTCTCTTTTTCCCTCTCCAAAAAGTAAGGAGGAGAGAAATAAAAAAAAAAGAGGAAAAAGTAAAGCGAACGCGTGCTGGGTCGGACTCTATGCCGTTGTTGTCTGTTGCTTCTCACATCGGGCTCTTGGATTGGTCGGACGTTTGCGTCTCCGATTCCCCAACCGCTAAAAAGTGGAGGCGACCCTACGCATGCTCTGACAGTCCTTTCTACTCGCGAGACTCACTCCTCTCTCCTGCATTCGAAGCTCACCTGCCGACTAAGACACTCAAGCAGAGGACTAAAGACTCTCCGCATCGCACGTTTTTCGCGCTCGCCTTTGAAAAGAACTTTTTGGTGTGCCGCGTGGTGCGCTTTCCGCTTGCGTCTTGTTTGCGATGTAGACGCTGACTCTGACTTTGTCTACATTGCTGACTTTATTAAAAAAGTTATTGATATAAATTGTTTGCTTTGAAAACTTTTTCATTGGGACTTTGTTCACGTGCCCGAACCGGACATTGGCACTTGTCCATTCTCCCGTCGGAAACTCTTGCTAAAGCGTTGTAGAGGGGTAGCGCACGTGCAAAAGGCCGGACGAACTGAGATGTAGAGGTGCTTGATCGCTCTTTTCATTTCCGTGCATTTTGCACCTGTCTTTTTCGCTGTGTTTAAAGGATAAGGAAGAAGGTAAAGACTTAGAGAGAGAAAAAGAGAGAGTGAGTGAGAAAGAAAAAAAGTGATTGAGAGTGGTGAAAGACAATTTATTCTTCGTTGATACGAACTGCTCTCGTTGTTTCTTTTTTTAAAAAAGAAAAACTGAACTTAGTATTCTCCAGAGCCTTGGAGTAGCATGTAGAGGAGATAGAACTCCTCTCAAGTTTTTGGGGTGAGTATTTTATAGCCGATTTTTTTATTTATTTATTTTTTTGCTTATAAGCTTGCGTACCGTTGTTGGTGTGACATATTCTATTGAGTATTTGATACAAGCATATTAAAAAGAGTTTTATTGTTGAAGATGTGCGCTTTTAAAACACATTTACTCACTTCTAAACTGAAAATATTTTTTTTAATTTAATGGTATATGTTAAAGATTTGATAGTTAAATTATGCAGATGCCTAATATCTCGCATATTATTTTGTTTTCCTTCTAATTGAAGCTGGAATTCAAGATATATTATCTATACAACTATTGTTTTATTTGTTACATATTTAAAATATTATTATTAGATAATGATGCTCGACAAGATAATATGATTTGTCATAGATAAAACTAATGATATGCTTTTCTATTAGGCATGTATAGTAATAATAATAATAATTACTGTTATTGGACAATGATTAAAAAATTTTAAGATTCAAATTCATTCGAGAATAATCGAATTGTCTATTTTTCGTATAGATCACAAAACAATTCCACTTTATATTTGTTTTACGAAACATGAAAAAATAAGAAATGTCTATGTGTCACGTACAAACATCTATAAAACTTAATCAATAACAGTTAGTATTGCAATATCTTTTGTGAGAAAAAGCAAACATAATGCTGAGACACCTGTCTTTTTTTCAGTTCCAATTATACATAATATTGACATACGCTCACCTGTGTTAGACTTAAGTCTTCATTATACCTCACAGCATTCGTTTCTTTGCAAGAGTGCATCATAAGTAAAGCATCATTTGAGCGAAAATCTTATTTAATAAAAGTAAAAGTGAGAAATAATTTAACCATTCATCACATTTGACCTTTTAGTAATTTCATTTAATATATTTATTGATAAATTTTTTTATCTCTTTTAGTAATATATTAAAATAATATTTAACATTCCGATTGTATGATTAATTTTGTTATATTCAACATTTTCCGAAATGCTTCAATACAAATTTTATTGATTCATTCTAAATCCTGTTTTTATTGCTTTAAAGTGTTAAAACGATTTTATTTTTTTCACACTTAAGTAAAGAATAAAAATCGCATTCTCCAGATTTCTGTCACTTTGAGACCCACTATAAAGATGAAGACATAAACAAAAAAAAATCCCCTTATCTATATAGAATCTTCTGTTTCTACATGAATGATTATACTGAACTTTAGTTTACACTTGAGTAACTATTTCAAAGCACTGAGGAAGAGAACTTTCTTTCCTGAAATTCTCTCGGGAGTCTGAGAGGGACTTTAATTTTAGCTCTGGCGCAACATTTTCCTACCGAACATTCAAATGAAAAGCTGTAGCCTTGGTTCCTCCGTTACATGGTACCTAATTTTCCGTTTGGCTTAGCGCTGATACCAGCTTAGCAATTAGTTATTTGCCAAGACATTTTAATCCACTCGAGCAATATATTACACTTAGTTCAAGGTCGAAATTAAAATTATTCAATGGAAGTGTCCCAGAAACGGATCTTTGTGATATCTGGTATATCTTTATTAATAACTTTTGAAAAAGAAGAAAAATGTATAGTTTGTAACTGTGTGAAATATAATGATCCTAATAGACTTAACAATTCTATAAAGAGAAGAATTTTACCATACTCTAATTTTATTTGTCAATTAAGTGTATTTCTGATTTATGAATATAAGAATAGATTATTTTAATTTTGACAGTTATTTTTACTAAATATTTATTCTAAATTGAATGAATATAGGCAGTGGCCCACACAATGGAGGGGCCCTAGTGGGTCCGGACCCCCTCTTCCCATCGTCCTTGATTTTTTTTTATTGATTATAATCATATGTATATTGTAATATATGCAAGCTATGTATATTTTCATTTCTGGTAATTTAAGTGTTTGTTATTAATAATTTATTTTATTAATTGATGCTAATTATTTATTAAATAATTTATTTTTATGGGTTTTTTTTGTTTCCGGCAGTTGATAAAATCAAAAGAATATGTTCGGCGGCATATTGTGGTATGATACGAAAATGGGAGACTTCCGGTCCTCGACCCCCTTCTCTTGAAAAATTCCTGTGTGTGCCATTGAATGTGGCTTTTCCAAAATATTTAAGTAATAGTCATTTCCTTGTCGTTAAACATTCACAATACGATAATTTTAAGTCTCAGTGCTTGCTAATTATCTTTGAACAAGTTCTAATCACAGGAATTTATTTTAAAAGTTATTTGCATTTAGATCATGTATATTTTATACAGAAATATATTGATTCATTCGAAGAGAAATAAGAGTGTTATAAAATATGCTGATCTTTAAAAAGAAGTGAAGTCAAAAAACAAGGTATTAATGTTCGAATATTTTTCCATACGTAATAATGTGCATCGATATTAACTGAAGTCAATTTTTATATGAATCATTAAGTTAACGATAAATACAAGACAATAATATAACTAAGTTTTCTTAAAAAAATATTTTATGTGCTTTTATTGGGCTGTATAAATTGTATCAAAGAGAGAGAACGAGAAAATATCATTTTCATGAACAGCTCATATATCGATACACGCTTAGACAGAGCTCCCGAATCCGGGCAATGCGCCACCGGTGTATCTCCCCTTTCTTCGCGAGGAAGACTTCGGATGTTAGAGTATAAATTTGCGTGTAAGGAAATCTTACAGCATTTTTGCATCCATTTTTTTTCTATTTTAAAGGATAGATTAAAGATTTTAATAAATTATACGTCTAAAAATAAAAAGGAATTTGAATCCTATTTGAAATTTTTAAAAGCCTCAAGTGTATCAATATAATTATTGTACTTCTATTATTTTATTTCTGAATAATCAATTACTTTCGTACCTTGGACATCAACTTGATATGTTGACTTTTATACATATATTCATTGCCATATAATTATTACGCGCAGGTAAGTAGTTGTTCTTCCAGTAATGGGGGATGGGGGATATTTCACATTAAAATTGATAGATAGTTTGAAAAAATGTACAACTGAAGGTAGATTTCAGACTGTACTTAAATGTAGTCTGTGTCCTGAATCCTGAATTGTCATAATTATTCTCAACCAATAGCATTAAAAAAAAATTTTTTAGATCATTTCTTATACTTCATTAAAGGACTGCTTTTATAGACTGAAATTATTACGCTTCAATTATTTTGCAAATTTAATTAAATCAATCAGTTATAAGCAACGAAATTTTAATAACAATAGCTTGTATGCATTAGGTATTTAGAATCCGAGTTTTGAATATGATCGTTTTTTTTATTACGAATGGAAATATCGGAAAAGTTTTACTTTGTATATTCTGCACTGCAGTCAGGTGTATCATTGTTATACCTTCTTGGTGATTTAGACCTTTCCTTGGGTACTTGGCCAAAGGCCCAAACTAGCCATCTGTATGTACTTTTTCTCCCAGACTTGCATAAGTGCGGGAGCTTAGCCAGAAAACTGTCATCGGTGGAACGTTCCGCACACGAATTTTCTAAGTTGGGTCGAACGGCGTTATTCGTAGAGGGCGGACTTCGTATTTAGTTTTACGTAGGTAAGCAGAAAATTACAAAAAATACAAAAAAAAAATATTGAATTCGGAACAGAATACTGTAAACGTACGCTGTGTATTACATCTCATTAGCAATTATTTTAAGTGCATTAGATTAAGTATTGTAATAAAACTTTATAAATTTATTTAAATATTTGGTGTTTTATCTGGAGCAACCCCAGATGTCTAATAACTATTTCTACAATAATAACTCTAACTTACTATTAAAAAACAATGCATGTTCCATTACCATTATTCAGCAATTAATTGTTAAAATAGAAATAAAAGGGACAAACGTTACAAATACGAAAATAAAAAATTTCGTTGTCTTAAGATCCTTATAAGCAATTTATGCAAAAAAATTTTCTTGGATAACTTGAGCCATTGATCGTGTCTTCTAATCTTTTAAAAGGTTTTGTCACTTGCTTTTTTTAGCTAAGAAATGCGAAATTAAAAATATTGAAAAGAGTTTATTCTTCTTATATGTGTCTGATGAAAAATTAATGTTTAAGGGGTTTTTTTGCTATTTTTAGTTGTTTTTTTAACTGTTTCTGGAATTAATGTTCTACCTTTGATTATTCATCAGTATATATATTTTTTTATTCTTTGTAATGCCTGTTATTTTTATTGTTAATTTATTAAATTTCGTATGAAAATTCGTCGCTGTAAGTGAAAGGCTTCAGTAGACTTCCTGTATAATTCATCACATAGGTGTTTCATTATTTCATAAACAGATATTGCCCACGTTATTAATACTTCCATCACGTTTAATCACATTTAAAACGCTTTCTTATATGAAAATTGCTTCACGTGCTATTTTACTGCTATTAATTCAAACCCAATTCATTATTATTATCTTTTACATCAGGATACATAAAAGAAAAAGCACGAGAGCAATTTTTTTTTCGTTTATTGGTTAAAAGTCATGCTTACAAAGCGAAAATGCGATAACGAATTCTACACTTTGCACTATGTTTTTAAAGTGGAATCTTACATTCTCGTTAACGAAACGACTGATCTAACATAGATTATACTTAGATAATATAATGCAACCATAGTAATTATACATCAATGAATATATAAATCATTTTTAGTTAATAATGAACAGTCATAAACAAAAATACTTAATTTACACTAAATCTAAAGCAGTGGTTAATTATTATTGTATGAGTAAATAACAGTTGCTGAAAAATACTGCAATTAACTGCAGTCGACAAATATTTCATTTTAACAGAATCTATGCATGAATATTTTGTAGAACGCATTTGAGAAAACTCTATTTAGAGTTTCAACAATAAGCAATTTTGCTTCTTCAAATAGATTAAAAATAAATAACGTAAACACGGAGGAAATAATCATTGTTATAAAAAAGAGGTCCATAATGGAATTGATCTTTTAGTGTAGTTGTATTGCTTTATTGTCAGAAGAGGCTATATTTTAACGCCTCGGATGAATCATTCTTTGTGTCTTTTACTGCTGGCAGTACATAAATCGGTGAGCACAAAAACTGCAAGATGATTCATTCGAAAGTTATTTTTCACTATGTCGGCACTTTTAGCAGTTTTATAGCCATTTAGGCATAAAATAAGTGCCATTATGGTTTTTCTTAACATAATGGGTTGTTATTTTATCCCGATAGCTGTAATTACGCATTACATAAATCTGAAAAGAGACAGTTGTTTGGTCAACTAGATACACTATTGTTTTTAATTGAAAGTAAAAAAATGAAACTCTTTCATGTTGGTTAAATTATACTTCATTTATCGGCAGAATGTTTGTTTTAAGATGACAGTTTTGTTTTTCTAATTGATTTCCTTGAGAAAATGAGTGCTCTTAACGTTGTAAATGTTTCTTAGTTTAAAAATAACCTAACAATTCTCTTCTGATGCATTATTACTGCATGTATTCAGTATTATATCTTGCAATGCATAGTATATTCTATAGTATGAGTACAAACTAAAATTTTCAAAAAAATGCCACATTATAAGAGCTATATGTTTTAAAATTAATGCTTTATATAAACGCACACACATCCGAATCCCATAAAAAAATTTCTTATTTTATTTTAATTAAAAAATTAATTTTGATTTCCTAAAAATGTATAAAGCCCTTACCTATTAAAATTGTTGATAATGAGATAGATGTTTTTTAACATGAGCAAAATACATAAATAAAATTTTAAGGAATTTGCTCGATGACCATCCTGTATCTGTCTTCATATAAAATTGTATTTTCGGTTGGTAATAAACATTTTTTTTTTCAAAATTGTTGATATTAACTACCATCTTGTAATTAAAGATAAAAATAGAACAAGTCCTCTATTTTTTAATCTAATAAATTTATCAAAGTATGACAGAAAATAAATGGGTTCAATAATTGCTATATTAGATCAAATGAAAAAAGGGAAATTCTTGAGATGGTTGCATAACTTTAATTACCGTAATCTTTAAAATGCAGTAGTTTGAATAAAGTTTTGTAGTCCTTAAGAAATTAAAATGTTTTGTATATTTATATTAACACATAATAGTATCCATTCAGACAAGAATAATCGATAACACTCACATAAAGTGTTTGTGTTCTTTCTATGCCGTCTGAGAATTCTACGTCACGCTTTGGGCGTGACAGACTTTCTCTATTCTTAAGTGCGAAACGCGAGATTTTCTATGTGTGATCAGTTGTTCCTTGATTCTTTATTCTCAAGGATAGCTTCGGTTCGTTCTATACCAATGAACAGCTGCAATGATATTAAAAGTGGAACACAATTGTTTGCGTCAGCATCCAAAACACATATTATTTACATTTCCTTTTAAGAAAAAGGAATATTCTGGAATATTCTGTAACTTTGTTGGCAAGGTGTGAAGCTTAAAACGACGCACAATTCCAGCATGGGCTCTTTAATATTTATAAGCAAAAAGACTCCCGAAAACATTAATGTTGTTTTTAATAAATTTATATCAACTATATTTTTTTTATAAAAAATGAATAACTATTAAAATAGTTTTTCTATTTTTCACTGGAAAAATTTAGACACATTGTACTTAAAATATAAATTTTGGGAATCAAGGCCATCGGGGACCTACGTTTTCGTCAAAAATATGATTCACTAGATAAAAACAAAACGTTTTCGGGGCTACTAAAAAATCATTTTTGTACTTATCTTTAAAAAGAAGTGAAACTTAAGCAGTTTTTAAAATTTAAACCCACCATGTGATTTACAATACTTAAAATCCAGATAAATATTGCACGTTTCTAGAAAATTTCTTTGAATACCACGTGAAGAGAATTGATTTGAATAATTAAAATAACTTAAATTCATTCACATCGTATCTTCAATGTTCTAAAAATCCTTATAAAGACGATAATTTTTCTTATTTTGTAAAATACTTTCAGAACACGCCATCCATTCATTATTAATCCTCGACTATTACAGAAAACAGTTTAGGAGCAACACATAAACCACAAATAGTAATAAACCACAAAACGCTATCTAATAGTCGCAAGCCCATTGCTCGGAAATTTCTCCAGCACCTAGCATTCCAGAAGAATTCTATGAGAGAATTCCATAAACTTCCCTCTGCGAATTGCTCTTTTGCAGTGACGGATGTAATTTCATCGACGTTAATTTCTCTTCAGGGACCCAAGAACCTTCTTAACGTGTTCATATTCCTCAAAAATAGCGTCGTAGCCGCCAGATACATCAGACCGCTAGCTAATGTTTCTCTACGCGTTCCTACCTCTAATTAAATCCATCTCTTTCGAAATGTGACGGTGTCTCTCTAAATATGTTAATATGCCTTCACTAGTTGAAATCAAATTGGACAAACTGTTGGTCCGAGGCGCTTTAAACTTCATTGGCTTTTCCGTGTATCTAATGACATTGAATACGTAAAACCTTTTAAATTTTGACATAGTGATTCGTGCAAAGTTTTCCCCCTGTATCTAATCCCATCTCCCTTAAAGTTTACATGGTTCATAATTCAAAAGAAGGTCGGGATTTGGAGCTGGGTATTACGCTTACCCCACTATCTTTCAAAACGCAACTGAATAAGTCATTAAAATATGAGATTTGCCTTGTAATGCGCGTGAGTGGTAAATATGCGTTTGTCTTTGCTTTCGAAGAGAACTGCTTAGCAGGGGCTCGGTTACAGCGGGAATGTAATAAATTATGCATTCAAAGGAAGAAAATAGGATGATGCGATACCACTTTTTCATAATTAATAATTAGGTTTTTCTCGCTGTCTTGCTTTACTGGATTACTTTCGGTATGCACAGGCTTTCTTTTGAAAAGTTTATTGTGTTTACAATACAAGAGAAAGAAGAATAAACGTAAGGTACGTAAAAATTGCACGAACAAAAGAGGATTTTTGAACAATATGAAACATAGACTTATTATAAGGACGTGCTTTTGGTAAATATTTTGATTTTTAACGAAACTATTCGTTAAACAATGATGAGATGTATTATGTTTATGGTTTGTATCATGTATTATAATTACATATATATCCGATGTTTCTTTAATTATATGTCACAATTATAAAGTTTAAAGCTGGATATTTTGACTTATTCAGGAACGACAAGTAAAAAAGTTTAACCATACTCATCAATCATTGCGTCTACATTTATCTGATATCAAACATCCAGGAGCTCTTGGGATGATTTGTCGTTTTATTTCAACAGATGGCTTCACATTTTAACTTCATCCCAATATTTCATAAAAAGCTCTAATATATAAATTTTTATTAATTATAAAATAATTCTTTTCAGAGTTCCCATTTTTATTAATACCATTAATACATGTTTATCAAGAGTCGTTAAGATAAAGAACTTTTATTTTATTAAAGTTGTTTTTTTATGAAAATTGAAATAGAGTTGAAAAATTTAGCTATCTTTTCTTACTAAACATATATCAAATGCCAAGCCTTTCTTCTATTTCTTATTCAAATATTTTGAAAATGAAATAGTTGTTTTTTTTTTTATCTCAAAAGAATTTTCACAAATTTTTTCAACGGATCGCATCACGTCTACAAGTGACATCTTTTGTATAAAATAGATATTGCGAAAAAGCCTTGCATTAACTTAAAGCTCTTGCCTGTTAGCATAAACTAACTCTAAGCAGAAACAAAGTAAGATATTTTCTTCGTTGGTGTATATAAAGGTCTTGAGTTTTAAAGCATCTTCAGATTGATATATTCGGTAGAATTTCATCGAATGGTTTTGTCACCTTATTTTCTCATATGCATCTACAGACGAATATATTGAAAAGCACTTTACATAAAAAGAGAGACTTCTTTACTATTCGCCTTATCATTCAAGTTCAAAGGCTTTTATCAAAAACATTAATTTCAAGAAAATATTCAGAGATCACAGCTATTTATTTTCTACTCAATCTACATAAAACAATATATCAAAAAAAATATTTTTTTCTATCTTACCCTATGAAATTGATACTATAAATTTGCATTATCAACTCAATATCAATTTTTTTTAGATATAATTATAAATAAATTTCGTTACATAACTACTTGAAAAAAAATTAAATTGCAGAGTTCACACATGGTTTAAGTTAGTAGTACTAAATATAAGATATGTATAGAGAAAGAGACTAAATTAAAAGTAAATCAAGATATTTATAACCAAAAGTCCAAATTATATGCAATTCTAAAATATTTTTGCGAAGAATAAAGTGAGCCCGTATGTTGGCCTTTTCAAATCAAATAAATGATTGAATGCTAACATTATACTAATCACTCTGCCAAGAAAGGATACGTGATATCACCCTGAACAACAAGCGAACCAACATTAGAAATTTAACCTCCTCGAACAAACTGGCCGCAAATAGAAAACATCTCGTTTTCCCAGTTAAATATCCAATCAGTGGTCAGCTTCAGCATCCTTCCCTTGCCACACATCTGAAGGACGCAAATAAAATTCAACAATCCTTGCTTGGTACAATTAATTCATATCCAGCCTTCGAATAAACTTTGTGAGGCATATCTCTTCGATGCTAATTCGATATTTACAGACGAAAATATTTAAAGACGCTAATATTTTAAGATGAAAATTTATTTTATATATATGGTTCTTTAAATTCTCGTCTGACGTTTCTTTATTAACTGGTGTCAGTTAAACACACCACTACGAAAGTTGTACAGCAATTAAATAAAAAGTAAAGCATGAACAAATTATATTTTCTTTTTATACATTAATAGCATTGCTAAGAGTATATACGATAACTATTTTACTCTCATTCTTAACGTTAGTACTCATTCTGGAAGGAAAAGCCTAACAGTTCAGTAGTGGGTTATTTTACTTTTCCAGAAAGAGGTAAGCCCATAATCTGAAGGACCGTTAGGAATACCCAAACTGAATTATTCCGAGAATAAACAATGAAAATCTTTTAAAATACAAATTACGGCAACGCAAACCGGAGAAGTTAATTTAAAAGTTAGAGTGGGGACATCGATACGTAGCGTTATACTATGGGACCCACAACCGAGCACTCTTGTTTTTAAAAGTTATTTCATTAATCGCTCTTCCTTATCTTCTACTTCCCAGTACTACGTTTTCAAGAGCAACGCTTTCGTAATTAATTTCCAACCTGCTTTTGTCCCGCATGTCGTCTACAGGCAGCTATTAGAAGCGCTGATTGCATTAGAAAGTTAAAGCATCGCCACACCGAGTCATCTTTTTGATTTTGTCCCTCTCTGCTCTGAGTTTCAAACACGTAGGGGTGTCCTAATTACTCAACATTAAAAAAGCTTAACTTTATTTTAGATACGATCATTTTTTATTGGCTTCCTAGCTCACATTAGAGAAGCTGTGCCTTTCTTTTTTCTTTTTTTTTTAATCCTTTTTCTCTTTCCTCCCTTTTTGACTGCGATTACGTACGGCGCGGATCCAACATACACCACCCGAGTCGTTGATTGTATCTTCTCGGTTTTCATTTTAAGCACCAACTAAGTTAAACGCAATCAGGAATCTCCTCCGATGAGATAGCACTTAGTAGAGAAACGCTGTGTTATTATTCTGGATATATAATCCATAAACATATATACATAAAGTCACGCTTTCTCACTTTAATGATTGTTGGCAATCATCATTAGTAAAATAAACCTCTTAGTAAAGTGAAAATGCTGGTTTACATTTCACGTAGTGCTGCTTTCGCTTTTATTTTTGAGTTAGTATTACACTTTTAATCATGTAGTTTACTGCGCGTTTCGCTTCAAGGGGAATGATAAACACCGATTTTTGTTTTAGAAGTTCCATGTATTTTGCAACAGAGAGTACGTAGAGAAATCGACTAATAAATTTTAAAAAAATGTAAGTTTTAAGTGCGGAAGATAAATTGTTACTTTTAAAAACGAACCATTCAGCTTTACTCAATTGCGATAATTTATGGAATTACTTTGTATAACTACATATAAAGGTTTATAGTTAAACCCTATTATTTTGCCCTTAAAACTAATTGCTATTTATTGAAATGAGATACACTTTTTTTCACTGTACAATACTAATTTTTTATCTCGCAAATTTATCAGCTCTATTTATTATATCAAATGAAAAGTTAAAATTATAAGCATTAAATTAAATTATTAAAGCTTCCATTCAAGTTGTGATTTATTAGAGGAATTCTATATATTCGTCTTCACATCGATTTTTTTCAAATTATTGATGAATAAACTAACTTACATTCTCTTAACAAAATCTGCTAAATAATTTAATTTGTGGTCTATTTATCTATTGATTGATTTTGACTGGCAGAAGTATTACCAATATATACGGAAAAGTTATTTGTTGATGTACGGCAAAATATATTTACTATTATTAAACTATAAATTTCAATTTATTTAGGGTGTGATATTAGCTATAAAATCTCAAAATTCATCGTGTGAATGGTTATTTCAACATTCAGTTACAAGTTTTCATTTACATTCAGTTACAAGTTTTCATTTACATTCAGTTACAATGACATTTCTCCATATTTATTGTCCATTTCTAGTAAAATAAATAGTTGTTAATTAAAGAATCAAATTCTTGCAATTATGCAACTTCATTTGACAGCGGGATCTGGAAAATATTTTCCAATTTGAGTAATAGATGAAATTTTCATTCATTTTTATAGAAAGTAAGCTTTCTTTCTCAAGCCAACAATTTTCATGATTCAACAGAATATTTTGATACATCTTGTAACTTATTTTGTTCACGCATGTCAATGTATTTTCATCTCTTTCCTCCAATCTCCAGTTCTATCACATGTTTTCTGACATTGTAAACGATAAAATAAAATTAAAAACAAATTTAAAAATTTGAAAGTGCTATCTCTTATATCTGAAGGTATTATCGCCGCAACTGAACACATAAATCAGTGCAAATTTTCAACTCAACGTGTTTAAATCAAATATCGTTAAGTTGTATCAAAAATATATTTCTTTATCTTCATAATATATAATAGTTTTCCATTTATTCCATAACAAATAGGCGTAAAATAAAGAATAGACTGAGTTTCTGTCTTCAAGTGTAGAAATTTTAATAACTATGTTTAGAAAGTAAATTTGGTCTTAGAAATTTTAATAGTTCAATTAAAGAAAAAACATCTTTAGGATATTCACAATATTTTTTTCACTCAAGTAGTTATAGTACCGGTAACCTGCAATTATTGCATTGCTTATAAATGTATTGTATATCAATATGTGCATTGTAAATGCTTATACCACGAAAAATAAATTGAAAAATTACAATTTCACCCATTTACTGAAAAATACTATTTCAATTCGTCGTAGATATAACCTTATTAATCTGTTAACAGCACATTTTATTTAAACTTTTTTAGGTAGAAAATCTCATTATTAACACGTTTCAAATTTACTTCAATTAAAAACTCTTCTACCTAATATTAATTATTACAAGAAAACAAAGTTTTCAGCTCACAATCGAAATAGGTACAGAAAATTTTGTCATGATCGCTTAATTGAAAAATTTGGAAAAAGTACCACTAGATTATTAAACGGTTCAAAGAAATTTTATTTCTTTGAAGCGCTTAATAATCTAGTATAGATGTAAAGTTACTATTTATTTGAGACATGAATCTTTTAATTGAAATGTAATTTGCGTGAAAAGTACTATACAAAAACTCCCCCGAGGCAACGATAGCCAAAACAGTCGATTTAGGCGTCGGTTGAACTGAAGTGAAAGGAAAAATGTTACGAAATAACGCGAAGGGGACAAAAAAACTCTCAAATTTTAATGATATAAAGGAAGGTATTTGAAAGAAGATCTTCCTTTCAACATTGTGACTCTTTACATTCATAAATGCATAATATTTACATTTAAGAAAATATATATGTGTTTATCTTAATAAACAACATTTTCCCCCATCACTTTCTGGTATAACTTATTTTACTTTTATCTTTAATACATCTAGCCCAAGACTTCCTTCTAAATTGAATTTGACCGCATAAAATTTACCGTGTTACTTCTCAGAATTCAAATTTTTTAAGTAAAGCAAATGCAATAGCAAATAAAATGTTTCTTTCTTTGGGTAGCGTTTTCGTGCATGCATTGTCATTGCATTCTCCGTGCTAAACTCGCAGCTGCGTATAAATATTATAACACATGCAAATAGTGATTCCATTCGTAAGATCTTCATTCGCAACCGGTTATGCTGAAAGTAACGTTACCGTGCATATTTAATGCATTGACTCAACTTTAAACAAACGAATTGTATGACTAACATGTTCTGCCACCAGGATAAAATCAAAAAGTAATGACCTATCGAGAAAGAAGTTTTCGTGTCCTGAGGAAATTGTCTCTCATCTCAGCTTTCATTTAATCCGGATTTAAAATTATCCTTAACTGCATTATCGTTAACTATTTCTTTCGGAATAAGATTTGCTGCTTATTTTTAAAAATTCAGAACCTTAAATTGTTGTTAATGCGAAAAATATATTTAAAAAGACCTACATCTACGCCAAGACACCACCTACAGCACATTTAGGAAAATAAATATATTTTTAAGTTACATACTCTAAGCCATAAGTTTCCAGATTGGCTCCTACGAGCCCCTGGAGGTCCTTGTTAATGCTGAAGGGGTCTGTGGAAAATTAAAAATAATTTGAGAGTGCTTGGACAACTTTAGGGGGTCCGCGAAAGGCTTAGTATAAAGTAAAATATTTGAAACGTTTCCATTATTATGAAAGTTTAAAAAAATTAGTAATAACTTTTACGTGTTAAAAAATGTAGAGTAAAAATTAAATATTTTAGAATATAAAAAATTTATTGGATAGGTACATTAAGTATCAGGGCCGGGTTATCCATTCGGTGCTTGGGGCGGGCACTCAGGAGCCCAGATAAGCTGGACTTAACTATATTTTCTTATTATAAATTTCGATCAACCAGTGCCAAGGAGGTCTGTAGATCTGCGCCCTGGGCCGGAAATGAGCTTAAACTGGCACTGTAAAGTACAAATAATGATAAGCGTGGTACGGTTGAAGTTGGGCCGTTCGCGGTTTGTACTGTCTATGTAGGTTTAACTAGGGAACGGAATCTAGCCTCTACATGAAATAACTTGCTTAGGTATGACAGTATAAAAGATTTTATTCAACAGTTTAATTTTGTTTTGTATGAGCCTAATATGTGAAGTAAATGCAACATATTTTTCTTAGTTTTAAACAGAAAACAGCATTATTCTTTGTATTGTATGAAGATTAGAAACTCATTCGCTCACCCTTCTCATTTAAAAAAAATCTGTTCCAATATTTTGATGCAGAAGTTATAATTTGAATGAATACTACTTCAAATACGTCAATGTTTTATTTCTACTTTATTTTTACGTCATTTACTGCTCAAGAACATCAAAATTAAACTTATAATTTTCTATTTTGCATTGAAATAGGGGTTCGTGGCTGTTTTTAGTATATATAGGGATCTATATGGGCTCAGTAAGTTTGAAAATCACTGCTTTAAATACTATAATGATGCATTTTCACAAATATTGCACTAATTCCGTATAAAGTCATATGTTAGTCTAAGATAACCTGAAAAATTTACTTATTTGGCGACACAAATTTTAAGGATTCTAAGTAGTTTATTTCAATACTGAATGGTTTTAAATTTGATTTATAAAGTAAAACATGGATGAATAATATTGATTTTATAATATTATTATTATAGCTAAAGATAACTGTTTAATGAAAGCACATTAAATGGTCAAATAGATATATCAGAAGATACACTCCAGATAATCTCTGAAAATTATACAGTGTGTAGTGCACTAGACTACTGAGTGTTACATTATGTAATGTTTAAATGCGCACAGTGTTTAATGGATTTTCTCTCAAAGCATTTAATATCCAGAAACATGATTCAATTAATATAGTCATTTACCTCGTTCAGACGTATTACTCATTTATTAGTATTAAATCATAATTTACGTAACACTTCTGCCACACGCATCAATACATCACTCATTCTGATGTTTGAGCGTAAATGCGAAATGTTACAATTCATCAGTAATATGTAAATTTCGGAAATGGCGCGTTTTTTAAATTTAGTTAGTTATTATCATTAAAAGCAAGCAACATGTATTATAAATTGTAAGAGGTATTGAGGTATAAAATTATTGCTTTTATTTTATTAAAATAAGTTTACATTAATTTTATACTAGCTTATATCAAGTGTAAGTTTATATCAAATATATATTTTCAAAACTCATTTTTTTTACTACATGAATCTGTTAATTAAAAAAATAATTAAGAGAAGTATTTATTATCATAAAACAAATTGTTCTGGATGAGGAAATATGAAAAAATAGTCTTGTAATTTTTATCAACATTTGAATTCTATGAAATAAAAACTTTAATTTATTTAATATAGTCAATTGTTTCTTTAGAAACGAATCAATTATGAATACTCCAACTTGACTTATATACTGTTGAATCTGGTTAATAGATTGCAAACAGGAAAAGTTTACAGAAATATTAAGGTACCCGACTACGTTCGGAACCGCGATTTTGCAAAAGCGTGTAAATGGTTAATATTTATGATATTTAGTGTCACTTAGATTATAATTCATGTATAAAATTGTTTTAAGGACATTATGACAAAAAAAAATTATTTAAATACAATATTTTGGCAAAAAATTAATTTAGAATAACTTTTTTCCAAATGTTCTCCTTCTGTAAAAAATGCTTCTATTGTATTAATATTTTGCCTATATTCAGCTCAGACCTCTGTACAGAGGCTGAACTAAAAGTTTTGAAACGCATAACTCAGAAGTCGGTTTATCCATGTTTTACGAAAACAGAAGGGAGAAATTTTAAGAAAATACGCCGATAATTATTTTAAATGGTTGTAACTCTGAAAATAATTTGAATTTTTCAAAAACCATTGTTGAGCCTCTGTACAGAGATCTGAGCTATATACAGGCAAAATATTATTATAATAGAAGCATTTTTCACAAAAGGAGAACATTTGGAAAAAAGGTTATTCTAAGTTAATTTTTTGCCAAAATATTGTATTTAAATAATTTTTTTTGTCATAATGTCCTTAAAACAATTTTATACATGTATTCTAATCTAAGTGACACTAAATATCATGAAAATTATACATTTCTGCGTTTTTTTAAAATCATGGTTCCGAACGTAGTCGGATACCTTAATCGAGCATAATATAACTTATGACGTCTCTTAATATATATATATTTTATTGATAATACTCAATTTCTTTTGAGAATGTTTATTACATATAAACACACGTGTATGCTCTAACACATAAAAATGAAAGAATATCAATATTCCAATTCCTTATGCATTCTTTCATCTCAGCTTATTTCCAACTCTATGTATAGAAGATCAAGAACCTCTCCGATTCACACGGGCTTTGAGTTTGCCACACATTCAGACGTATACTTGGAGTATAGTGGGTGAGACTGAAAGTAGTTCTTTGGTAGGAATCGCGTGAAACCATAATGCTACTCTACCCCCTCCCTCCTTCCGGGATGACTACGTGACTTACAGTATAGAACTGAAATCAGAGGTGATGTATCTGTTATCCGTGACATTGGACTAACGAGCAATGGAGTTTGATCGACGTGAGCTTATGAAACGATACTTTGTTCCAAGCATTTTTCGCTCAGATGCTGATGTGGGGGGCATATCCCCAAATTTATCTTTTCCCCCATCATTTTTTTTTTTTTTTTTGCCTCCTGATTCAAATTTAACAGAGTTTCAGTAAAGCATTAATTGAATTATTTGCAGAAATATACCAAATATTTTTCGCTTCATAATTTTTTAAAGAAAACTTAAGTTAGTTTGCAGACACAGTTGATGGCTGATATTGTTTATGGAAACTGAATATGTGTAAATAAATAAGCAAACAGAGCTACAGAAGTAGGAATTTTAGAAACTTTTGTAATTCATCTAAAAAAATACCTATTTACACATAAGTAATAAACTAACATTCAACGAAACGTAAATGAGTTTCAAAATACGTGATGCTGAGGTCATTGCAATTGGCTTTAAATCATTAAAATTTAATAATATCTCAGACTGTTCTATGAATATGAATATATTTCAGCGTCTTTTTATTGGAATACTAATTTTCTTGTAGCATTGGATATAAATTCGAAATCTAAAATTTAATTTTTGATGTAACTAATGGATCTGAAAAATGCCAGATTACTCTTACAAGGCATTTATACTTTAGAGAGATTCAGAATAATCATTACTCTTTAAAAAGAAAAATAGAATTTTTAAACTAAGATATTTTAATAATTGAAGTTGACTTGATTCTTTTTAAATGTGTAAAATCTTTGCTTAATTTTTTAAAAATTATTTGAGGTAATTTAACTTACTATTACGTGAAAATTTTGGAAAATTTGGCAGCACTTAGAGGGCGCTTTAAGTCTTGAATGATTTTCCCATTCACTAAATTTAGTCTTTTTTTTAAATTTTAATTGCTTCTTTTGTCATAGTATGACTTTAATTCAATACCTCTCAGAGCTTTCATCCTTTCTAATTTTTAATGTTGATGTAATTTAAAAGACATTTTTTTTTTAAATATGAAACAAAATTACCACGCAACTGTTTAATTGTCATCATTAAACTTTGTGTTTATATGGGATTAGCTTTTGGTAAAGAAATACATTATTTTAGAAATTATCTTCGATTATTTTGAAAACTGAAATATAGTGCTGTTCTATAGCTAAAAATATGCCATTGTAATTTTTCTCTAAACATTGAAATCATTCTATACATAGACAGCTGTATAATATACTAACTGGGCTTTGTCTTTTTTTTTATACGGATATGTAATTAATAGAAAACAATCCTCTTCAACCATTACGAGGAATTCATAGTCATAAAATCTAATTTCAATACCAAAACTATGTCAATTTTTTTTTGTTGAAAATTCCAGTATATCACTGCCTGAATCTTTTTTTTTTTGGGGGGGGGGGCTTCCCCAAAACTGAAACAATATCTAGTACAGATTCTACAGAATTCCATTATTATTTTAATCTTGTAATGCGCTAATATCATTATTAGAGGTACAGTAGGAATTTCTTTTCTTGTTTTTATAATCCAGACTGAATTTTGTACGTTTAACCTTTCTTTTCAGAAAATTTTCAGCATTAGAAAATAATAAGTTTCCTAAAGAAATAAATTTGGAATAAAGTTAAACGTACTGCATTTATAAAACTTCGTATAAACGTAAAGCAATATTTTTCATCAATGTCAATAACTTTATATAATATTTTCACTTTAAATAACGAAACAATAAATAAAAGTCCTGATAATTTAAAAATGTTTTTTTCCTGCTTTCAGTATTTATTGTATATTTAAATAGATTAAAACAACTAATACAATTCAAACTAAGTAAAAAATATCTTGAGTGTGATTCTTTCGAGTGGATTAATTGAAAAAAATCATATATGCATTAATAATAAGGCATTAAAATTATACATATAAATATTAAACAAGAATATTACACAAATCGTATGAGGGGAGTGTACGTTTGTGTTTATATTTTAAAATACTCAATAATTAAGATTTTATTTTAAAGAAATCCTCAGAAATTATAAATATAAAAAAAAAATCTCATGTAATTGTAATTTTTTTTTCAAGTAACTTTACTCTGACATCTTTTGTCGAGTTCTTCATGAAGTAAGAGAATCTCTTTATCGATTACTGCAGAAACCATAACTCAGAAGTTTTCCTCTCAAGTGAAGAACGTATTCAGAAATTTCAAAACACGGTCATTCAGATTTTTGGAACATCAATACTTCCGTAAATATAATAAAGTTAAAGATGGCATTTGGAGAGTGAAGAGCAAAACCGTTTCTTTTTTTTCGATCACATTCCGAGTATATTACTAGGAGAAGACGATTATACTGAAATTAAAAGTTTTAACTTTGCATTCTACATTTCTTCTTCTCCTTATTATTATTATTAATATATATGTATATAACAAATAATCAGAGAAATGATGAAAGAATATAGATTATATATCCTATAAATCAGAGTGAGTTTAAATTTTGAAATATGAAACCAAGGACATAAAACCAATGTAAAGAAAAGGCAATGAATCCAAACGAAAAACAATTTTTTTTTAATAAACCTGTCACGGACTTAGGACAGTGATGTAGTGTTAAGATTGTTTTATAGGATCCTATCTTCCTTTTCAGCTGAAAATTAAAAAATAGCTGTACAAGAAAAAAATTAAGAATATAAAACAAGATTGAAAATCATTTAAGAATAAAATCTACACATTTAATCAAGCATTAAGCTATTTAAAAAAAACTATTTTAAATGAATTTTTTTATAAATGGAAAAAATAGAAAAAAAATATATTTAAATAGATGAAACATGAATCCAAAAGCATATCCAAAATTTGAAAAGCATAGAGTTCAAAAATGGAAACAGAAAACAATAGAAGAAAATATGTACCGTGTTTGTAATGGGACAATTAGCCTTAAGCAAATTATATAGCTATGTTGCCATCTGTATTTCATTTGAAACTTATAGAAATTAAAAGATCGAGGAAATGTAGGATTTTAAGATGGAGAATATAAAAAGTATGATAAGAGCTATTATTTACATTACTTTTATAAATATACGTATATAAAATAAACAAGATAATCATGTTGTAAGAAATACTTATAAAAAAATTTGCAGCTATTTTTTTCTGTATAAGTAATAACTAAATCATTAATTTTTTGGAGGTGACCTAGAATAACATTTCTACAAACTGATTTGTGGAGATTGCTTGCCCAATAAGGCACTTGAATAGTGTTAAGATTTAAGACTTGTATTTTATCACAGATGCTTCTTTAAAAAAATTTACAATCTTTAATTGCAAATCCATAAAGTCTGCATTGTTTGCATAAAGATTGGTTTGTATTAAACTCAAATATTCTGCATAAAAATTAAAAGCAGGTATATTATCTAAGTCTTTGCAAAAAAAAAGTCAGATATATTTCTAAAAATATAACATGAATGAGTACTGATGTTATCATTTTCATTACAGTGCAGATATATGTTAGCCAGACAATTACAAATATAAAATAGCTAGTCTCTCTCTCTCTCTAACTCTCCCTCTTCTTCATATAGACAGAGAGAGGGTCTCTAGTATATATGGTATCTATTGTGACATCAGTCTTGGTTACACTGAACACCCGCCGTGTAGAGGATCTGATGCTCGTTAAATCTGTCATGGAAAAAAATCCTCCCGAGGTCTTGTGTGCACGTTTGGAAAGTAGGGTATCAGCCTCTAGCATAGCTAGTCCTGAGTGGGTCCTGTATCAGAATTCCTTGGAGGCCCTTTTCGGGGGGCACCTCGACATTTTAGGATATTTCGTTTACTCATGTTGGGGCCCCTGTAGCTTGGGAGCCCCATATCTTTGTACGGCGTTAGCTGCGCCCCTGGCATCAACGGAAATGTCGTCAAAATTACCGAGGTTTAAAATTACGAGGTCCTTTGCCAAAAGGCCACATGCAGATTCAAAGTGCGAGGTTAATAAAAAAAAATAGTAAATTCAGTAAAAATATATTTATTTAAATATACATACGTGTAACAAATTCATTTGTAAATCTTTTGAATTATTTGATTTATGATGTTCTAATAATAGCATACATTCATTGAAATGATAATTCATTTCGTTCTATTATGTCTAACTTCATCCCCAGAACTAATTTAGTTTCATGATGAAATACTTTAAGCATTACAAAACTAAGCTCATTTCGTAAGCTTCAAAGAATTTTCAAAGTAATCTTTCTAGTAATTACTCTCAACAAATATTTAAAAGATATTTTTATCCCAGTCTGTCTATGAATACATTTACCAATTTGATACACTAGCAGAGATCACAACTATTCAATTATTATTCATTTGAATATGCCCACATAAAGACACATCTGAGAACTTCAAGCTGAAAGAGAAACTCAAAAGAAAAGAAAGTTGCTATTGTAAAATGTGTCATAAAGTTATTTCCAAAAGCTTCAATGGTTTCGTACATTACATACCTTTGCCGCTTAAATTTTATTCCTTTGAAAACATGAATTTTCAACTCATTCTATTCATTAATCAAATTTTTGTACATTTTATTTATTACTTTTTTTAAGATTATAATTATAGATTATAAAGAATTCTCAAATTTCTTATTCGCAGAATTGGTTAACGGAACATCTTACGAGACTTGAACTTAATGTACAGTTTTCTGTCTTTAAATTTAATAAACCTCCAGTAGTTTTGATAAAGTATTCATCATAATATACTAGAAAATACAATTATCGAACAAATAATTTAATATAGGATTTGCTAATCAAGGTGATGTTAAACGGTGCATATTATACTATTTAATAACACGTTTTTAAATTTATTACAAAGAGAATTTCAGAGCCATTCATGTTAATAAGTAGTTTGGTTTAATTGTTTAAAAGTTTTGTTATGTGATGAAAAAAAAACGTTTCATTAAACTATGGTGAATTAATAATATGCATTCTCATTCGTATACATATAATTAGAACACCTTTTAAGGCATTGCTATAGCAACAAATAAAGCTATCAAAGAAAAAATTTGAGTGAGCTCTTTTCCTAAATCAATTAAAACGAATAATTGATTTAACTCTCTGTATTAGCTGATTCTTTGAATTTCATTAGTTGAAACTTGCTTTATTATAATGTTATGAATAGAACTTTTCTTCTGAAACTTTTAATGAAAGAAGAAGAGCTTAATTTTTAAGAGCTTTAATTTTTAAATATAGAAGACAAAATTTTTCCTCAGTTTTCATTTTTTAAAATTTTAAATGGAAAGAGAAAGAAAGAGCTTAATTACTATGAAACTTAATGACATTTTTATTCTCCTGGTAAGCATCTTTTCTTTCCCTTGAAATTAAAATTTATTGTATTTTTCCATGATTGTCTTTGCACCATGCAGAATTTATCTTGATCTCCATAGTCGTAATTAGTAGCAAAAATAGAAAAACTATAATTGTTTTTAATACTTTATTAAAACTCACAATTTATAACTCTGAGACAATTGGGTGTACCAAATTAAGAAAATCTCATTTTACTTTAATTACAACAGGGTATGAATTTAGGACTCCAATATTATTGAAAAATATTACTTATTAATTTCATAATATTATGAATAGTATAATGAGTGGTAAAAGTATATGAAAGTTGATGTAAAGAATACCATGTTTCCAATTATTTTGCCTTAAGGTATCCGACTACGTTCAGAACCGTTATTTTAAAGAAGCGCATAAATGGATAATTTTCATTATATTTAGTGTCACTAAGATTAGAATGCATGTATAAAATTGTTTTAAGGACACACATTTTGACAAAAAAAAAATATTTAAGTACAATATTTCGGCAAAAAATTAACTTAGAATAACCTTTTTTCAAAATGTTCTCCTTTTGTGAAAAATACTTCTATTATAATAATATTCTGCCTGTATATAGCTCAGACGACTGTACAGAGGCTCAACTACGATTTTTGAAAAATTCACATTATGTTCAGAGTTAAAACCAGTTAAAATAATTATCGGAGGTTTTTTTCTTAAAATTTCTTAATAAACCCACTTCTAAGTTATATATTTCAAAAATTCTAGTTGAGCCTCTGTACAGAGGTCTGAGCTATTTACAGGTAAAATATTATTATTATAGAAGCATTTTTCACAAAAGGAGAATATTTTGAAAATGGGTCATTCTATGTTCATTTTTTGTCAAAATATTGTACTTAAATAATTTTTTATTGTAATACTATTCTTAATATAATTTTATATACATTGTCTAATCTAAGTGACACTAAATATCATAAATATTATCCATTTACACTCTTTTGCAAAATCACGGTTTCGAACGTAGTCAGATACCTTAAATTCTTGCAATTGGAGAAACAATGTTTCATGTGCATGTGAAAATGTTTCTTAAATTAATATAAAATAAGAAATCCGAACACATCGAGGTATGAAGTCATCACCCCTAAGATTGACTGTTCTTTTATGACGCTCCCTGTACCCCCAAATCCCCAAACGGTTCGATCTAGAGGTCAGCATCGGAGATTTTGTGTTCGTGCCCTTGATACGATCATTGACGAAAGGCCTATGCGTTCCGTGTGCAGGGTCACGTCTCAATACCTCCCGTGCTGACGTGCCCAGTCCGTTATTGTTTTCGTCTTCGTGGACTGTGAGCAGAATGCCAACTTCTCTCCTCCTATCTCCCGCTTGCCCATATGACCAGCATGGATTTTTCCAACTTTTTTTTTCTTTAGGTTTTTTTCCGAATTTCGATTACCTCATTGCAGACTGGGTACCTACCCAGTTTTTGCCATCCCACCACATGATAGCGGCAAACGATTCTCCCGATGATAAATTTTGGGATTATTTCCAATCCCTAGCATTCCGGGAGAAATATTTGTGGTTATACTTCGGTGGAGGATTTTTATGTAAAAAGTTTGACCGGTTTTTCCCTCTCTCCCAGTCAACCCATTTTTTAAAAGTGGGATATTTTTTTTTTATTTTCCTTTATCTATACCATTCTTTTTAAATGCGTGTTATCGAATATAAGATCAGATAAGGCCGTACTCTTTTTTTTTATCAAAAGGAAACAAACTTCCCATTGTAATTTTGGGCGATTTAAAACAAGTATTTAGTAATGTATGCGTAGATAAAATTATTATCAATAAATTAAAAAGATACTGGGGGGGGAGAGAAATCTATAAAACTATCAATCTAAAATTAACACAGCTTCAAAGAAAATTTTAAATTATTTTCAAATTTATATCTATATATTTGTCACTATCTTGATTAGTATCAATCTAAGATATCCATAAACTGAAAGGATTTCAACAGTCAAATACTACTGATTGATTTTTATTTTGTGTAACGCATATAGTTTTGATATAAAAAATATCCATTTTTTTCTTTTATTTATTTATTTATTTTGACATTCAGGACATTTTTGAATTTTAAAAAATTATTCGATATATTTATATAGAACAAACAACCTTGACAAAATGAATCTACAATTTCAGTGTTATTGAGTACATCGAATTACAATATGCTAACGCGTTCAAAGTAAGTCGAATTAGCATGTTTAGTCAAATTTTTTGGGAGAGTATTAATGGAAAAAAGTCAAACGAACGCTTCCAAACAAAGATGAAAGTTTTAGTGTAGTTGACATAAAGGCACACATACGCGTGTTTTGTGCGTTTAGAGTAAAATGATGTATAAATTCACGTGCCAATTTCCGTTTTTCGTTCGTTCAGACACCTCAGTTACTTTCTCAAGGGCATGGAACACTCGTAAAAATTTAAAAGTAAGTAGTTATAATCAGTAACTATCCTCATTTGCATTATAAAATGAGGTAGCACAGTATTAGGATACTTGAAGCAGGAAAATCTCTGGTAAAGATTGCTCTGAACTTAAATGCATTTCTCAGCATTATGTTTACTCATGGAAACAGTTTAACCTTTAGCGGGCAGTGCCTAATAGATCTAGCCACATGTTTTAAAATTTTTCACCAAGCGGGTGATGGATATTTAGTCTATATACATGTGTTAATTGAAACTAAAACGCGTGAAAATCTATACAGATGGCAGGATACCTTTTTTTTGCATTTCATGTCCTCTAATGGGTAGTTAAAACAGTTTTTCTCGGTGTAAATCTACAAATTGTATTTTGATTACTATAAATAAAATTTCTGCTCTTTGAAAATAATTTCGGCATGTCTTAAGTATACTTTTCTCTCATCTGAATGAACTAAGCAAATTTGCAATTAAAAAAGAAGATTTAAATTAGGTTTTTGGAAAGCTTTTATATGTGGATAGAGGCTCTATCCACTGCCCACATAGAACAAAAAAAATGACCTAGAAATTTTCGCTTTTCTCCACTCGAGAGAGAACACTTAGAATGATGTAAGAATGTTGGGTGTCGAAAATAAAAACAAACTTTGTTTACAATATGTGATACAAGATTCTCGGGTTCGAAAGTCTTTCATTACAGCTTTTCTGCTCGGAAAAAACGTTTGCATATTATAAAGCTCCACAGTAAATATCTCATCAAATTTTTGTGAATAGACTAATTTAAATTCTCAAAAATATTACTTTATTTCTAACTTTTTATACTAAAATTAAATAAAATATAAAATGTGGATATATTCCAATTTCAGTGTATATTCTAAGTATTCTATATATAGTCATAGTAAGTATTCTATATTGTACAATTATTCTATGTTATTTAATTACACTTATACTTTGTATTTAATTGTTATTGAAATAGTTGTTGCATAAATGTCAATTTTTCATAAAAAAAATTATTGTAATATAATTCATTATTTCTGTCCTGAAAAGTAAGTTAAATGTCCTAAGTGCTCATTGGCTACAATGTTTAGCCACCCCCAGGGAAAAAACCCTTGATCAGAAATTTTTTTTTTTTGTGACTAAATAATATTTATACAGATGAGAACATTACATTTATCAAGTACTTTATCACAGAAAAGTGTATTTTAGCTGTGTGCCCGTTAAAGGGTTAATAAGATCGGATCCGTCAAGAGAAAAACCAGAGCAAATTCATCCAAAAGCCCAGACTACCAACTATCTTTTTGTCCTCTACAGCGTTGAATAGCGGCTTCTTAGCTGTCTAGTGAATCTCATGTGGTCTCAGGAATCAAAGTTTGTAAAATAACTGCACCCAGAAAGTTACAAAAGAGACATCTATTTGCAAAATCTGCTGTTTATATCAGGTTCCCTTCTGTGCTTAGAAGAGCTTGTTTAGTGTGGGGCCGACAGCATCTACATTGGAGAAGGGATCAGAAAGAGACCCAATTCTGTAGCACTGGTGAGTCCAACTTCAGCGTAACTACAGTTTCGTTTCTTGACATCTGAAAAGGGACAGTTTGAATATCTGGAGAAGCATAATGTGCACAGATATCTTCTTCCATTCTATAAATTGTTTCTTTTTCTCTGTATTACCTTAATTTTTCACATTTTTGAATATTTATTGTTGTTTTAAGGTATCCGACTACGTTCGGAACCGTGATTTTAAAAAAGCGCATAAATAGGTAATTTTCATGATATTTAGTGTCACTTAGATTAGAAAACATGTATGAAATTGTTTTAAGGACATTTTGACAAAAAAAATTTTCAAATGCAATATTTCGGCAAAAAATGAACTTAGAATAACCTTTTTTCAAAATGTTCTCCTTTTGTGAAAAATGCTTCTATTATAATAATATTTTGCCTGTATTTAGCTCAGACCTCTGCACACAGGCTCAACTATAATTTTTGAAATATTCACATTATTTCCAGAGTTTCAACCCATTGAAATAATTATGGGCATTTTTTTCTTAAAATTGCTCCCCTCTGTTGTCATAAAACATGGATAAACCCACTTGTAAGTTATACATTTCAAAAAATTCTAGTTGAGCCTCTGTAGAAAGGTCTGAGCTATATATAGGCAAAATATTATTATATAATAGAAGCTTTTTTCACAAAAGGAGAATATTTTGAAAATGGGTCATTCTATGTTCATTTTTTGTCAAAATATTGTACTTAAATAATTTTTTATTGTAATACTATTCTTAAAACAGTTTTATATACATTATTTAATCTAAGTGACACTAAGTATCATAAATATTATCCAATTATACGTTTTTGAAAAATCACGGTTCCAAACGTAGTCGGATACCTTAACAGGAAAATCGAATTTATTTTAAATTGCATCGATTGAAGCAACTCTAGGGCTGATGATGACGGACCTCGTAATTTTGAACCACAGTCAAGTGACGAGACAACACCTGAATTGGCACTCCGTCTCCGAACTTCCACACCATGTCGAGGGGGGTACTTTGAGTTTCGACTCATTTAAACGTGCATCAGTGCCTCTACACGGTGGGTCTTCAGTTTCACTGAAACTCAAACCCGCGACTCAACAACGCAAGCGACAAGCTCGTGATCAGGACCACTTGGCTACCACACGACAGAAAAATGATAGGCATTGTACTAAAATACTAATTATTGTTTTCCGTGTTGTAATTATTCAAAAAATCGTTGTTTTACATTCCATAATCACGTATCAGGGAAATTCAATGAATTAAATAATTATACAATTCTAAAACGTATCATTCTCATTTTATGTATTGAAATTGCGTGCAAGGTAAGAAATGTGTTGCATGTAAAAAGCAGAATTCGATGACGAGACATCTCAGCAAATGGGCGTTACCTTTTAAGGACAAAATCATAATTTTTTAGCAAGTAAAGAATGGAATGACTAATTGATGAAGTGAAAAACGTGTCAAAATAAGTAGCAGTTGGAAAAAAAAATGTCACGGCAGTCTAAAACACTTAGAAATTGGCTCTTAATACTGATTTAGGAATTGAATCATGTACTCAGAAACGTAAAAATAGTTTTTCTCGTTTGAAAGTGATCTCAGATTACGGAGAAACGAGTACATGCAACTCTGAGTTTTAAATACTATTTTAATGGTTATTCACGCTAGACGGAATAAAATAAAAGTAAGATATTAATTTGACTGCCTACGTATTTTATTTCTGGATGAAAAAAAATGATGAATTACTTCGACATTATTTATTTATTTTAATAAATAAATTCAATTATTACATTCTTTTATGAAACGACATGAAGTTTTATATTTATATAGTTTTTCTTACATTACCTGATGATAAAACAAATATATTTTAAGCTTGTTAAGAATAAATGAATAGAATCTTAATTATTTTTCGGGAAGATAAAAGCTGACCCAAAAAATGTAAAAAATACGTTGCAAAGGAACTTGTTTAGAGCGATTGTGTGTAAATTTTATTTATTTTTTGAAGTATGTTCTGATTACAAATTTATTGAATCGCAAAATTCTCAGTACTCCAAAAATGAATTAAATTTATTGTAACTTAAGTTACCAAACGCACACACATTAAATGTGACTTTAATATTTCTACGATTTTGATATCAAAAATATTTTTTTCATAATATTATCAATGTAAATTAAAACAAATGCTAAAAAATAAAACGCATGAAATTGAAAAATCTGATGCATTAGTTACCAGTTCATCTAGAAAATATATTCTCAAATTTAATTATAATTTGCATGATGTATCTCTATTAAACGTAACCGCGCTTTACTGTTAATTAAACAAAATTGTTAAATTACTGCATTGCTATGTTTAAATCTCATTAAAACAAGAAATAAATTTAGAGACGTGTCACTATAACAAACTTATATGCATACAGACACATTTTACTTTTCAAATTTTGCTCATTTTGATTCTTGTTCAAAAAAATTTTGAAAATAAGTATATTCAAATGAGTGCTTAAGCAAAATTCAAATCTCAATTAAATCATCAAGGAAGAAACTTAAAAATTCTATTTATAAATGAGCCAGAACTGCTACTTTAATTTTTGTAGCATTAACTTTTTTTTAGAAATATCAACGTGCCAAATTCACAACCTACTGAGCATTCTGAGTTATATTTTAATTATATTTTCCATTTGTACATGCAAAAATAAGAAAAGCGATCATCTATTTAGAAATTTATTTTAAAAAAAGTTACGCTTCTAGGCTTCCGCTCTGCAAAATTAATTTGATTTACAGCGTTCCAACAATTATTCTAAAAAGGCGTTTCAATCCATAAATGTAACATTCTCTGGAACGAATTCCCCAACGACGAATATTCCGACATATTTATATTCAGTTTGATGGCAAACTTAATCACTCGCGACTGTTGTTTCAAATTTTTCTTTGTTGCAAAGCCAAAGCATGCATATTTTAACGCCCAAAAGTGTTTTACAGTTGGGAATGTGTTACGCTTAAGGCATTGATCAACGTGCTGTTTCTGCCCAACTAGTTGCTCGTTATACATGTAATGCAATTACCGACTGGCTCATGGCATATCCCAAAGATTCACTGTTATCCCTAACGACGTTAATTTTGAATAATTGTGCATTAATCACCTCAAAAACATCCCTCACTAATAAACAAGTTTTTTTTTCCCTTTTTACCTTCAGTGCTAGTGCTGTTATTAGGGCCCGACCGCAACTCAACGCTTTAACGTTATTGCTTTTGTTGAGAAACGTTAAGTAGAAGGTTTGAGGTGAAAAAAAGTCTTTAAGTAGATATTTTTTTTATATCATGTATAAAAAAAAAAACCTTGAAGATTCGAAAGAAGTAATTGGGTTGAAGAAAGCTCAAGGATTGCGTCTTTTTTTCATGTTTAGATAGAAGAAATTTTTTGCAATTGCGTAGGTCCTTTAATTGAAAATATTGGTCTTGTTTGAATGAATTTCACTTTTGCTTGAGTGTAGGAGTGCAAATGAAATGGTTGCTACAAAAAATATCATTTTTCCACGAATATTTTTGTATTTAATATTTTTTCAGTCAAATATGTATGATTAAATGAATTAATAAGTATTCTGATGAGAATACGTATTTTTGCTATAATATTTTACTGTTTTATTCATCAATGTTTTTTTCTTTTTTTTTATTTCTATAATGATTACAAAAAATGTGTTTTTGTATAATTAAACTTAACTCGTAAACATTTATAACTCGTAATATAATGTAGTACACATATTTGCCTTAATGTCTAGACCAAATTCTGCACGCAAAAAAGAGAGATTTTATTTAAATACTTCTTTTTTTGCTTATGATGTTATTTTATTTACTTTACGATGCAAAGTATGGTGATAGTATGAAAATAGAGGATTATGTTTCATAAGAAAATTAAATTTCTTTTGTAAAAACAAAACATTTACAATGTCTGCAAAAATTAATGTAGCATTCTATACGTCGTCTACGTTCGAATATTTTCAAAAATTTGTGTATGCAAATATTTGCTACTTCAAAGACTAGTCTACTTTATCATTAAAGAAATAAAAAGGGGCTTCAAACAAGTTATTTCCATAAAAAAGGAGTAAGCGTTATCTTATCACTCCCCATAAGCATTTTCTATGTGTTTATTAAATAACATAAACAGTGACTATATTGTCTGTCTAGAAAGAGGGAAGTATAATCCAATTTAACTAACATATTATATATGTTTAAATAACTGGAGTGTAAATTGCTGAGTTAAGAATTATAACACCTGAAAGATATAATTTGTAAGACTCGAAAAATATGCTTATAATAAAATATTAGTAATCCTACAAATAAGATTTTTCGAGTAATATTTTATTGATTTTAAAATTTAAAGTTAGAATATTTTATAACTAGATTATTTCATTTCCAATTATTAAAAACTGATTATTTACCACTTCAATTTCATTAAATATTATTATAAATTGACTACTCAATAATTTAGTTGAATTAAGAAAATTAATTATGCAGAATAATTTCATTGTTAGTTTTTCAACAAAAAAGGTAGAATGTTTATTGAAGGAGGTTTCAATGCTCACGAACATCATTATTTAAATACATAAACGTTGCAAAAAAAATTTCTAGCACGTTCTTATATTGGTTTATTTTACATGGATTAATTTTACAGAATTTAATTCAAAATTTTAAAAATAGTTAATGAAATATAAGACTCTTTTTACAATTTCTATAACCAAGCAATATAATAATTTTAATGCTGTGAGTCCCGAATGGAATGTGTAGAATTCCAAACTTATAAGAGTAAATATCCAAGAAACTAAAATTTATACATCAAAAAAATTGTTTCAATATTTCAAAAGTCAAATTCAATTTTATACAAGTAATGTGAAAAGAAAGTCTGAAGGAAGGAAGTATTTTTATCTTATTTTTGCAACAACCTTTTCTTATCCAAGTGAAAATATTATTCAGTCTACAATCCCCTCTCCAAAAAGAATATCTATTCAACCGAAGATTAAATAAATCTAGGTGACGAATATTTTTGTTTCAAGTGACACCGAAAGTAATATTCTTCCATGTGATATTTTTAATGCCTCGAGATTCAGTTAAAATACTTTTCTTAAAAAAAAAAAAAAAAAAAGAATAGTGGACACCAGCTGGGCAATACTTTGGCCAGGCTGAAGCAGTAAATGCTAAAGGCAAGCAGACGAAAAGAAGTAAGCCTTCAGTGGTTTGGGATTGTGGGCAATCTTCTGGCCTCAATGTCTCTACAGGGCCCAATAGTCCTAGGATCCCTTGGGCCAATTCCGTGGCGTATGCCTCATCAACGCTGCCTCACTTCGCCTTCGCCGTTACTGGGGGTAGAAGGAATCCGTTTTGGAACCCGCTCACCAATCTCCTCAGCCTTTCCAGTTATACCCAATTCCACATTATTTGCCGCTTCCTTTTCTTCTTATTTCTATCTTTCTATTCTACTTGTGCCTAATATAACCAGTCTAGATGTGTCGCCACACGCAGCTTAGTCTTAGCTTATAGTTCCACCGACAAACTTTGTAGAAAGTCCTCGGCAATTCAGGAACCGTAAAGAACTCAGCTTAAAACTTGTAGTTCTCGTCTTGTCTACTTTTACTTCCTTTATAAACTCTTCCACTGTATTTGAAAACTACTCACGACTTTTTTTCTGTTTAAGAATGTGAAAGAAGTTTATTGTAACTCTCTAAATTTTTTTTTTCACCCGGAGTTATTTTTTTTTTTGTACTAGAACTTTTTGCCTTGTTCCTTCAGAGAAGAAAAAACAAGTAATATAAAAAAATAGTTTTTAAGTCAATTCCTACTTAGATCAACAACGAAAAATTTTATTTTACCTACTTTTTATTAAATAGTTACAATTAATATAAATATGTATATACACAGGACAGAATCACAACATTATAAGTGGTAATTAGTTTTTTTTTAATTATCATTAAAGTATCGTATTGTCTTTTTAATTTCAGTCCAACTGAATGCTTTAACACGTGAGGAAAAAACCTTTTCAAGTTTTGACACAAGTCGCCAAAAGGGTCGCTAAGTCGCCAAAGTGGCTGTATTTGTAATTCTTTAAATAATTAGTTTTAATCAATTAAGTTTTATTAATTATAATTAAATTATTGTATTGTCATCCAAAAGGATCCTGTATATAAAATTTCAGCTCAATTCAGCTCTTTAAAATGTATTTTATTAATGATTGAAAATCCCACCAAGATAAATAAATAAATATACAAATATATAAATAAATAAATATATAGACAGTGCGAGATAATAGTAGGAATTGAAAAAGAGACTCTACCGGGTTTTTTTTTTTTATTTAAAGTATAATAAACATTTTAAATATTAAATTTACCTTTAGGAAATTATACTTTCTACACTAACTAAAATTTTAAGAACTTAAAATAGGTATATTAACTCGAAAATATGAAGATTTCTTTTAAAAGAATAACATATCCCGTCATCGTATCTGTCAGTCTGAGCTTGCATTTATCTACTTTTGAGCTGTGTTTTTGAGTCAACTTAAGTGTAGTATTTTTTTAAAAAGATAACTATAAAAATATATGGGGGCAGAGTAGCGAAGGAATCATAGTCATGAACTTGTAGTCGGTGCTGTTTCTGTCGAATTGTGAGTTACGGTCTGGATATTACTAATACACGCCTGTAGAAGAGCTGATGCACATTAAATCTATCAAGGCTCAACGATCTCATATTGGCGTGGTGTGGAGATTTGGGGTACTAGCAGGTATTGTCTTCACTTGACCACGATTCAGTATTCGTCACCAATAGCTCTCGTGTTGCTTTTTAATGCATAAATAGTTTTGTAAATAAATTCATTTTTAACCCGAATATAATTCAACATAATATGTTGGGGAAAATAACTTATATGTAGAAATTCATTAATAAGTAATTAATTTTTGTTCCGTAAATATTCTTCGAAATTTATGTAAGCACTTCTTGTAATTAAATTCTAATTGTTTTCATGTTAATAATCAAAGATTTATCGATATAGAGTACAAAGTTTTCATTTATTTTTCCGCACTAGAATAAAATGCAATTCGAAACTAAAACAACAAACCTGAATTGTCACGAAGAAAGAATATTAATACTGATTGCGGTAAAATTATGTCCAAGTAATAATTCTTTAATGCATACTTATAAAGAACATTTTGTAATAAAAAAAATATTTCTTAGGGAAAAGAGAGAAAAAATATTTCTGAAATAAAGGTTGCTTTATAAAAATGAAAATCTTTAAGAAAACCTCTACTCTAACTTTCATTGATTCTCGCTCTGCTCCAGTTTTCAACTTTACTCATAATAAAAACTCATCAAAGTTACCAATTTTTTACGAAGATACATATTTAAAAATTTAATCATCAAATGTCTGTGTTATATTCAAATTATGGAAAAAAAAATTTGAATTTAAGAACTTCGCTTTTTCTCCATTAGTTACTATATTTTCCTATGTAAAATCGTTCATATGCCACTTTGTCTTTTTAGATCAATATTAACTTTTTTAGGGAAAATATTTCTTCAAGAAAGAAGGAGAAAGTTGAATCTCTCCTGAATTTTTTATTGCTTCCTCCTCAAACTCTATTTTATAAAGCAAAGTAGGTGTCCGCTCCACTTTTCTCTCAATGGTAGTAGCATTGCATTGGAACCTTATTGACCGATTGTAAACGTGGCATTCTTGGACGTTGGGGGAGTCTTGGAAATCGGATTCACTCTGGTCAGTAGCCAGATGGACGTAGCAGATAGGATTTATCCTGGCTCCGTATTCAATTTTGGGTATAAAGGTCTATTTTATGCTGCATAGCATTCCCTTCTCTTTTTTTGCTTACAGTGTTTTCATCGAGGTCTTCATCCACCGAAATAAAATACCGAATTTTCTAACTGCAGAAAATTTGGTTTTCATCATACTTTCTATATTAGAATAAGCAAATAGAAGAATTTCTCTATAAAATACGAATAAATGGAGGCTATTTTGCTACTTTAAAGGGAATATTATAATCTGACCTATTCAAAACGTGTGGCCCATTATAAAAAGTATTAGCTTAAAAAATAAAATACAATGAGAGTAAAAACAGCATTTCATGTTTTACACAGTTCTGTTTAATTATATTGTTGAATATCATTGGTTTATTTTATAAACTGATTACATATAAATATGTTAAAAAAGAATTTTAATAAATAATTTATTATTGTAAAAAAAGGAATGAAATTAATGATTATACGAATAAAATAGTAAAACTTCAGCTTGTTCCAAAAGCGTAAAAGTGATCAGTTTCACTTATAAATTAATTTCATTTTGTTGTGATGAACTTGAACCATGGCACAAGAAAAAGCTTTATCAGTGAATACATGAACTTAAAATACTTTTAAAAAATTTATCCATAACATAAACATTATACTAAGTAATGACCATACACTACAACCAGTAAATATACTCCCAAGTCTGTAATAATTTATGTTACATATTTTTAAAAATTAACTTTCATCAGTCATTCAGCTAAATGTCAGAAATTTGAAATCTGATAGTAAAACGATTAATTGATGTTTATTTTAACGTTGTAATGTCTTAAGGAATATTAATCTGGAAGTAAAAAATGTGCACATCTGAAGTCAAGTTTTTTCCTTCTGTATATTCCAAAACCTTTTTAAAATCAAAAGTCATTTCATAATATTTCAATAAACTTCCATTCACTAAATTTATTTTTAACTTTGTGAGAAAACTATACGGAGGATATGCAGTGCATTTAAATAGTTGAGATTTATCCCCCGCTTGTGAGTTGCATTGGTTCTTAAGAGTCCGGCACATTTTTTTCTTTTTCTATTTGATAATAAATTTCAAATGTCCATATTTATAGGCTACAGAGGAAAATACACTTTAAATGCATCTTTGCTCAACTGAATTACCAATACTTCTAGAGTCCTCTCGAATTCCCCACTTGGTATGAGAAAGGCTTTGGGAAGGGAGGGGTAATTAATTAAATTGTCCAAGTGTGGAATGCTATTCAATGTATTGCAGTTCGAGTTTACATAATGACGTATGCTTAAGTTACCATTGGTGCTAATTGCTTGGAATCGGGTTGCTCGGATGCAGGTCCCCTTCGTCTGCGAAATGCGATGTGGACGCACTGAATTGTCACATCGAGTGTTGGACACGGATTACTCAGTAGACAGCTAAAATAAATTGTGTGCTCTAGGGTAATTGATCGAGCCTTGATCATACACCTAATTGTAAACCTTGTTATTACGCATGCTCGTAATACCTAAATGCTATTGCAATTCGAGTCCCCCATTGTCAGAAATCACAGCAAATTGCTCTATCAAAAATATTATTGAGATTCAGGAATACGAAAGCTATAAATTTAGTGAATCATAATTATAGATTTCGGGAGAATCAAGAATACAAAAATTAAGTAATTTAGTATTGTTTTAACATTTCAAATGGTTTATTCAATTATGTATTAAACACTAAAAAAAAATAGATTTTATTCTAACCGGTATTAAACATTTAGTTCCTAATGGAAGCGTAAAATGATGGAGAGATAATCACAAGTAAGAATTTTCTTTTCGTTCTTGTTTGGTAACCTTAACTTAAATATAGGCTAATAAGTGAGTATTTATTAACGTCGCACTATATAAAACAACATGAAAACTATTGGTGAAGAATCTCGTAATTTTGAACCACGGTCAAGACGGACTATTAAGAAGAATGTTGGTCATTAATTTTCATTTGAATCGTACTAAATATTATTTCAATAGGGATTGAAGTAATTGTCACATAATAGGTGTAAAAATTATTATTTATAATTTTTACATCTTTAAAAATTTTCAGACAGAACAGCGTACTTATGAAAGAAATTGTTGTTGAATTCCTTACATGTAGGTTCAGAATGCTTGTATAGGTAGAGGAATATACTTTTAAAACAAAATCAAAAATTAGTTAAATCAAGTTCTTTATTTAACAAATCGGATAAATTTAACTCAAGTTTGAATTTTTGTTTAAAAACTTAAAAAGAGAATGCCGCAATTGAAATACGTCATAAAAAATGTTTTTGTTTAAAAAAAAAAGAAATTTTTGAAATTTCAAGTATAATTTTTTAAAGAAAAAAAGGAATAAATAAGCATTAAACGAATGTTTAAAAAAATGTCACGCCATAAATCATTCGAAAAAAAAATATTTTTATATTTTCTCTCCAAATTTTACTACTCTAAAAAAACATGATATAATTTCTTGAATAACTTAAATATACCTAACATAAAATATAGTGGAAAGTAATGCGTATTTAGCTTCTTCGAATTTACTGCGGAATACTTGTGTTACAAAAAACTATCTATTACTCGTTATTAAAAACGTACTAACAAGCATTTATTTGAATTTATTCTTAGAACGATACGATCATATCTTTAAAAAGTTCAATCCACAATCTAGTAAAACTCGGAAATTTCATATTATACATTTAATTCATTTCAATGATCTATTTTATAGTATAAATTTTGGAACCCATGGTCAATCAAAGTTTCGAAATAAAGCTTATCAAAGTAATATACCTTCCTTAGATTATCCTCAGAAAGGAGTATTTCATCCGGAAGACATTCTATTGAAAGATGGACGTTGTATTATGTCATGCAAGAAGTAGTCCGATTAAATTTTTCATTTTTCTCCTACTCCGAAATGTATTACACAAAATAAATTCTTTGTAGTAGAATCCAGACAGACCTTTAAAATGAAGACTTGAATTATATTTCATGTCCTGATAAAAATTGAATCTAGGTAACTTAATGGAATGGTCCGAAAAAGCTTGATAGAATAAATTTTGGAATCGTATAAAATACTTTTTTTCTGTTAATTTATGAAAAATAGAATTCAATTCTCGTTTTTCAAAGCCTTAAGAATTCTAGTCCACTTATGGAAGTAAATTTTAGATTATTTCCTAAATTGAAAAAGCAGTTTTTTTAAACATTTAAATAGTTTTGAGCAGAATGTACATAATATATTGTTTTTAGACAATAAATGCTCAAATTTTACATGTGCTTTTATAACATATATAAATTGCTTGAATTTAATTTAGAAGGAAAATCTGTTTTAAATGCAAAAATTCGCCTCCTGTCGTTCTATAGAGTATTTTAAGGTACGTGGCAAATATAAGAAACAGGAATTTTTTCAAACGACTTCTGTGATCACTTTGCAAGTAATCGAGCTCTTAAAGCGATTGTGAGGCATAAATTTAGATAAAAGCATTACAGTTTTCTGAAATTATCAAGAGGAATTTAGGTCAAACTAAGTCTAGTTAGAATTTTCTCAACGTTAAATAATTTCTTCTCATAAAGTGCCAATTGGAAATGAAAGAAATATTTATATGATCATAATGAATTACGTTTTTTTTTAATACGGTGTTTACGGGATTTATTATGCACTTGAAAATAAGCGACTAATTATAAAAATCTTAATCTGCTTAAATAGAAAGCTTGAAACTAAAGCTCAATAAACACTTTTACTTTTATGCCTCGAGCATTTACTTATATTTCAGAAGCTTCTATATTCATTCCAGGTTCATAAAAATTTTATTTTTAAACTAATGGGAAATGAGCAGACACGCGTTTTAAATTTAAGAAAAAAAATTGCTGTTTTAAATAGTTATAAAAATGTTTCATGCTCAAGGTTTGATTTTACCGAAGCACGAATTATTTGTTTATATATATGACTGAGGAATTCGTTTTTACGTTGTATAAGGTAACGGGAACTACTGCATATTTCACCTAAACAAATATAAACGTCCTGTTGTGGAACTGTGAGGTATAAACGTTCAGGAGGAGAAAGATTTATTAAGTCAGGTGTAATTCTCTTCATTCGTTTTCAATTCAAAATACAAGTTTTGTCACTGGTGTCTCATTGTGGAGCTTAGTGAAATATTAAATATTCCGAAATATAAACATGTAAAGAATGTGTTTTGTAAAGAATAGTTTAAGTTACCAAGATGATATATATATATATATATATATATACGATAAAATTTTATAAAGTGGTTTATAAATTTTAATGAAACTTAAAACACAATACATTTCGTACATCAAGCAATCGAATTTATTTTCCTTGCTCTGATTATATATGGCAAACCACTACAATTATTTTCCGTTACAATGCTACTATGTAAGCGACCTTAGTAAATAACTTTCACCAAGTCTGGTGTTATACTTGAATATTTTTAGTGGAAAAAATGTTTGAGCCAAAAATATGGCAAGAGCAAAGAAAAGTTACAAAGGAACAGTTCCCGAGATAAGCATAACAGCTCACAACTGTTGTAAAATTTTAAATAATTTAGTAATTTTTAACTCTTTCTTGAATTCCAGATTACATATAAATTATAATATATCAATCTATTGAGATAAAATATTACTGAAAATACAAATTATAAGAGAAATTGTTTTAACATATTTTTGAAAATTAAGTGTAGGGGAAAGCTGGCAGTTGATAAGTGACTAGGTATAATATATTTGTACCTAAAAATATATCCGAGTGGTGGTTAATAAGTAATGAGTAAAATTTTACTACAAGATCTAAAACAAGAGGGCAGGAGTATAGATATTACACTAAGAATATATGTTGCAGATAAATATTACATGAAGCAGAATAGTTTGTGTTTTATATTTATTTCCAAAGAAGTTTCCTCGTTTTAGACATATTTTTGAATCTGTTCAATATCAACAGGTGCATAATTTCAAGTGAGTCACTTTCTTCCGCGGTTTACCTTATAGTGATGTGCTGTCCCTTATGACCGCTTGCTATAAACAGTGGTGTTCCAAAATGGGTCGACTCAAACGGGGAAACATACCACTTTCTCGTGTTCATGCATTTAAATGAAGCAGTGAGCAAAATGATGCTGATCTGAAGTATCTCGTCTCTTTGGAGTCTAAGTTATTTTTATACCCTTAGAGGCATTTGAATATAAATAAGGTGGTAACTGTTGAAAGGCGCTCTTGTAAGGAATGGAAAAGAAGAAAATGTATTTGGGAGATATCATCAACTTCTTAGAATGGTTATTTTTGTGCGGCAATCTTGTGTTTCCCCCCATCTCAATTTTTTTTTCTGTATATTTTTGGATAAGATACCCGAGCATCGTTTCGTTACGGGAAATGTTGGGTACATTTATAATGATTCGAAAAATTTATATTCGGGGTAGTTGGGGATTCGTAATCGCAAAGTGCAGTTTGTGTTCTATTTCTTTAGCAGCAGTTTATTTGTGTGCTTTGCGAAATAATAATACTTTCTGGGAAATATAAATAAAAAGAGAAGAGCGTTTTAAGGACTGTGGAGAAAAAGCTATTAACTGATTGGGGCGGTCATGCATGCACGCATATTAAACGCATTTTTTTTTATCCAAGACTATAGTGACTTACTGCAATGATTATATATCTTTAGAAAATGTATCATTATTTTTGCATCTTGCAAATTCTCATAAGGTAAAAATGGAAAAAGAATTATAAGTAAGAATAAATCTGGATTCTAACTCTTATTATGTGAACTGACAAAAGCAGATGAGATTTCTTACATGTAAAACTAATTAAAATAATTTCAAAAATGCCTATTAATATATATCTTTTTTCTATTGTGTATTGCTGAAATGAAATGGTGCGGAATTTGACGCGATTTAGGAGTATTTTGTATCTATAACTATTACACAAAATATATTTTGTATGTCTTTCAGTTTAATATGCTACCATTTTTTATCTAATTACCTACTTAAGAATTTATATTTGCCTTAAAAATAAGCACTAATTATGTGTGAGTCTACTTTCAGTACGAAGAGTACACCCTTATTTGTACAAATAAACATATACCTATCTATCTACCCCTATCAGTAAAAGGATTAATATTTTAACCTCATAATTAACCATCAAACAAAATTTGTAAAACCATGCCTGGCTCAAAGTTTGTTGCTAGAATTTAAAAAAGTTCATTTGATTTTCTAAATGATGAAAATAGTACTAAAACCTCGTCTCTTCAGAGACTTTCCATCAAATCCTGAAAGCTCTCTCGCAGTGCGGTGTGGTATTTAGGAAAGTGGGAAATAACCTCTGTTATCATCCTCGTCTTTTGAACATGATTCAAAGTCATGAGATTCTCCTTCAATAGCTGTCTTGCTGTTCTGCAGAAAGAGTGCCAAATTTGGCACACAGCAAATACATTTGTAGTTTAGCCAAAAGAACGACATTTAACAACGATTTAATATCATAGCATATTTTTAAATTCTTTTTGATTGCACATAATTACTTAAAGCGTTCAACAATTATGTCCTACAACGTTAAAAACATTCACCAATGAAATATCACTAGTTGTGATTCAACAAATCCTTTTACCTACTAATAACCGCTAATATTTTAGCAAACGATAATAAAAATGGTATTAACCACGCCATTAGCTTTCTACTACTTTGTTTGTGTACCTAACATGAAGTATTCCACTTTCAGAGAATTAAAACAGTTATTTACGTTACGCTTATTTATATATCTGCCCATTAAGTTAATGCTCAGGAAAAAATATATTGATTTTTATTAAAACAATTTATTATTTTGTGTTAGCTATTGTTCATCTATTTCAAGCTCTTGCATTCAATATCTTTATATCGATTATAAGTGATAGTTAAACTAATCGAAAATAGCTCCGACAAAAAACAATATTTCTAAATAAAGTAAGATTTTAAGTACTTTTGGTGGGATACATAAAATAAAAAAATGTAGTAACGTAATTATGGAACCAGAGTTACATAACATAAAGGGCCACTTTAAATAATATAGGCCTGCAAACAAATCAAAAAGATCATTATTCTTGCTATTAATGTAAATTAAGAAAAGAAAAATGGATTATCATTTATTTCAACACTTGAAGAGTCCCTTTGCCGATTGATGCTCATGAAACTTGAGGAGTTTCAAAGCCCTCCCATTGATGTGGTGTGGTAGTTTGCAGAGGGTGTGCCAGCTCAGATGTCGTCCTCGTTATTTGGTCCGCCACCAATAGCCCTCGTGTTGCTTTTTTTGAGACTTTAATAAACTTTCAGTCTTACTTTCTCTTTTGGTGGTCAGGGCCACGTTGATGATGACAATGTCTAAATGGCGGCTCTGGAGCAGGTTATAGATTTTTATGAGGAGGAAATCAAAAACTGATAATATTACACAATAAACGAATTAATAGTGAGAAATTTGATTTTGAATCACTTCTCACAGTGAAGCAACGCGAGAGCTATTGCTGACAGACCTCGTAATTTTGTAATTTGTAGTTTGGTGGGGTGGGAGCACTCAGTTCTTCCGAAACTTCATCTCCTTTCAGGACATTTTAGATGACACTAAAACGCTTTCAAATTGCCCTTTTTAATAAATAATACTTAAAATTTAAGCTATAACTGATAAAAAGTAATAAAAAGAAAAATTACTTTGAAACGAATAAATTTTCAAATATTAAATAAAATAAATATAACAAATAATATGAAAGAAAAATTTTAAAGTCAATTCCTACTTTGGTCAACAAAGGAAAATTTCATTTTAGTTACTTTATATTAAATAAGAGCAATTAATATAAATATGTATATATACATATAACAGAATCATAATATTAAGTGGCAACACACCTTTTAAATTAACATTAAAAACTTTTTAACACCATTGAATTTGTAATTACATTTTTTTATATAAGTTTAATATAATAGGATGAATTTATCTTAAAACCAGTGTAAAAGGAATGCTGACGTCTAACTAGCATATGATTATTCATATTAAGTTAAATCTCTTCATCACAAATTTAACAAAAGCTGTTTTATCCGATGGTGCTACCATCTAGATGAATAATATCGGCTGAAATATATCTCTTAATATTTAATTAATTAAATTTAATTATGAATTAATGTTTGAAAAAACTGTATTAACACCAAGTGTCATCTACTGAAAGTTTAAAAAAATGTATTTGAACTTGAGGGGATGTGAATAAAAAGTATTTTATTAACGAATGAAAATTTAAAAACAAGAAATATATATATAAATATGCAAATAGAGGCAGAGTGTGAACTAATAGTAGGAATTGATAAATAGGTGAAAGAAATCTTGACAAAGAAAACATTTTCGTGATGGGAGTGGTTGGAGCAATGCCTAACCAATCCAGTTGCAGCAAAGGAGTCCGAGTTCAAGAGAGAAAATATTTAGATGTAAAAAGTTAAATTGAGTTGGTATCGAGTGGAGCTTCTGTGATTGGCTGATCAGTGAGGTCAGCTCTTTTCGCTTTTAAGTTTAGGTGAGAAGCTCAATCTATCATTGAGTAGTAAATTGTAATTTTAAACCACGGTCAAATAACTAAGATGAAACCTGAGCCGGTATCTCCCTCTACAAACTTCTACATCTCACCAACGAATAGTTGTGGTAATTATACTATAAAATATTGTAAGTACAGGCTTTCCTGTAAATATATAAAGCCTGTATATATAAAGCGGGCCCTATTTTTTTTCTTTATATCGAAACAGTACTTATTCTGAAAACATGCTTCGTAATTAAATATATTATGCACATAAAATATCTTCATATTCTTTCAAATGCTTAGAACTTGAAACGAAATTGAAAGTTAATATTTTACCAACCTTTCCCTTCCAGGGATAAAAATTGGCCAACCCTTTCAACCAAAACAGGATATCAATAAACATTCAATTCCGCAGTCATACAAACGGTGTTTAAAACTATTAAAACTCATCATCGATTCAAATTAAAAAGCTCTGAATTGCGATTTTGTAATGATTCTCGACATTTTTCCCATCTAAATGCTAATGCTTCCCCGCCTTTGAATTTCTAAAACCGGCGTTTTGGAATGTCAATAAAATAGCTCCGACTGTCAATTAAAAAAACATTGTGTTCTAAAACTTTCTTTAAGAAAACTCTACCTTCCAAAACTCTTTAATTTGCTATTATTGTTTTATGCTCTCTTGGAACAGAAAAATTTATTCCGTTCTAAATCGAAAAATGTTTCGGGATTCTTTTTTCCCATTCTTTTGAACTGGTAAATCGAGGTGGCAAAAATCATCTCTTCACCTGTGTGGTGTATGATAATGAGTATACATTTTGAAATTACTTCGCGAAAGGAGAAAAAGACTGATTTTTGAAATTTAATTTATCAATAGTGTTTATTAATGGACTTAGCAAGAAAGCAAAGCATTGGTTTTTTCCCATGAATCAACTTTTCCTAATGTTACTTTACCGAAATTGATGCTCACGTTCATTCAGTTTCAGGGAGATTTTATGAAACTTTTCGGAATTTTTAAGTTAGTTTAAATTGCATTTGAATTCGTTTCTCTCGCTAGAAGATAATGCGTTTACTCTGTGAAAGTAGATTTGCCTTTCTTTGTTTTTCCTTTGCAACTAAGTTCTTTCTTTTCTATGTTACATAAAAGCATCTAATATCCGCATTTTACTTCTCTGAAATCACTTTCATTCTAATAGCCTTTTGTGGAGTATTTGTAAAATTAATTTTAGGTAGGTTCTTGCAATCAAGATATTTAAATGCATTCGTAATTATTGTAAGTTATCGGTGGAAGGGAGCTTGCACTCATATTAAAAACAATATGCCACGTAAGTTGTTGTATTTCCCAAAAAGTTTTCAAATCGAGTTTTTTTTTAGTCTCTGAAGATATGCTTAAATGGTATTGAGTACCGGAAAATTTAATATTAGAATATCAAAGCATTGCAAATATTTGTTTGCCTCAACTCTATAAATATTACAATAATAATATCTGGTGAGTTGCATATTTAACTAGTTTGGATTTTTATAATTCCACAATGAAACACTTCGTTAGATTAAAAATATTTATGACATTACATTTTTTCGTGCATAAAATATATCACATTATTACTTGTTTATTTTGTATCTGGGCTCACTTATATCTCTTCCTCTTATTTATGTAGTTTAGCTAACCTTAATAAAGAAGTGAAGCCCAATGGCTGAGTGGTAGCGTTTCGCACTTCCCCGCTGCAGGTCTGGGGTTCAAATCCCGAGCAGGGCAAGGTCGACTCAGCCTTTCATCTCTTCAGCGGGTCGATAAATGAGAACCAGGTTTACTTGGAAACTAAACACAGGGGGTTCGCGTCAGACTGACCACCTGACCGGAACAAATGCTCTTGCACCTCAGCGCCCAAGGTCACGTTCACTGAGATGGGCACTGTAGATTTTGGATCTCATGAGCTGTTAAGTCACTGAGTATGTGAAAGGCTTCCACCTCTCTCTCGAGCACCTAGATGTGTGGGAGGAGGGAAGAAACACTCGACGTGATCCAACTAATCTATTTATTTATCACACACCACGAAAAGACACAATTTCAACTAATAATAGTAAGATGTTGTTTCAATGCTAGCCGGGAAAGTGGAACAACGACGGTAAAGCGCAAATGATTAGGAGACTTTCAAACTTGATTCTTTCTTCATTAAGGATCTAATCTATCATCCGATTTAATCTAGTATCAATTCAATCACAGTGAACAATCGTCACTTTAAAACTTCCTCCTAATGAGTTCTTAATCACAATAATTCAAATAGGATACCTTCAGTAGAAATCTCACCTGATTCGAGTATATCTCCTCTCCTACTCTCTATTCACAAGCTAGAAAACTTCGACTATATATAGTAAGTTAATTTAAATATCACGATTCTCTTCTTCAGAAGGGTTGGTAGTGAATAACGCGAATTGATAGCCCAAAGATTTTCCAAGAGGATTAATTGAAGGAACGCATATAGATCCGTCACAAGTATAGTTTAGTTTAATAGAATAAGTATCAATAGGACATATGAATGATATAGCAATGGATCAGTATTTACGAATGTTGAATCGCGAAAATGGGTTTTTGGAATGGGGGTGTGAAATTTCATTTAAATCCCAACTATAACAAAAAAGGTTGATATTTTACTTATCTAAAAAATTTTATAATTATCTTAATAAAGTAGCAAAAACTTCTTTTTTTCATAGCAAAATAACTTCATCATTTTCTAAAAGTAAATTAAATTAATGTTATTTAAATTTGGATGAGCTTAAATCTGTGATCACAGACACAATTCTTTCTACCAAACAATTCACGTGAATTCTGTTAATAAATTGTATTTTCACTGTAATGACATTTTGTCGAGATGTATCTTAGTATCCAGATTTTAATGTAAACATTTTGTTATAAAAAGTATTTTAATTTAAGAAAAATAACTCTTCTTAGTTTAGTAACAAAGGTGTTCATAATGATCAAAGACTAATTTATCTTAATCATATGAATGCAGGGATTTAGCTTTTACGCATAAAATTACTGTTATTCTCATAAATACATACATTTCAACTATTACAAATGATTGAGGTTCAATAATTCATCATTTCATATTGCCATAACTTGCTCGATAAAAATGTAATCAAATTATTCATAAATGCATATTTAGAATCCGTTTCTTATATCAAAAATTTCTTTAAAAATATATAACACTAGAAATTTTTTTAACCATATTCTTAGAATAGAATTCCAAAGTACGCATAAAATAAAAATTGTTAGAATAGTATCAATGTATGAGAAATTTTTAAAATACAGTTTTACGCATTTTACTATATCTACTACATTTTAAAGATAAAAAAAATAACCAGTTGATGGAAAAAAAAATCAATAAGATTATTTTTAATTCAATTTAATGTCAACTATATAGATATAATAAAATATACAAAAAATAAAATATTTTAATCTCTTTGTCCAAACCTTAGTACAGGATTTAAAAATAAACATACATAAATCACTTGATAACAAGAATTAAAATGCTAAATATATACAATTTAAACATGATATTTAATTACTCTTACATTAAAATTTATATAATTATCGTTTGATGATAAAAAAAAGAACGCAATATGGACTATTTTCAGTTCATTTTTGTGTTTCTCTTAAAATATAGTTATGGATTTAACCCTTTATCTACCGCATTATGATTTGCTGCAGTTTTTACCATGCAATATTTTTTTGAATCACTACATTGAAAATTAAGGGATATACATAAAAAAAATACTCAACTTTGGAAAATTTAATCCCTTAGAGCTAATAAATTAATTAAAGATATTCAACTGTAAAATCATTTACATACACTGTTTACTTAAAATAAATAGTCAAATCATTTTCTAAGGTCTTCATTAACATATAAAAAATAAGACACTTATCTTTTGACATTAACTATTTTTTCGGAACAAAAGTAGCAATCTTCGCAATACGCTGAAAACGCAATTTCTGCTATAAAACTATTCGACTTCCTCACTAAAATACTCACCATAGAACTCGTGTTGCCATATATCTTGTAAGAGTAGATTTCAAAGAATATTCCTGTTAAGTATCGTCAGAGTATTCGTAAAAATTATTATTCTATGTAATTTTAAAGTGAGTGGGATACTTATAAGTACCGTCGGTAGATAAAAGGTTAAAAACTATAATTAGCACGTTTATATGCTGTTAGTATAATCTTACCTTTTTTTTTTTTCTTTTTCCAATGTGTAAGGGAAATATTTTCAACTATATATTTTACATTTAAAAAAAGAAAAAATAGAGAATAAATTCTTCAAGATACTGTCCATGTAATCATTTCATATGCAATACGTAAACATGAACTACGTCCCCGATTTTCATGATTTTTTTTCCTTTACTGGCCTTTCCTTTATTTACTGCGGACAACCGGTCCCCGCCTTTCGCTCTTCAAATCTACAATAAATGGAAGAATTTTCAGAATTTGTTGAAGGTCCAAAAACACGTTTCTATCTTTTGTTTTTTCTCATATATATAGATATATTTATATACGTGTATGTATGGAAAAATGTGATTTGCAAACAAATAAGTTCCGTTGCTTCACTAAACACATTTTCCGAACTTTTGCTTAGGTCCAAGCTGCAAAATAGTGCGGAGTAAGTCTGAGAACAATTTTCTTTTCGTTGAATTCTCTACTTTTCCAAGTTTTTATCTTTCTCTTTCCTGCTTTCTTTTCTTGCTACTGGCGACAATAGGGGTGCTTGAAAAATCTAAACATCTAGACGAATGTGGAATAGCAAACACGATTACACCAAGGTTAAAGCGCAAGTAATTTCTTCTTTATTTAAAAAAAAAAATGCATCCTATTTTTAGCTTTTATTTTTTTTTATTTCCCTTACCCCCATGTGAAAGCTCCTGTATGGTTATTCGTCGTCGGGAACGAAGTTTTTTATCGACTCAGAGAAAGATTTTGATGCATAATACGCAATCTCTATTCTTCATTTTTTAAGAGAAAAAAAAAAAGAAAACTTTACACTGCCGTTGCTTGAGATTTCCTTCTTGCGTGCTTCGAGAACTTTTCTCAGCGCACTTTTAAAGAAAGAGAGGTAGAATTATACATATTTCCTTCCCCTTGTCTCGTTCTCTCGTTCAAATATTTTTATGTGCATTCCTTATATCTCGTTCTTGACTAGTAGGAAGAAATATTTTAAATTGTTTAAAAATTGTATTATGTTTCTTTATTTTTTTCCCTCTGTTTGTGCTAATATCTAATTTGAATGTTGCATTAATAGTCATTTATTTAAATTAGAGTGCTTACAGGATGTTATGAACGCTCTCTGTAACCCGTATCACGAAAAGTATCATAAGTTTAATCTAAAGAATGTCAAAAAATGAATACGTTTTGAATCTGAGCATACTGTTGAAAAATACTTTTTAATAAAATAGTTTCTCCATTAGATAAAAACAGACTATTTTCTTCAAATAATAGAGATATTTGTTCATAATTTCAATAATAGTTATAGACATTAAAATGTATATTAGTATACAATAAAGTAATAAAAAATTAGGACTTTATTTGATAATTATCACCTTATAAAACTGTAATATAAATTCAGAAATATGTGCTCTTAGAATAATAACTCGAAGGCACAACTGTTATTTGTCTGATGCACATTTAATATATAATAATTGTAAAAGCTAAGTAACGTTATGTATAATAAAACGTTATAAATAAATAACATTATATAGTTATTATAATAAAGTAGTAAATATAATATATATGATATAAAATAATAAAAGTTTTGAAAACTTATTAGATATTGAACTTTTATTTGTGAAAGAAATTTAGAATAAAAGTATCATATAATAAAAATAGTTATAATACAACTTTGTTATCAAGAAGAATGATAATAAAAAAATATTTCTAGAGATGGTATCGAAAGAAATGTTTCGAAACTGAAATCTTATAGCATGTGTAGTGGAGAAATATAAAACATGTATTTTCATTTTAAATGATTGACATATAGTTTCTTTTCTAGAAAGATAAGAAAAAATATTCTTACTCTTAAAACACTTCCTTAAGGTTACAAAAAGCTTTATATTTTAGTTTTCTAAAGTTTATCTTTATCATAAACATAATTATACATGATTATCGTCAATTAGGAGAGAATTTAATGTCTGATGCTTAAATCTGCCCAAAGAAAAAACGTATTTAACCATACATATGTATAGTTATAATCACTAATTATAATAGTAACGTATACTAAATAGCTATAATTCTAAATGAAAAAAGCAAAAGCAGAGATACAACTATATAATATAGACAAAAAATAAGTTAGCCACAGTAATACTATAGCAAACTTTTAGCCTTAGAAACTAAGATTCCAGGTTTAAACATTGTTTTCTAGTCAGCCTACCTTCACCTGTAATTTGCCTACACTTGTGGGCTATAGGGAAAGGAAATAGGAGTAGGAATAAGATCCATTGTTATTAAAAGAGTAAAACAAAATGTACTAATGCTAATATTATGTGAAATTGACAAAGAAAAATATAACTAAATCTACTAACTTAATGTAGAAAATATTATATGAATATATAGTGCTATTAAAACATTTAATAAACCCATAACACATCGCCATTTTAGCTTTACACCAACAGGAAACCATCTTAAAATACCACCGTACAACAGACACACAGTGCCGATGAAAGAACAATATATATATATTTTATCTCATTTAAATTATAGTAAAAAGGTTATAAAGTTATAACATATTAACTAGCAACCAGTTAATTGCTCACCAATTCCTTTAATCTGCATACAAATCTATACTCTTTCAATAAACCATAGTGGGAACTATTTCTATTAATTAAAACACCCCTAAAGCTTAATCAATGAATAAATACACTTTCGATTTGTTTCTAAAATCTTATAGCTTGAGCTGAAGGAATGTATTATGTAACATCCAATTAATCTTATCACGCCCGTTCTCTTCGATAAACATGCCGATACATAACAGTTAATGTTATTATTTTCTAAAGTAACTTTCATATCGACATTCCTTTCAAGTTTCAAAAATATTTTCTGTGAAGTACAGCTAAGTCTTATCAAATCTAAAGATATCTTGTAAATAAACTCTGAATGAACTTCGACCTGCTCTTCGAAATCTACGCTATTAATGAGTTCATCGGTTCCTAGAAGAAACGTCGTTTGGAAACATGCTGTTTTCCATCATTCTTCAAATAAAGTCAGCCTTTTCTTTGTAGATCGCAAAATCAAAGTTGAATTTTTCTTTAATGTCAGATCTCGGACAAGCGGCAGACGCGCTGTAATAAGACAACTAAAAAAAGTTGATGAGAAAAGTCAGTTATTTTGTGTCATATCTGGAAATCAGGATAAACGCTGAATCAGAGTTGTTATTTTGCAAAAACTGGAAACTATTTCTACTTACTTGGTGATTATTGTTTTGCCTAAAATGTCAAGCCATTCAAGATTAAGTGAAGGAACTTTAGGTAGAGCATTTTATATTATTCCAAGTGTTCCCAGTCCGTGGATGGTGTCAAAAATTAAAGTAAATATAACTATTTTTGCTTTTTCTAATTAGCTGTATTTAATTATGAATATCATATGTAAACTTTCTTATGCTACTTTTTAAAGAATTTTGTCTTTTATCTTAATTAATCTTGCTTAAAGCATAACATTTCAATATTATATTTTGTTTTGTTTCACAAAACGTTGTTTAAATAACGATGGCTTGTATTTGTATGGAAAATATTTGTTTGCTTTAAAAATTTATGAGAAAAAATTCAATTTTTCTAATTTGCTTTTAATGACGACCCCTTTCCTTACTTTGAGCAAAATTATTATTATTTTATTGTAGTTTGATTCATATTAGTTCAAAGTGAAGTTGAAGCATTTCGTTGGAATCTGTTTTCTTTTAGAATCTTTGTATATTATTTTAACTACCTCATTGCCTGTAATGAATATCATGGCTTAGAATGATATATTGTACTATAGCATGACTGGATCGGTTAAGAATATATGAGAAACTTCTCAAGTATTAATAAAATGTTAAGTTGAAAAATTGTGATTTCACTAGGAAAAAATAAGTTTTTTACTTAAAAATATCTTCAAATCTACCTATATTCCTTAAAATATATGCTATACATTGTTGTTTACTGCTTTCATAATTACTATAATTTATGCAATTCGTGTGCTCTTTTTTGGATAATTTTTGTTTGAAATATATTGATTTTTACTGAGAATTTTTATTTTTGAAATTTTATTGTATTTCATATCATTAAGTTCCCAGTATTAAATTTAGCTCAAATATCTATCTTAGTTTTTGAAATTTATTTTTTTAGTATCATATAAAGTTCCCAATGTTGACTTCAGTTCAAATATATATTTTTTTTTAATTTTAGAAATTTTCAAGTAGGGAAGAATGCTTTTACACCAATAGTATTTTATAAAAAAATTAATATGACATTAATATCGATTATGCATCTTCTAAACTTAATATACTTCTCAGTAGTGAAGAAATAGCCTAGGGTCTATGTTTCGATGAGAAACTTTAAAAAACATTTTAAAGTTGCATAAAGACAAGCCATTTTTTTTCAGCCAATTATAGTTACTGATAACACTGAACTTTAGTTTTACTTAGTTTTATTATATTATTAATATATTTCTTTTAATTTTATATCTAAGCTTCGTGGAAACTGAATTATATTATTTTGAGGTTTTACTTACACTTCTTTTTATCACTCCTTTCATTTAATTATCAAACTCAAATAGTTAGGCTTTTCCTACAAAATCTAAAATAACTAATTGAATTTTATGCTTTTTTAACTCTTTTTTTTATGTTTTATTTTTAATTGCACTTTCATTTTATAGACTCATACCTAAATTAATATTTTAACTTAAATATGTTTCGCACGTGTGTTGATTTAAGATATATAGAAAAAGGTTAAAAATCAAATCTCTATCTTAAATATTCTTTTAATTGTAAAAATATTCTACCTAGTGTTTTGCGTTTTTTATAAGCATATGTAAAACATTGAGGAAATGATGGGTATTTTTTTAAATGTTTTAACTGCAACATAGAGTCATTAATGATTTTCTTTTTAAATAAAAAATAACATTAGAGGACTCATAGTTCTAAGGTAAGTGCTAGCAATATAGTTCTTCATGCATATATAATATTTTCTACTTAGTAAAAAGTGTAGATCGGGGAAAAAAATAGGACTGAATATATTTTAAAAAAAAGAAATGTCTAGACAAAAAAAATGAAAGAGGAAACCTAATTCAGTGGGGAGTATAACGTGCCTCCTACATTTAAAAAAATATCCACCGTTGTTAAGTACCAGACGAAGAACAATAAGAATAGCACGCAAGTACTTGTTCTAAAACATCAGAAATCTGGGCTTTTTTTATTCACAGAAACACCCACACTGAACATATTGTTGAGAACCAAAGACGGTAAGACTGATAAAATTTTCACGAGTATATCAGGAGATGAGAAGTTTCTATTAACTTTAGCTACATCTAGAGAAAATTAGTTCTTGGCCGCCGAGAGATGGAATTTGCAACCACTGTCTTGTTGAAAGAGAGGAAAACGTATCCCTATAGGCTTTTAGCTTTAAGTTTTATATACAATGAAAATAAGTAATGTGAATTTATGGAACGAAAATGAAAGCATTATACGTTGTATAGAAAAAATAACATTAAGTTAAAATAAACGGTTACTTGCAAGATTTTTTTTTCTGTTTCTACCTCGTATAATATTCTCAACACACTAATAGGCTCTTCTAGATACGTACCACAAATTCTTTCAATGTATTATTATATATAAAAAAGGTATTTTCTTTTTGTTTACTTTGATATAATTTATTCTAAAATTCACAAGTCTAAGCGTCTTATTTGTATTTGCAAGATTTGCTCAATAAATTTTATATGGATTTATTTTTTTGATAATACATAGTTTCACATTTATTAAGGAGTTTTCTATTCTTATGAGAAAAAACTTTGCTTAATAAAAACAGATTCCAAAAAGGAAACATTAATCTTAATTAACTTTGTTTAAATGAAATATTTGCATGATCGTAGAAGTGTATTACTTATTGTAAATGCCTCATGAAATCCAATTTTCTGCAGCTGTTTAATCTACTTTTTTCCATGCAGTACTTATAATGATCAAAAATTATGCAAGAATTTTATCCATATTAGTTTTATTAATATATACTCAATTTTATGTTGTTACATATGGCTATATTGGAAGGATCAATCTAAACCAGTGCTTCTCAAGGTTTGAATGTTTGCGGCCCAATATTCAATCATAATTTTCATCGCGCCCCCCTCCATACAATAACATTGCCTTTAATTCAATAGTACTATACTTTGACGCTAAAGCTATAATACGACTTTAACCTCTTAAGTGCCACTAGCGAATATAAACATTTCGATAAGCCAAAGTGTTAATTGACCGAACGTATATATACGCCTTTCCGAAGTACGATATTTTCTGTGAACTGCCATCCAGAAAAATATTCCATAGGCTTTTGAATGCAAAAAAGAACATTTAGAGTGTCTGCGAAGGATTTGCTTATTTATTCATTTCTCGGTGGCATAGGGGAGTGAATCGCGTAACTTTTAATCACCACTTAAAGGATTAATTATAAAGCTAAGTGTTACAAATTATCAAGATAAGAGAGGGTTAATTTTTGTATATAATTTTATATATGACAAGCCCATGAGGTCATTGGTAATTATTAATGTTGTTCTTAAATTATATATATATAGTATTATTAAATTAATCATTAATAAAACTGTACAGTACTGATACATTTATAAGTTATATCAGTGTAAATGCGTGTTTTATTTTTTATTGTGTCAGAATGTATTTTTTGTTTATTTTCAGTAAATTAAAAAAAAAAATTTGAAATCTCCTTTTTTCGACTTTTTAATATGCTCTTAGAGGAATCACGCCCCATAGGGGGACGCGCCCCACAGTTTGAGAAACGCTGTGATCTAAACATATAAAACAGTTCAAGTATTACACAAGAACAATGATAAGTAATAAAAAGAACAAACATTTAAAGTAAGAACCAGGACAAATTAACATGGGAACAAAGGTAAGAAAATTAAAATAATTTAAACAACAAGAAAAGGAACATAAGATATGTAGTCTGTACAAGGAGTTAGTTAACATTCTGGCATTCTAGCATAATTTGCTTATCTCACCACTATTATGATACTTTTTATCTAGTTCTGACCATATAAGATGCTCTACTTTCGTGATGCCCCAATTGCATATTTGGCATTTACTAGATGGAAGAATACCTATTTTAACAAGAGGATGTTCCATGCAATCGTGACCTTTTTGCAGTCTGAAGTTTTCCCAAGCCTCTTTACGAGACTTTTGACAAAACTTTTCCCTAGTGTCTTGAATGTTAGCCTAGGATTTGCTTGTTGATTTTGCTACCTAATCTGGTTTAAGAATATCCTCTAATTTCTCAAAAAATATGATTTTTAAAAAACTCTGAAAGAAGTGGTTTGTTGTCTTGTGGCTCAAGTGTTTCTCTCTTGGCTACTGAGTCTGCCTTTCGCTTTTCCACACCCACATGTGAAGGGAGCCATTGGAAAAAGATTGTTTTGTTGTATTTATAAAGAAAGTTCAAGGTCATGATTTATATCAACAGCCTGGATGGCTGTTTTATACGACTATTTAATTGGATACGACTATTCCAATTTTATTTGTTTCATGTATTTCGTAAGAAGAAAAAAATGTTTTAAATATTTTAAGTAAAATTATAAAGTTCTTATTAAAGTTTATTGCAAAAAGATGAAAGTAATTAGTTTGCATTTCTTAATTATTTCTAAAAATAAGTTATTAAGTAACTTGGATTAATCGAAATGATTAAATATAGGTACTCGGGACATTTCATTTCCAAATTTAAATTAAAAGTTACACACACATACTCAGAATGCGTTTGCTGATTTAATCATAGACAAAATGAAAGCAGTAATAAGGTATTTTTTGTTTTTTTTTATGATCATTGTCCGATTTTTATCAAGAAAAAATACATTTCATAATCCTGGGAATAAGAAGTAATTACTTTATTTTACTCTCGAATTAATCAGATGAACGCAAATATAATTGCTTCATTCTCAAGAACTAAAAATATCTTAATGTCCTTCAATCGAGAATGAGTAAACTGGGATTGTTAATTCTAGTGATGAATTTTTTTAATAACCGCTATTTAAGAAGGGGAATCGTAATCCGTGATTTTCGATGAAGGATGTAACAAAAAGCGTGCAATGGAATCTGATTCCCATGTGGTGTGGAATTAAAAATACAAAGTTATTTATCAGGATGGTGAGCAGCTTTTCTATCACAAGACCAAAATTAAACAGAAAAAATAACTCTGAGAAAGAAGAGATAGGATAGAACGCAGTCACTAATAAGATATGAGAGAAAGTAATAATGCAGTTGAACGGAAGATAAAAGAGATGAAGTTTTTCTTCGGGGCTATGACGATTTTTAAATTAAGAGTTATCAAGAGTAATAAAATGGAATAACTTATTTTCTGAAACGAATGAATAGGAAGCAATGCGGAAACTAAAACAATCATAAAAATTTACAAGAAAAAGAGAAGAATTTAATCAATAACGAAAACAAAAAAAAAATCATTTCCTTTAATTTGTGAAAGAAGTATACTGATTTCAAAGCTCTAGAGATAGTTTCTGCGGATTCTCATGTTAATTAATTGAAATCTGATTGGTTATCTGAAATTGGGTTTGCAAAAGTTGCGGAGTTGAATTTTTTTCATCCCTCCCAAGTCCCTAGCAAATAATCTTTATGGTATTTTAAACATTTTGCACCGCTAATAAGAATTTTCTCATTAAAATATGTTTCCTCAACTGGCGTTAGAGCTTTTCACCTGAGCTAGATGAAAAGAAGATTTTCATTAATTTTTATCAACATCACAAATGAAAACACTGTAAAAGGATGAAGATAAAAAATTAAAGGCGAATGTGCTGGAGGTAAGGTGGAACTCACTCAGCAGCACGGAAAAGTTGAAATTACTCTTTCTGTATTTTTTATTCTTTAAAAAAGAAATTTTAATAGCTCTTAAACTTTCAACGAAGCGCTTTTCTTAAAAAGCGTAATGCCTTCGTTTATGACATAGAAAAATGCTGCTATAAAAAGAACCGAGTGCAGTAACATAAATAATAGTCTCTTTGGTACACAATACTTCGACGCAAATTGCAGAAAAGTGTTAAAAGCCAAAAACCATTTCATGAGAATAGACTAAGAATAGATTACAAGAAATACTATGAGAGTAAAATTATTTTGTGCATAAAAATCTATCCCAAGTAAGCATCATCATTTATTATAAGGTGCTCCAAAGTTGCAATTGTTTGAAAAAGCACTAGTTATTTATAAGATTCATTATTTTTAAGTTCTTGTAGAAAAACTATTTTGAATAAACTTACCCGGTATAGGGTGAAATAACACCAAGAGTTCTACTTCAATTTTATTGTTTACTTAAAAATACTTTTATCCACTTTTCGTTTTAGTTCATTTCTATTCTAAATGGGCATAGTATAGCTTCCTGTAGTTCAATTTAATTTGAACATTCATATATTGAAGTTGCTACCCATTTTCTGTATGGAATATTATTTTTAACATTTGTGAATTAATCTTTTGTTTCGCGTTCCTTTTTCTTTCTTAAATTGCAATAACAATCCAAACTATTATTTTCTCATTTTATTTAACTAAGTATATATATATACATATATATATATATAATTATCGTGATTAGAATAAATAGCAAGTAAATAAATTAGGTTTGATACATATCAACAAAGCTAGATCTTATCATGTACAATACCTTGAATAAAAATAATGTTATGCATACACATACATTAACATTTTTGATTAACTATTTCAAAACATGCATTTCATGTATAAAAAACTAGCATGTTAAATCTCCTGATAATTGCACTCATTTTAACTTCATTTAAAAATGACTCGTATATCTTTGATGAATATGCTTTATTTTAAACACTTAAAATGGATAATATATTATTAAATAACTCACTGCTTAACTTAAATATTAAGAATACATCAATTTCTATAAAATACACAATACTCGCGTAACATCCGATGCTAAAACAACATGTAACTCTTACAAGCCTGTCAACCAACGAAATAGAAATTGCCTCGGAACGATGAAAAGGCTTGAATTTATTATTCGGAGCAATCATTTCTTCTTTTGATACAATAGCGCAAAGCGTTTGTCAAAAGCTATAAATATGTTATAATAGGCTGTCAAAAAGAACGCGTACCACTTATCAGTTATTCTGAACAAAGATGTTAAACCGCCAACTCCTGATGAGAGCAATATCCTGTAAAGGTGACGGTTCCCTAAAAGAGGTATAATTAAGCTGCTTTATTTAGTCCCCTTTCCGCCCCCAAGTAACGTTAAGCACATAGTGAGAACAAAACATACTAAGCCACACAATGGAAAGATCTTTTCATATTAAACGCAGGACTTAGCTATGCAGTCCACGCAACGGAATAACTAAACTGCTTAAGGTATAGTCACGCCATCCAAGTGTGATTGAGGTGTGGATGTATATTGTAAGATTTTTCAATGAAATTTATTTCTATAAAGAGGAAATCTTGGCGTATTCCATTGTAATAAACGTATATGTATCATAATCATCCCCTTTTTTTACATGTGTAAATGAGCATGTATTCAAGTTTTTTTATCCTAAGTGGCATATCAATTTAAGCTGTATATTATTATTTAAATACCTGCATGCCTCTTACTTGAAGCTACGAACTACGAATAATAAAGTGATCCAAGTGTATCCATGATGATTCCAAGAGATTACTTCATAGTTTCGGTTAATGCTTTCAAGTACTTAAAAATCTTATTTATCTTAAATTTAAATATATTTTTTTGTAAAGTAAACGGGATATTTATGCTTCGTAAGGAGGAATATATTTCAGATTCTTTTCTATTTATCTCAGAATTATTTATACAATGTCTATAACTGCTTTTTAATTATTTAATTTTAAATCTTTAATGTATGAGTAATTAACACACTTTAAATAATTTATAAGTAATTTAACTACAACTAAAAAGCACGTATCAAAATTATATAGTTAACATTTAAGTTAAACTTTTTGAGACAAATGGATATATACTATGTTGTTTTTTTCTTTATCTGGGAAATAAATTTCATCAAATCTCGAAGCAAAATGAAATTTGACGATGGCTTAAAATTACGAGGTCCGTCATCAATAACCCTCTTGCTGTTTATGAAAAAGTGGGGCTTTAATATTACTGTCTCATACTCACTCTCAGTGGTATAAAGATTCGAACCCGCGACTCGACATCACCGGCCACGAGTCCGTGACCTTGACCAGGGGCGTCTTAAGAGTCTTTAGGCCCTGGTCGCTATGCAAAAGTTGACCCTACTTCAGATCTTTAAAAGTAGACAGAATATAGCATGCATTGTCAAATATTCGTTCAAACGGTAATTTGAAACAAAGAAATGTGTGTGAGACTCGCAATGTCAAAAACCTTAAGCACAAGCAGACTCGACAGATGGCCGAATTTCGACTAAACAAGTTGAATGATTGTTTATGGTAATAGGCACAGGCCTAGACCTAGGCAACGGTCATCACATAATAATACAGTCTTACTTTTGCCAGTTGACATCCAGTTTAAAATTCTCTATTTTTTGGATAATATATATGGGAATACTATTTGATAAATTAAAATTATCCGGATCATGATATTGTTAAGATAGAGTCGAGAACGAAACAGGGCCCCCACCAAGGATGCGGACTTGGACCTAAGCCCAGTTGGCCCATGCCTTAAGACGTCCTTGACCTTGACCATCTGAGTACCACGACTTGCCTATTTTCCAGAAAAAATTATCAAAGTATGCGCAAATTATTAGCTTTCAAAGGGGCTATTATCCATTAAAGGTGCATATCTATAGTGAAAGAAAAAATGCTACACTATATGTGTAATATAAACTCTCGGTATTTTTTAGAATTATTTTATGCCCTGTTGAGAGAAACTCTCGGGCCATTCTGTAATAGCAGTCATTTAATATAAGTGCCTACAGCCAGACAATATATCAAATTCTTTGACTGAAGAATGCTAAGCTTTTTGGTTAAATTCTCATTTGATGAAGAAAGCAAATATGGTGGCATGAAACTATAAACATAACATTCGCAGAGAAGAAACGAAACATGAGCATAAAATTCCTCCACTCTTCTCTCTCTTCAGGATAGTTTCAAAAATATTTCAGTCACAGAAGGAAAATATCATTCTAGTTTTTCCTTTTACAATGCTTTGAAAAATACACCTGTCACAGTTGGCCTATTTTTGTTAAGAAAAGAATCGATGAATCTTATCGAACGTAGCTTAATGCCAAAATAATGCTTTACTTACAGATTTTTTTGAAAGAAAGGGGGAGAGGGTTGGGGATATTTAATAATTCCATACATGCCCATGCGTCAATTTTGTTTATCAATAATGCAGTGGAACTCTTCTAGGAATTTTTTATTAATATGAAAAAGATGGTAACTTAAAACGCCTACAGGTGAAAAAGAACAAAAGAAGACTCTGAAATTTGATAAAGACATTCTTAACTTTTCACTTTGATGAAATTTATTGAAGCGAGCATATGAACAACGCTGGCTAAAATTAAGTTTACCTTGGCATTGTTTAAGGAGAAAAGTTAAAAGAAATCCCGTTACACATGTGGTGGAAAAATTAAAACACCCATTAAAGACCTCGACTAGCCAGTAAAAAAAGAACTTTATAAAAAACAGAATTGCGATACTGATATAAAGTGAAATTTTACTTTGACATTTATTAGCTCTTACTAAAGTAGTGCATTATTAAAAAACGATTGATAGATTTTAATGCTCTTAGATGAAGAGCAACCCTTTATATTTATATGCATACGTATGAAACTGATTGCTTGCGAGCAGTTTTTAGATCGAATATTAAATTTGACAATGTTAAAAAAATAACAATATATTTCTCGTTAACTGCTGTTTTCATTCAACATTTTTTTTCATAATATCTGTTACCATACGAGGAGTTGTTTCCTTTTTGCAGACACTATCAAAGTCAATCTATTGTTGATTTTATTTCTTTTTATACTAAAAGATTTTATTTAAGCAACTCATTTATTGTTTAGGGAGTTTATTGAACGACTTTTTAAATATCATTCACTGCTCTGTTATAGATTAAATGTTAAAAGGGTAAATAAAGAGGCTCATATTGTTTGAATTAAAAGGATAACCTCAAATAACATTACTTCCTTTGATACAGCTCTTAAACTAAACGCTGCCCTGAATTTTATAATAGAATACATTCATTCATTGAGTAAAAAATCGTTGGAATCTTAAGTATTTATCAGTGAGTATCTTAAAACTGACAGGGGCAGAGTCTTCTCTTCACTCTGAGGTCAAAACTCTAGTATCTATAAATAAAAAAAGAAATGTTTACTAGATTACGAGGTATCTATGTCTAGAAACTATGAAAACAGACCGTAGGATATTGCTCAACATAAACATTACTAAGCAAGAAAAGAAAACGTCTTGAAATTAGTTTAATAGTATTCACCTTCCTAAGCATGCCATTTTTTTAAAAACAAATAATGAAAAACCCTTTTTTGAAAAACTATTTTGAAGAATGCCACTTAACATTTTTAAAATGACTAAATCATTTTCAGGCAAAACCTGAATTATGAAATATATGTGGAATGTTTAAGCTGTAATATTATTAATTAAACGGAATAATGAATTTATCTCAGTTTATAACAAACAGTCTTTGTTTTGAAAAGAAAAACCTTTAGCCTAGTAAAATTATTTATTTTATATTTTAATCAAATTTAATCGTATAAGATAAAATATATTTGTATAAAAAAGTAGGAAAATTTCATATTTAGTAACTAAAATATATAATATTGTTATTATAATAGACATGCAAATTTATTAAAATACCGATATATTGTTTGTTTTGAATATTCATTAAATCATATTACTTAGTTAAAGAATATGCATAATTCTCTAGAATAAAAATTTCTAAAATTTATTATTATTTTTTTTATTTAAAGAATAAATTGAAAAAATATAATTAGTATTCAAACTAATAAGGATTATAGAGTATTAAATACATTTTTGCTTCAAAGTGAAAAAAATCCCCTTCACTTGACTTAAAACTTTTTGTGAGAGATTATTTAAAGCTTTATTGCAACATTCACTCCCGCTGCAGTTCCTACCGCTTGTTAAAACTCAGATTTTGTCTCGGCACTTCAATTACGTATTCGAGGCTTTATTTTCATTTTCAGCAACATCCAATTTTAAATTTTATTTGTGTTATAATCTTAAATTCGATGCAGCATCCTTTGAGCATGCCGCCTCTGTCACGTGCATATTTGTCGTAAAAGTGTTTTTTAATAACAGCTGAAGCTGATAGATTAATTTTAAGGCAACCACCTCTTGGAAATTTTAAAAATTGAATTTTTTTTTATCCGCGTGCCTCAGATTTTTCTTTTAAACAAGGCAGGGAGGGAAAAGAAAAATAAAGTAAAAGATTAAAAAAAAATATCCTACGTAGCATTTAAACGAAAACAATTTACACTCGCTAAGGAAAAAAAAAACTGCGTGTTTCAAATAAGTAATCTTTCGAAATAGAATTTTCTTTCTTTTAACGGAGGCCTACCCGTACCGCCCTTTGTAATCCGCATTCGCTTCCCCTTCCTGCCTTCGTCTGATTCATGTTGCGGATAATAACTGGCAACAAAGGAAAATAAATAGATTGTCTTCCTTTATACCTAATTTGAATTTTTTTTCCCTTTTTCTTTTTTCCTGCACTGTTGCTGTCTCTAAATATAGGGAAAAAGGAGGAGGGGACTCCGTTTTGTGTGCGTCCCTCTGTAATATCAGCTTTTCACTCTCTTGAAAGGTTTAGTGGAAGTTAACAATGTTTTTCAACATTGCCACTGACACATTCTTTTGAAGTTTGTCGCTTCCGCTTATTTCAGATTCGATTGCGGTACAGAGTTAAACGGAACCTTTACAAAGGAAAATGACTCTTGGAATAATGCTCTTAAATTCCACTTCACGAAGTCGCAATTACTAAAACAGTCTTTCGGAGGAAGAATATCTATTCATGTAATTAGTAAAATAATTATTCGGCTTTAGAAGATACTAAATATAAAGATTCATAAAGCGAATGTGAGCACAAAATTTCTAATCCTCTTATTATTTTGTCTAGAATTTTGTATTTTTTTACGGTCTGCTTCCATTAAAATTAAGAAAATGGATGGGATGCGTATAGTAAATTACTTTCTGAATTTCAATAATAATGTCTCTGTTGTTCCTTTGTGTGAGGATTATAATATTTTTTTTAAAAAAATACCTAAATGTCTACCTTAACCCCTATAATTTAACAAATGAATGTCAGAAACAATTTTATTATTTACTTTTACTAGTTTAAAATACTTTCAATGTTCGCAGCATTCTTCAACAGTACATGACAAGCATAGTTAGTAGCTAAAGAATTTAGTACACAAGCATTTGTTGTAATATTTAAAAAAAATACCTAATGATGCATCTACCTTAAGCCCTATAATTTAACAAAAGAATGTCAGAAACACTTTTATTATTTAGTTTTACTAGTTTAAAATACGTATATATATATATATATATATATTCGCATCTTTCTTCAACAATACATGAAAAGCATTGTTAATAGCTAAAGTGTTTAGTACATAAGCGTTGATTCAAAAAACTTAAAAAGGCATTGCTACGTTACACTTACATTTAAAGAAATTGTTTATATAAGCCTTTTTATTTGTTAGTAGCAGTAATTTTACAAAGCCTTTAAATTACTTAAGTATTTTTTTTGTAATTTATAAATTTATCAATAACTTATTTAATTCATTTCCTCAAAAAATATATTTTGTTTTTTTTATTACTATTCCGTGTGTATTGTATATATATAAGGAATTTACTAACCTCTGTATATACAGGAAATAATCCGTTCTGAAAAAAGTGATCCGAAATCAAAATTCATGATATTTCAAAAATCGCTTTGAAGAGATTTTACGTTTCCCCCTCTTTTATCTGCTTCAATATTTGCTCAAGATATTACTTTACATTTTTATATATCATCCCTCAAAGCGATAGGAAAACTGTCTAAGAAAATATTTCCTTTAAAACCCTTGCCTTACATTTTCAAACTATAGTTTCTGTACCTCTTATTTCTCACTTTCATAAACTTCTCTGTTCTTGCTTGTTGAAATGTTTTACTTTACAGAAATGATAGCGAAAAAAAGAAAAAGACAAAAATAAATATTTTTTATGTATTTAAACAAGTTTTGGTTTATCGTTGATGAATCATACAATGAGTTTTATAGCGTATACACTCTAACTTGTAATTTTTTTTACTCTGAGAGTGTATCTATTTGGACTAATTGTGTCTTTGATATTGGAAAGTTGTTCCATGCTACTGAAACCACGCAGCAGGAATAAGAGTATAATATATTTATTGCAAAAATATGTAGATAGTGTGTATCTCTTCATCAGTAGCGCACATAGGAATTTTTCAAGGGGGGGAGGTCCGGGTTGTGAAAGTTCTCCATTCTTGTATCATGCTATTTCTGATTTTGTCGATTTTCAGGAACAAAACACAGTAAAAAACTAATTATTGAATAAATAATTAGCATTAATTAATAAAATTAATCATTAATAATAAATATTTAATTAGATTTTACGTATTATATACTTAGAATTATAACCAATCGGAAAAAAAATCAAGGGCTTTGGGGGGTCCGGACCCCCAGGACCCCCCTTCTTGTGTGCGCCACTGCTCTTCATAGATTTACTATGTTTTATATAAATTTTCTACATAATTTAATAAATAGTCTTATACATGGGTAGATCAGTGAACAATCTTCAGTGTATTTATCATTATATACATTTCTCCTTATATTTATTCAGCATATATTTATGAAATGCCTAATGCAGGAATATTTTTAATTTATATTTGCCAATGCATACATCATTATATACTCAAATACTATTTTCTTTCATAACATTTAGACAAATGAAACGAAACGCATTGTGAAATTTATTTTGAAATAAACTTACCTCTGTCTCTATACGAATAAATATTTTGTAAACATTGTTTATTTGACATCATTTAGAATATTTTATTGAGAAACTAAATAATAGGTTTGGATTCAATTGTTTATATCCATTCTTTTTTAAGGAAGTGGGAGGGGGGTATCTAATACTATAACTATAACAGTAAGGGGTAGTTAAAAATCTGTTTAAAATTTTGACGTTCATACAAATTATTTTTCCTTTATGTCCTTAAATTTTTGAACTCTTAACATTATTTTCAAATAAAAACATTTATTTCCATACAAATGTAATTTTTAATCCTTTGTAATTGTACTAAAATTGCTGTAGATACAAAGATGAGAAATAAATATAACTAATTCATTATATATATAATTTTCAATAGACCAAAAATGTTTACTTTAACCATTCGAATTATATTCTCTCAATTATTTCACCACAGTTGTTTAAATCATAATAATAAAATGTTTATGCTAAAAGAAATTTTAAAAGAACTGGATAACACTATTCCACCACAGCAAATTACACAAATCAAAGAAATTTTACTGAATTCTCCCAGCATTGGTTTAGTTTTCAACATTTTATTTGTATTTCTTCTTTATGTTTTCCGCTTGGAATTTACCGATCGTTGTTTTGAAGCATTATTTTCCTTTAATGAGCCTTTCCACAATCCCTTTCTACAATGCGGGTCGAAAAACTACTGGGAAAGTAGAAAACAGCAAGATATAAATTTGATGCCTGTTGAGCGTGACCTTATATGAGTTGCTTTGCATTTTTCCCCTTAGTTGACAAATTGAACATGTTAGAGCAATAATGATCCAAGTCCTCCAGTATCATCTCTCTATAAAAAAAAATACTTTAGAGTATTCAAATCGATTGGAATCTTCTTGGAGACAGAGATATAGTGTTAGACATTTTTGTAGTAGGTATTGTTGCGCTTCGTCTTGAGTGACATTGATTTGAAAAGGCGTACAGTTTCGACTGTGGGATGGAAAAAAAAAAGAAGGCATGTCTTGTTCCTTTGATTTTTCGAAACATCTCTACAGTTTCGACGATGCAGATTTACCATTTCGTTTTCGGTCTTGAACGTGTAAAAAGTTAGGGTGTGTCAAAGGGCTCCAGCTATTTGATTTATTCTTGCTTCGAAACAGTTGTATTGTTGAATAATTTATACCTCTCATTTTGTAGGCTTAACTGTTAACTCTTGGAAACGTGTGCATTGGCTACCAGATTATTTTTAGGGAAATAAGTTAACATATGCCGTCGTAATGCTACATGATAAGATTTTAGAAATCATTTTTAAAGCTTATAATCTAAGGGGCATTTTCAAGGTTCTTCAAAATAATGTGAACACGTGAATCATTTATATAAATGTTGATGATTTTTATTAAATAAAATTGCATGGTCTACTGATTTGAAATTTTTTTTTCATTTCAACATCATATACAAGTATGGAGGAAATTAAAAGTTTTATCAGTATAATCATTTTTCCATAGAAACAATGTTTCGTCTATGTAGTAATGCCATTGTTAATAAATATATATACTGTAGCTCTCTTAAAAATAATAAATACAAAAGAAATTCTAGCATATTGATTTATAGCATAGAAATTTACAAGAATACTCTTAATATAATTTCTATAACCTTAGTTTTTACTTCATAATTTTAGTTTATAATTATTTATCTACTTTAGTATAAATAATTCGTATACGCATATTGATAACGCTTTTAATCTATCCTTATTTTTCAAAATTTGAATTTGTATTTAGATCAATGAATCTAGCAATAACTGGTTTATTGTTCTTTGATTCTAACATGATCTAAGCATTTTTTATTGCTTCTTTAGGTATATATGTAACTTTTTTATAAGTATAATGTGGGCTTAGAACTTCCATCTATTATATTCCATAGAATTCCACTTAGTCTTATAAATTGAAAGGGGTGTGGTTGACTAGCTATATAACTGGTTAAATCCCTCTTTTTTATAAAGCTTTCCTCAGTCTAAAACGTTTATAATACTGCAGGGCCCATCTCTTTATTGTTTCCGAAATTTCTATTATCTACTTGAATCTTTAATTTTCAAATATTTTTTGTGTCTTAAGTAGAGTATATTAAAAATTGCTTATATACCTTAACTGTGTACTATAATTAAAGAAAAAGTTTACCCTTCACCAAAAATAAATAAACATGCTGTCTTTTTTGCTTTTTTGTGAACATTAAATGCATCACAAAAAAATTGATCTGTCTCGTTTGCCTTTTATATTTTTGCATCATCCCCAATATATAGATAGAAATTTATAGACAATGAAAACACTGTGAAAATACTATTCGACATAAAATTATATTTATCTATCTTTCTATATAAGAAAAGTTATTTATCTTTCCGTACAGTTAAAATATTTTTTTAAGTTTAGAAAATAACTGTAAATTTCTGACCTATCAAAATTTTAGAAAGAGTTTCTACAAATTCAAAAGTATACACCTCAACCAATTTTAAACTTTTATTCGAATTCCATCACTGATTTTAAAGATAGTCTTATACTTTTTTTATGCTAATAAGCCTCCTATATTCGCCTATCTGTAAACGTTGTGGGGTTAAAAAAGGCTTCAATTCTCAAAAAGCTTTTTTTCACGCATACTTTGCAAAGCACGGAGTTATATATACACTCACCTGGATATAATAGACGCTCCAGGCTATTTCGAGTACCATCCAAAAAATTTATCAACTAGAAGTAACAAATGACTTAAATCACTGTGATCTTAAAAGACCCGTATCTCACGTGCGTTGGGAATTTTTTCCCTTCCACTTTTTCTTTCCTCTTAGTCTATTTGAAGCGGGCCGCTGATACCGTGTTCAAGGATTCTTTTCCAAAGCCTCTCTTAAAGTCCCTTTAATCAGAAATCCGTGCCCCTTCCTTGCAGCTATTAAGTTCAGGGCCCTAACTCAAAACCTTCGTATACTATCCTGTTCACTGAATTTTTCATCAATGATACTTTTTTTTCTGGTAGTGTATACTTCCCCTCCCTCACAGTTCTTCCTCCCTGTTTCGCTCGTTCCCCCATTTTCCGTTACTTCCCCTTAGTTACTGAAAAGATGGAAGCAGGCGTTGTACCTCTTGAAGCAACACATAAGGGTGATTTGCCTCATATGGATTTAGGGATTCGTAAAGCTGTAAATGGGCCAAGATACCTTACAAAGATCCCTTCATGAACACATGCTGATAGATTCATATTGTGAAGAGCGTGCATGTGTGTTTCTAGAATAATCTGGAGAAGCTGCCGTTCTTTTGACAAAATTCTCTTCTGTGTTTGATCCATTTATAGAACACGGAAACAGACATTGGAAATAAAGCAGAGGTGGCGAACCTTTTTGGATCAACGTGCCATTTTTTTCTATAGAAGTGTTTAATGAGGTATAGACGTGCCGTCAAATAACTTTGACTTGTGATTATTGTGAAAATATTAAAACTAAGTTTACCAGGAACACAAGACTCTATTTACTACGAAAAAATACCTTTTGTACTGTATAGTTGTAAATATTTTAGTTATACGTGTAGTTCAAATTAATGTAATATTAGTGAGAGTTCTGTTATTGCAGATTGTGTGTGTGGATGACAAATAACTTATATTTGGATTGTAAGATATTACTTTTAGTAGAATGCATACTCAATTGGAGTCATCTGTGCAAATCAGTTTTTAAGCAATTAATTATTTTTGCTGTGGTTCACTTTTGACAAGAGGATTTGAGATTTGTTTCAAAATGCCATTTTACAAACGATGTTTTGCATACCACGCTATTTCAGAACTTATAACACACACCGCTTTGTCGTCTTTACTAATAATGCCATATTTCTAGATTGACCAAATTTAAAATTCTCTGTCACACTTACTATCTTGCTATTTTCATTCTTTTACTGAACTAGCCGTATTAAATAACGCTTAAAAATCATAAATATAACACAAATAAACTTTAAAATACAGTTGTATCAATGAAATTGACTATGCTATGCGTAGACAAACTTAACATTATAAGCAATTGTAGTCCATGACGTAACTAGGGCAAAACAATAACAAACGACCCGCGACCTATCAATTGCGCTTGTTCGTAATATTTCACAGTAAACTTTGTTATTTTGAAATAAAATGCAAACCATTTTGATCACTGGTGTGCCCAAAATATTGTGTCGTGTGCCATGAATGGCACGCGTGCCAATGGTTCGCCATCCCTGAAATAAAGTATTATCTGTAAATAATAATATTAAGATGCAAAAGAACGGATATTTCAAAGCAATTACTATGCGGTCGTTATTGCGTTTCGTATTGTTTTTGGAATTATCTTGTTGTAAAACAACGTTTAGACGAAATATCACTTTTTATCTAACATTATACAAGAAGATTTGAGAGAAACAAGCATACACCTTGAAATCCTTGAAATCTTTTGGAGAAAACATTTTTTTATTTCAAAATTTTACAGAAATTTGTATGTATTTCTTTGTTTTAAGATCCTTTATTGATCGCTTTAGAAGAAAATTCAGGAACGATTTATTTTTATAATTTAGAGTTTCTGTTTAAATTTGTTTTTATTTTTCATTTTGTATCAAGACGTAAATGAATTGGAGTGTTGAATTCAACTCCTATTTTTTATCTGAATATGAAAAATAATGAACATATTTATCAGTTTAGTTGCACTCATCAAAGTACTAAATTTTCTTTTTTTAATTCAAAGATATGCAAAAATAAATAGAATAATAATAAAAGGGGTTTTTTTTGTGTGTGTCTTTTAAAAAAGCATTTCCAAGAAAGTTAAATAATTTAAGAAATCTCCTTAAATATTAATTCAAAAATCTTCATTCCTTTTTTTCCTTAACAATTTCATATCAATGAAATTTTAAAGGCCAAATGTTCTAATGAAAAATAATTTAAATATACTATTTTTAAGTTATAAGTTTATGTTATCTTTGCAGTCTACTCAGTTAAAATAGTTTCAATATACTTAGTTGCAATACACGCAATTCAAAGTTATAATTGCAATATGTTTTAATACTTTTATGCTAAAACTACTTGCAAATGTCTGGGAACTTTAAACTTGCTGCAATAAGAAAAGCTTCTTGGGTAAACATTTTTCTGAATAGTAATTAGTATGAAAACTACTTATATACACTCTGAATCAATAAATATGATCTTGCCTTACAATTCCGTAATACAGTTTATTTCTTACTTACCAATTCACAGCATGCCACCACCCCCCCACCCCCAAATAACAATGAATTCATTATCAAATTTTTCTCCTGTATTCAATTTAAACATATTCCTTATTATTAGATATTTTACAGTATGTTTATCTAATGTAGTTACTTAAGACTCCGAAGTTAATGTGTAACAAAATAAATTATAATTTTCTGCATAATTTCTAATAAGTCATTTAGATATATAATCATTACATTTCGGTTAACTCCACGATATTTTTTTAAAACATAATAGCTTTTTATTATTAAACAATGTATCAAATTGTTCAACGTTGTTTAAACATCTAAAATACACACACACACACAATTATTTTGAATTAAATATATCATCAATTGTAATCATATTTTCTGTTTGAATAAAATCTATAAACAGAAGCTGATGCATACTTTTAATTATATGAAAATATTTACAGTCATTTTGTATTAAATTTAATATGATAAATTGCAAAATGTAACAAATAATGTCTATAAAAATCTATAAAGATATTGAGGATACACATAATAAATTAAATAGTCTTAGGGTACAATCATTAAGAATTAAATATTCATTTATAATATCTTTTAAATATATCATTAGTTTTAAGGGAATTCCTATAAAATCCTGTTATAAGCAATAGAATATTCAAATACTTATACACATTTCTAGTATTTTATAGTTCTTTTCTGTATACATGCAAAATTCCAAACTATTTTCAAATCAGAATCTTCAGTCACGATTTTATTTCAATGTTTACTTTGATAAAACGTTGACTTCGCTTCTTTGCTGTCGTATTTGATCAACTACACCGCACAAAATGAAAACGTATTTGCGTATATAAACACATGTTTAAGAACTAGGGACATCAAAATATTATCTGGGGTTCTTTTAGAGTGCTTAAAAAAGTTTAATCCAATATTTTCAAACCTTTGTTTTTAGTAAGTATGGCTTTTTTTTAAAAAAAAAAAGAAAGGAAGAAAGAAAACGTGTTTTTCTTTTCCACTTTTTTTATAACTAGTCAATCTCTTACAGGTAGGCAGTTCTCAGGTGATAATTTCCTATTTAGTAGAGTACAGTATTTAATGAAATGCGAAAAAAAATCATGAAGAAAAACCGTTTTTAACGACGTTTCCATGAGATCAATAAAGTGTCTTTTAAAGCTGCCTTTAGCTTATCCATTAATTAATCATTTTAGTCGAATGGTATTTTTAATCAGGGCTGCTCCTAAATAACTTTCTAAGAAAGGTTTTCTTGGCCGTGAAAAATAGTTTTCGCCGGTAATTTTTCAAAATTTATGAAACTTTTAACGGCAAATGAGAATAAAGAAAAAAAACGCACTTTTTTTCCATCAGAGTATATGTTTATTAAAATAAAATGTTCAACAGATACTAGTTTCTATTTTGCTATGCAGAATATTAAGTTTATTGCGTTTTTATCTATTCCTCCAGCATAAAAGCCAGTGCATTTTCGAAATTAGGCGGATATTTTTTTTAAGTCCATCGATAATTGAGCATCATGTTTCTGAAGAGCGTTAACCTCGGTTATTTCCACTTTTTTGGTTTTAGTTTTTAGCAATGTTAATTTTCTTAAAGTAGTTTCATTTGCATGAAAAAGATATGAATATTAAAGGAGCTCCACCAATAAATAATAAATAAAAGCAACATTCAAATGAAAAAAAAACCAGCACCATACTTATAGGAAAAGATATAAAAATAACCATATAAGTAATCAAAGAAATGGACAAATATTGTTACGAAAATGAAGAAAAGTATAATTTAATTATAATTCATCTGTATGTTTTCTAAAAAAAAAAAGCCGAACTTTAAATTAAGTCTCATTTTTCATTATTTTTGAAACAAGACATTTAAATCTTAATACATGCTTTACTTGCATACACGCAGGTTATTTTACATTCCATTGTTTTAGGTATCAAAAGTTCCATTAAAAAGAAATGAATCTTTTCAATAAATACTCTGCAGGTATCAACATTATCACAAAATTTCTTTTTATAGGCTGTGAAGTTTTTCACTCTATAAAGTATTAACATGAAAAACAACACGTTTCTCGGGCCATTAAAAAGTTTTTAAACTGAAACCTTACTCATATAAAAGATTTTCACTGTACCCCAACATTTTTTTAAAGTCATGCAAAATTAATAAGTAAACAATGCGTTCGAAATCAATATCTAATCATAATTTAGAATAAATAGAGTTATATTAATTGGATTCTCCCATTTTGAAATTCATATCTTGTAAATATTCAACTCTGGAATTTCTGCAATTTCAGCCTATCAGTTGTTTGAATTATTACATGTGATATTAGCATACAGTGCTATCTAAATAAAACGCAACGAGTGAGATAAATATTGCGTAATTGTTCATTTCTTCGTATTAGGAAATAAATGTTCATAGCCTTTATGTGATATATTTTGAGATCGATTATTAATGGCACTACATAATTAAACCTCCACCGAGCAACTGGACGCTATATAAACAAATTATATGGACACTGCATAATCGACAAGCTGTCTGGCGGACTGATAAAACACGGAGCGATATCCTGCTTTCATAAGCAAAGGGAAGACAACATCACATAACCGGAGGCATTAGTAATGAATCATCAAATAGCCCTCCTTCATCAGTAAGCAGTTTGGCATTCGGGACGACCCCGCCTTGCATTTACCCCCTCGCCCTTTTATTATTTAATGAACTCGGAAAAAGTCTCCAATGATGGAGGGCTGACGTCAGAAACAGTGAAAAGGTTTCTTGCTTGATGTTGGACCGACTGCAATGGATAGCTTACTGTCAACTAGATGTCCCGGGGGTTGTCCTGTGAACGTTCCAGGGTATCGACATCCTTTAGGCCCATTGGGACTCCTCTGCTTGGAACTGGGATTGCTATGGCTCTCCAGTCTGTGGTGACTCGTTTTTCATCATGGCTGCAGATGACTTGAGTCTTCTTGTTTGCGCCTTGTAAATTAAAACGTCAGGGAAACTATTGGAGATCCGATCGCCGTTTAGATCCTCGTGATTTTTTTATACTTTCGAGTTTTTTTGGTCTTTCTTAAAGATCTTCAATTTGTGCTCTTTTTCTAGTGTCAAGTGGAGGCTTTTCTCAGTAAGATTTATTTTGACTGGTTCGAAATACGGAATCGTCTGTGGTACAAGTCATCTTCGAATTGAAAAAAAAATGCGCTGAGAGTTAGTCAAGAACTATTTGGATTATTTTTTCATGAAATTATGTTTTTATGAAAGAATACTGACTCATATTAGGAGAACTATTAAATAGTTTATAATTTATTATATTGTTTGTATAGTAATTAGGGTATTATTACTTAGTTTTAATTTTATTCTTTGTCAAATATAATTAAAATCTCTCCAGTGGCGCATAAAAATCTGAAATACATTTTTGCTGCAAAATTTCCATCGTTGAAATTCAAAAATCCCATCAAATACATGTTTATTCCTGTTAACTGAGACGATTTCTTTATCAAGAACTTCGCGCGAAAGAATGAAAAAGACAAATTATTCTGATGATGTTTCACTTTTATTATTTACAAAAATTATTGTAATAAATTATGATAAAATATATGGTTACATATTCAAACCGATCATTATGTTTTTCTGTTTACCTTATTTGCAAATATTAATGAAGAATATTACTATTAGTCTAAATATAATTTTTCTTGCAGCATTTATACGCACTTATTGCTTACTGCACAATAACTTAATGAGGATTTCTTCTAAACATCATAACAATTGTATGGAATTCTTTCTGAAAGTATTTTTATTATCATACAAGATTTATAAAGAGGAAATGCGCATAAATAAGATTCCTGAAAGGAATTTCGAGAATGTTTTCACGGAAAACTGTTTTTGCGTCTTTATAAGGATTCCAATTATTTTCATACTCAAAACGTCAGTCAGTAATTCTATATTTCTATTCAATAGAAAGAATTTCTTAAGCAATCAACGTTAGTTAGGTTTTTCGAAAAAAAAAGGAAAAGTTCTCAAAGAGTCCTTCCTCACTATGCCTTTATCTTGTATGGTAATTGCAATTCAAATTATTTTAAGGCTTTGTGGCCTTCACTCACACACACAGTTCAAAACAAAAACCAACGACATAAAACTAAAAAGGCCCTTTTAAAAATTTCCAAAAGAAACATAAGCATAAATAACTGAAACATATATTAATTGGAACAAAATCAAATGGAAGTTAGGAATTTGAGTAAACGTCTGGAAAAGATTAGAAAAATTAATTTTCTTTCTCATGCAACTTACGGAAAGTTTTCCCCGTATTCAGATAAAACTTATCCAAATTTTATCCAACGAATAGAAGAAGGATAAGAATATGATACTGCAAGATATCAGAGTTAATAAATGTAACTATTTCCCCTCCATCGTAAGCAATAAGAAAGTGAGAGAAACTAGAAGAGAAAGACTATTTAATAAGAAATTTTCTCAAGAAAATGAGCCGTTAGATAGAACAGAAGAAAGTTATAAGAAGTTATTCTTGTAATCTTATTGTATTTTAAACAGAAAACAACGAGTAAAAATTATTACATCTTTAGAAAGAATTGAAGGACGTTACTTGGAAAATTAACCATTATTACTTAAATTAAATTTTATGCTTTCTATTTTATTTTTTTATAAACTCATGTCTTGTTCAGTTTGAATTTTATATAACCTTCATAGTATTAATGTAGTCCATATATGATTCTACACAACTGTGTTTAGTTTCAGTTTAATTACATCTTCTAAAATGTCGTGTTAACTAGTTTAAAATGCATTACATGTCATTTGCACTTCAAAATGAAATGAATTAATTCCACACTTTATACATATGATTCGCGAATTTTTTTTAAAAAAAAATATCATAAAATTGGTTTAATTTATGAGTGAACAGTTTTTCTGAGAGATACTACGAACAATACAAAAAAAAGTATTTTCAAATGATGAAAGAGGGAATTAATTTGTCATGATCTCTTTTCCGATTCTTCCAATAATCTCCTTTTAGATTTAAAGGTTGTTATATTATCCAAAAGTGAAAACAATAACCGCTTATTCCACTTATTCTTTCCTCCATTTGAAATCGATAGGCTCCGATCTCTTAGGAAGTTCTTAAGAAAAACAAACTCCTCCATCTTAGCAAAATGTTTACGGAATCTTTTGTTCCAAATGATCTCCAATAAAAGTGCATTAATTTTGTTCCACTAATCATTTCGTGCCCTTGTTTGTCGTATGGCCATGTCCCTAATCAGAGCGTCAAACAATCAATGCTGAGCTTTGATTGATCTACTTATTGTTTGGTCGTGCTGTTGACAGTCCCAAAGTCCCTCTCTGCACTTGATCATACTTTCAGACCTCTTCTGTCTACCGCCATGATTGATTGGTGGTGGATATTGACGCCAATAATTTTTATCTCACCTCGAAATTGCTTTTTCTTTGCATATATGGCCAAGTTCCAATATAATGCAATACATTAAAAGAGTTCGAAAAAAGAATTATAAAATATTTCTCAAAATGACTGCTTAAATAATTAATGTTAGTGTTAATATATTGCATGCACAAACTGTGCGCTTACAAATATAGAATTATATATTGCTCTTCTCACAATGAAATCAGGCTTGTATATAATTAAGTACCTTCCCATAGAACTAAATTGTATTGTTGAATGGGGATTTGAGAGAAGGCGATGTTTCTTCTCATTTGTGAAAGATATAGGATTATATGAAATAATTACTTAATCAAAGGATCCTTAGTCTCTGTAAAATTCGTATATTAAAAATAGTCATTTGTTTGTCATTAATTATTAATTAATTAATTTGTTTGACATTTAATCAATTGTTTGAGAAAAAAGTTTTTTTTTTTGTTCCTATAAAATGTTATTTTTAATAGATTGCATCTTTCTCACATATTTTTTCAGCTTGTAGAGCTAATAAATTCGTTTAATTAAGCATAACCCTTATAAAGTATAATATCTATTATAAAATGTCTTTCTTGTTAAATCGTTTCTATAAAATTTAAAAGTAATTTGTCTTTACTTAAACTTCAATTAATTTTTCAAGTCGCAAAACATTAATTTATGTGAAAAATATCACTTCTTGTGAAAAAATACAATATATAAATGCAATTAACAACCTATATTAATTATGCGTAGTTAAATTATTTTTTCTATCTAAAGCTTGATTAAAATATTGATCGGAATGTAAATTTACTAAAGCTAATTTGTTTGTCAATTTGAAATAAAGCTAATGGAAAACTTTATATAGAGTCATTTCAAAGGCATTAATGATTTACTTTTACGACGAGCCATAGCCAAATTACGCTTAAAAGAAAAATCGTGCATACTTTCTGCAATAGCTTGGTTTTAGTGGGGATAAAAGCTATTTGCCTCGGTTGACTCCGGAAGAACCTATAACACAGTGATTGAGATAGTTAATACAGAAAACCAGTACATTCCTCAAATGCTCAAGCACCTTCTCCAAACAATATTATCTACCTACGGAACGCCAAATTAGCACTTTCGTCAAGTGGTGGTGATGAAGAAGACGCTATACATTACAGCAAGCGGAAAGGTAGCGCGTCGTTTATCAATGCTTAATTAAAAGTTAGAACCGTGGTTCACGACCGATAAATAGTCTCTCTCACTGCGTTACCAACCTAAGACAACGTAAAATCCCCTGTCCCGCATACTCAAAGCAAACGAGTCCTTTCATATGGCGGCGCCTGTTTACTTCAGCCTGCTTTATTGCTCCCTAGGCTTGAAGTAAGGCTCTAATTGTCATGTTTGGAAGCGACCCTATTGGGTGGACTTTTGTTGCGCGTGCGATGAGGCTTAGATACGAGTGATTTTATGTGTTTCGCCAATGTCTATCCGTAGATATTAAACGGTCAATCATGTCTATGGGGTTGTAATTGAACTTGGTGGACAAACAAACCGTAGGAATATACTTAATCATGTCTGATGCTGTGAGGAACTAGATGGTTTCTCTCTTTTTATAGATAGTGTACATTCAATTTGTTCAGTTGAGTGATTCATGCGTAAAGCATTCTATTTGATTGGATTGGAGGTAAAAAGATATAAGTCCTACAAGTCTTGTTACAAATAACACGTTCGGAGAGAGAAGTTATTCTCTCTGTGGAAAATATTCCTTTCCTCTTAATTTAAAATTCAATAGAGGATTTTTGATTCATGGAAAATTTCACAAAAGGTTTTTCTCCATCTTTGCGTTTTACGTTAGATTTATGCCACCCAGTAGCTTATCCGAGAATATTGGAGCCCCTTGCAACGTCAGGTTTTGAGCCCCAAGTAGGTTCTTATAAGGGATTGCAAAACCACAGCATATGTTTTTTTGGGGCCTCCTATAATCCTTCCCCCACCCCCCGACGCGGGGTTGTACATTACGCCACTGATACCACCCACATGTCTTGTAATCCGTACTATTGTCATATTTTTACAACCTGTTTCAATGCTTTTTACCATTTAAAAATAAACAAATAAACTTTTGTTGAATACAATGTCTTTTTCTCGTTTTGAATTTAATATATCAAAATTACTGTTAATAAAAAGTAACTTTTATTTTATCACCTTTATTTCATATTGAAAAGATACAGCGAATTTATATTTTCTTCCAAGAGATTTCGAGTTATAAGAGTAATAGACAACAGCAAAAAACTAATGTAATTTGAATATTTACAATTAAAATTTTGGAGTTGCATTCAGTTATTTTTACTAAAAAAAATCTTCATGCATGGTAAGTTATTTTACCATTAATTCAAGAATGAGTGTACAAAACTAATGGCTTCCATTTTATTCCAGTAAATGAAAGGGTGTATTAATGGAGTGAAACAATTCAAATTAAATTTCAATGAAATAATGGAATACGTGACAAAGAAGCATTAAAACAGTAAATGTAAAAGTGTTACGCAGAAAATTAAAGGGAATAAAAATAATAGAATAATGACTTACAATTATTAAACTCAACAAGCATTTAAAAATAAAACCAACTTCATTAATGTTAAAATCTTCTGTACAAGTTCAATAACTCCTAAAATTGCAAAATTTAGTTTCTTTTTAAATTAATCTGGTAATCATTCGATCTTTAAAAGATGCGCAATTTAACGACGCTCGTCATTTTTATGCATAAACATCCTAAGAAATTAGTTAATGCTATAACAACTTTAAAATTAAAATCAGCGCTTCTATTAAATCATCTTATGTTATTACTTCATATTCAAACATTCAAAAAGCTTGTTAGCAAAATGATTTTAAAAATTTGCTAAATATTTTCAAAAGGTACATTGACTTTCAAGTATTTTAAAATTATAATTATGATATTTTGCAAAATATTTTTGCTTTCAACCAAATAAAATTATCAATTTTTACACTGATTTTTCATACGAATTAAAGATTTTCTTCTTTTAAATTGGATTAAAGCATTCATTTAAGTCAATTCCGTCTCTAAAGCTGCCATTTCATTTCTGGAACACAGATTCAAACGAAATAAAATCATCGGAACTTCAATTAATATATTAATATATCCATTCAGCTACAAATTATAAGATAAGTCAAAAAGAAAAATAAAAAGGATTCTCATATCCTTTCAAAGTTTTTCTCCCCACAAGAAGAAGCTGTTTTAAATTACACTTAAATTCGAAAACATTCAAGTGTGTAAGTAAGAGATGTAAAAATTAAAATATTGATCAAAAAGAAATCATTTCTGAAAGCTCGAGTTACTTTAATTACTCGAGCGATAAAAAATTTGATATTTCGCAACTTTTTTGCTGACGAATTAACTCTAGCATGCTTAACTTCAGATTTATTAAAGCTGAAATTGAATGGGAATGAAATTATTCCAACTGTATCAACGAAAAGAAATGTTTCTTCAATATAAAAGCGTTTTTTTTTAAGTCATTTGTACTTGATTATTCAAAATGTAAATAATAATATTATTGATACGTTCATAAAATGTGGTTTTTAGCTCAAATCAGGCAAAAACAAGTCATAAATTTGTTTTTATTCATGGTATTTACAAAATGTTTTTGAATTATTTATCATTTCAAAATTAGTAAATTTTGTCGAATGCGCTTTTGTAAATTGGATTTAATTTAATATAGTGAAAAGAGTAAAGTGCACGCATTTGGAAAACTGTTCCTTTTCAGTTTGAATGCAATTTGTTTTCCTAAGTAGAGGAAGGAATTTAGGCATGTTTTTGTAATCAATCATGAATATTTTCCATGTCATTTCATCGTCTATGCGTGTGCATTAGAAAACTAATTTTCCCTTTCGAAATTTATATCGACATATAAAGTACAGCTCGTAAAGGAATTTCTTAAAATTAGCATACTAACCTGATAAAAAATGCTTCCTCTATAATTCTTACTTTGAGCCGAAGCGAAATCATAGATTGCTACGATTACATTTGAAATTCAGCTTTCTTTTAGATAGGAATCGAGAATGAGTATTCTTCACAACAATCCTGAGATGAAAGGTAATTTTTCAATATATTGACGTGAGCTTATTTTTGAAAGAAAAAGTTTTTAAAAAAAAATTCTGACCATGTGTGATTAAATTTAATAATTTGTTATATTTGTAGAGAATAATTAAAACCTTGATGTTAGAGAGGAAAGTAATTAGTTATTTATGACTTAAACTTTACAAAAAGGGATACCGGGTGTGTATAATGAACGTGTGAGAAATTTTCAAGTATTATTTGTAAATTTCCTCTATTAATTTAATATTTGTCTATTAATTAATATTATTATCTCTGTAATAATATTAACTAATGTAACTAAGAAGTTTCTGGTGATCTTTAGAAAAAAATGATACATGAGCGGGGAAAACTGTTATTATTCGGAATGGAAATTTAAAATGAAGGCATATATGCATGACATTTTGATAATTCGTAATGACCATGATATTTTAATATTTGTAACTATTTCGTGGAAGTTTTAAACGATTCTCTGTTTGAGAACATGTAATTAATTCTATTCGAATTTTTTTTCTTGAAGTTGGCAAATACGTAAATGTTATTATTAGAAAAAAACTAAAAAGAAAACAGATATATATTAAAGTTCTATGTTATTGTTCAATGTCATTTCAGAAAAATCCTGCACTCTGTATATATATATATATATATATATTAGATAAATACCTATTTTTTTCATTCTTTACTTTTTAGATATGTTGGTAAAAATGATGAAGTAATTATTCCTTTTAAATATGCTTAGATATTATTTTTTTTTGTCTACTTATGTTCATTGAACAGTTATCGTATTGAGAAATATTTTACTTTTATAAGTTAAACTTAATACGTAGAGAGTATTTACATAGTAATAATTATTATTTTATTAATTCATGACAAAAATTATTATCTATTTAACAATGAATGAGGAATTATCCGTAATAACTACCTAATTGAAAAAATTAAGAATGCAATATTCTCTTTGGAGTCAAACTCTCTCTCTCTCTCTATAAAAAAAATATTTTCTTTTAAAACACATAAATTTATTTTGAACTGTTAAATATTTCGATACCATAAAATGCTATCACAAATACATACGTGTAATCTCACCTAAAGCCATTAAATCACTCATTAAAGTGTTGAATTTTGACTGCATTTTCAATTAATTATTTTAAATAGAAAAGATGGGAGTCCTCTGAAAAAATGATAGATACATCATTTACAATTTTTTTTTGTCACTGAAGTGAATAATTTAAATTCAAATTCCCATAAAATTCTGTTATAACTTGAAAAATGGCTAATGATGATCTTAACAAATGTGCTCAAAACTATATTTAAATAGATAATTATCCTTTTATAACTTTGGAAGCAGAAATTTTATCGTCAGAAACAATATCTATAAATAAATTATTCAATATCGCATTGAATTATAAGAGTTAGATCTTAAGTTGGATTGTCGTTGTACTAAATGCGAGAAAGTCTTTAAAACTTATGCAATCTATAAAAATGTTTCTAAGACCAGAGCAATAAAATCTATCTAACAGCCACATTAAGTAAACTTAGATACACAGTTCTACCCTATTTAAATTCGAAAGTAAAACCATTTTTAATTTCTGCGTACGCCAGAATGTAAGAATATAATCATATATTCTGGCTTCACATATATATACCAAGTCGAGCACATCTCTGATTAATCCATAGAAATCATTCTCTCGGCACTATATGACCATTTCTGATTTAGGAAGGAAAATACTGCTTGCGACCTCAAGGACAGGTAACAAATTCACATTCACGCACCTCTGACTTAATTCCGACGTAAATTCGTCTAAATTGCAACCAAGTAAACCACGTAGGTAGTGCTACCTCATGTCCTTACTTGCGGACTACAACACTTGGCAAACCAATCAGCCAAAAGCCGGTTGTTTGAAGTCTTACAGCGAAAACTCATTACCAAGAGGAAAGATGGGGATTGCTTGTACTCCCCTTGAACTCCCACGTTGAGTGATTGGGAATGAGCAGTTATTAGGCCACTACTGAGCTCGTCGAGTAGCGTTAAGTGTGCTGACGCATGCTTAGCAATGTTGCCTTAGCTGTTGTTAACACTTAGGTAAACCTGTTGAGTTGAAACAGGCTACTGTTTTAAGGCACGTAACTACTGAATCGCACATTGCTAGACGCATCAGCAGATTCCAAGTTTCATACAAAGTTAAGTGATAAAAACGGGCATACAAGTATCTTATTCATCGATTTTAAGGTATCCGACTACGTTCGGAACCATGATTTTAAAAAGGCGCATAAATGGATAATTTTCATGATTTTTACTGTCAATTAGATTAGAATGGATGTATAAAATTGTTTTAAGGACATTTTGAAAAAAAAAAGTTATTTAGATACAATATTTCGGCTAAAAATTAACTTAGAATAACCTTTTTTCAAAATGTTCTCCTTTCATGAAAAATGCTTCTATTAAAATAATATTTTGCCTGTATATAGCTCAGACCTCTGTACAGAGGCGCAACTATAAATTTTGAAAAATTCACATTATTTTCAGAGTTACAACCATTTGAAATAATTATCGGCGTTTTTCTTGTTAAAATTTCTCCCCTCTGTTGTCGTAAAACACGGATAAACCTACTTCTAAGTTATAAATTTAAAAAATTCTAGTTGAGCCTCTGTACAGAGGTCTGAGCTATACACAGGCAAAATATTGTTATAATTGAAGCATTTTTCACAAAAGGAGAACATTTTGAACAAAGGTTATTCTAAGTTAATTTTTAGCCTAAATATTGTACTTAAATAATTTTTTACTATTCTTAAAACAATTTTATATACATTTTCTAATCTAAGTCACACTAAATATCATAAATATTATCCATTAATACGCTTTTGCAAAATCACGGTTCCGAACGTAGTCGGATACCTTAATTGAAAGCTTAAAAAAGTGTGAAAAGTTTAGAGGAAATGTCAAATTGATGGATTTAATATGGGAATAATTATGACATTTGGATGCTGGCATAAATGCAAAATTGGAAGATCATTGGAATTTTTTACCCTTATCATTAAAATCAATTCAACTTACATTTAAAATCATTATTAAAAATGGTTTATTATACATGAGAAATTATGTTTTAATTTGTTTCTCCTAATGAATATTGGCGTATTATAGTTGCTAGTATTTTTACAACAAAAATGCATACATACATATAATATATATAAGTGATATATATAACAATACGTATATTATACTAATATATTATAAGTAATATTTGTCATAAACTTTGTTGTAATTATGGACGTAAATATATCTCTATATAAAAGATAACTACATAACATAACATTTTTATTTATCATACTCCTTTAGTGTTTTTTTTTGATGGATTAAACACAAATATTTAATTAAAGCTGATGTTCACACACACACAACTGTATTTAGTAACATCAAAACAACTTTTAATCAAGCAGATACCTTATAATCAATGAAAACCACTTAATGTTCAAAAATATTTCTGCTAAAGATTTTGGGTAATTTCATATTTTGTGATAGGACCAAAAAATATATATATATAACGGATAACTTCTCTCAACAGACAGAAAGGAAGTACTCATCTCTGTATATTCGTAAATATCTTATCAAATGTGTATGCGATAACATTTTCTAGATATTTTTTAGCTGGATGTCTGGGAATCGCTATCAATTGCTCTCTTAATTACATGTTTACTCTTATTTTTCGGCGTTTCCCATTTAGATTAGGCGTCTAAGCAACTGTCTCTCTAGTTTGTAAATAATAAATTATTGTACTACAAGATTTTCATTATACGCTAAGAAAAAGCTGAACGTTTCAGCAAAACTCATAATTTAAATTTTAAGTTCCTTGTTATAAAGAACTAAAAAATGTTAATATTTATCCATTCAGTTTAATTTACCACTGAGAAATTTAAGGTATCCGACTACGTTCGGAACCGTGATTTTGAAAAAGCGTGTAAATGGATAATATTAATGATATTTAGAGTCACTTAGATTAGAAAATGTGTATAAAATTGGGTTAAGAATAGCATTACAATAAAAAATTATTTAAGTACACTATTTTGACAAAAAATGAACATAGAATGACCCATTTTCGAAATATTCTCCTTTTGTGAAAAATGCTTCTATTATGATAATATTTTGCCTATATTCAGCTCAGATCTCTGTACAGAGGCTCAACTAGAATTTTTGAAATGCATAACTTGGAAGTCGGTTTATTCATGTTTTACGAAAACAGAAGGGAGAAAGTTTAAGAAAATACGCCGATAATTATTTCAAATGGTTGTAACTCTGAAAATAATGTGAATTTTTCAATCGTAGTAGAGCCTCTGTACAGAGGTCTGAGCTACATACAGGCAAAATATTAATAAAATAGAAGCAATTTTTACAAAAGGAGAACATTTTGAAAATAGGTTATTCTAAGTTAATTTTTGCCAAAATAGTGTATTTAAATAAATTTTTTTGTCATAATATCCATAAAACAATACATGTATTCTAATCTAAGTGACACTAAGTATCATGAAAATTATCCATTTATGCGCTTTTTTAAAATCATGGTTCCGAAAGTAGTCGGATACCTTAAAATAGCTTATCTCTTGTGTTAAAATTTTAGATGTGACCATAATAACTATCCTTAGTAAAAATTTATTTTGTAATAAACTTTTTTTTACTGTTTCAATGCAATTCCAATAAGGAAAATGCATTACTTTTCGATTGAACACAAGCAAAAGGTTTACTACAAATTTTGTCTTTTTTTTTTTTTTTTTTTTTTATTTTTTTAAAAAAATTAATAAAAAGGAAATTTTTTTTTTTTTTTTTATAAAAAAAAAAATTTTTTTTATAATTTTTTTTTTTTTTTTTTTTTTTTTTTTTTCGACTTTTTTACATAATTTCATTCACTGGTGTTCCTTATTTTTTTTTTAGAAACAACTTTATTTGTTTGTATATTTAACAGAGAAGTAACTACATCAGGGTGTAATAATGGCGCTGCACGGATCAATTAGTTACAACATTATAAATATTAAATTTTTGAAAAATTACGCCATAAAATAAATTTAGAAATTCGTATGTACGAAATATTTTACTTAAGAAAAAAAATCTAAAATACAATCGAAAAAATGATTACTGTGATTTTTAAAAATATTTTAAGCTTTCACAAAACATTTGAGTATAAGAAGAGGGACATTTTAAGAATATTTTAAACAGAACTCAGTTGCGCAACACCCCATGGTAGCCTAGGCTTATTGTGCCTATCTCAGCTGACGTGATCTTAGGCACTGGAGTTCATGAGCAGATATTTCGGTCAAGTGATCACTCTGACACGAAACCCCCAAAGTTTAGTTCCCAAGCAAGCTTGGTACTCATTTATCGACCCACTGAAGGGATGAAAAGATGAGTCGACCTTTCCCAGCCCGGGATTCAAACCCCGGACCGGTGGAGTGGAATCGCGATACACTACCACTCAGCCACTGGGCTTCAAAAATGTTTTAAATTTTAACAAAATATTTCAGTTAAGGAAAGGAAGAAAAAATGGATTACTTTAGAAAATTTTAGACAAGTAAAAAATTTCAGCAAAAGCAAAAATGAACATTAAAAAAAAACTCAAACATATTATAGTTCCTTAAAAGTTTACAGCACTAAAAATGTATAATAATTCAATTGCATCTGCGTAATTTTAATTAAAGCACACTTTTTAACGAATGAGCTTAAAAATTAAAAATAATACAGACGCAAAATAAATGGACAGTTTATATTTATCATTTCAATCCAACTCGGTGCGTTTGGAATTGAAATATTTTTCCTTTTACTCTGTAAGAGAAGTAAAGTCAGGAAGGAAAAATGTCTGGTTTTATTTGGAGGAAAAATTTTATGAAGTTAGTGGATTCTGAAAGTTTTGTGTGGCGATCTGATTTGCCTCCAAGCGCTTACTGTCAGTTGTATTTCCACCGACACGAAAAGAAAAATAGGATACTGACCGACCGACAGTGTCTTCTCTCCTTCTAATCCATCTTAATGTCTACCAAGGGTATCTGACCGCAGGCAGTGCAAAAACTCCTTTCTTTTACAGGTCGTTTACGTCCTTTCTTTCGTTTCAGAAAAAAAAAAAGGAAAAAACTTACAAAATAAACAAACAGTTACTCAGAAAGTTAATAGGAAGTCAATGGAAACACGGAAGTTTTTCTACCATACCGATTTTTGCCATTGTTGAAAAATATAGAGAGTTGTTTGGCTTACATCACATTGATTCAAAATTCCATAAAATGAGAAATAGTTCAAACGGTATCTACAAAACTTTGTTTTATTTGCTTTGAACAGCCCCAAAATCATTTGAATTAAATAATAGAAACACACACACAATTTATAAACTACCTCTTTATTTATTATAAAGGGAATAATACCTTTTTTTTATTTTAAGGTCTTGGGCTTATAAAAAATATGAGGCAATTTCATTTCTGTAACCATTTTAGCATTATTAATAATGAGCAAATTTATTCTTTCACAATATGGATAATTCTTTTCATAACTGTTAGAATATATGATTTAAACAACAATTAATAAATTATTTTCCTTCAAAATTTTGTTTTCGACTCTTAATATAAAACAAATGAATAGATTCTTAAGAAAAAAAACTACTTGATGAATACGTAATTAAATTAATTATCACAGGAACTTTCTCCTTAATTGATTGTTTTCTTCCTGAAATTCTAATTGAAATGGATTGCTTCCGACAATTTCCTGAGTTTTAGAAACATTCAGTGTTTATTTAAACAACTCAAATTCAACTTTGACTTGTGTTATAAAATTTCTGCATAAAGTTTTTAAAGCAATTATTTTTTAAGTTATTATATAATAAATCATTAAAATTCAATTAGTTAAATTCTTTTTGCATAACAAGTTTATCTGATATATTTTAAGTAAAAAAAACTCTCTGTTATTTCAAGAATAATATTTACATTAAGGCAATTAAGACTGAAAAACGGCATGGACTAAACAATTCAAAATAATTTTCCCGTTTAAATGGTTTTATTATTCCAAACAAATTACTTAGTAATTGCTTAAGAAAAATCGGTAATCATGTATTTCTTTACGCTTTCGATGTGTTTCATTAATAATTAAAATATTAGTGTTTTTCCCGTATGAATACTAAATATTTTTTTCTGTTTTCGTATGGAATTTTATTTCACGCAGTTTCGTCATTTTTTTTATAAGTCCAGAATAAAATATCAGTCAACAATCAAAACAGTTAACTTAAATAATTCAAACATATAACATTCGGGATCTTAAAAATCAATTTTAATCAATTGTCTCTTTTATATTTGCCTTGAAAAAAAATTACTATGCTTTTCTCATATGGCAACTATTTATTAATTTTACAATTATTAGTATACTCTACCGAAGTTGTAAAAAAAGCAGAGCTATATGTATATATATATATATATATATAATTCTAATAGACTTTTCACGTGGAAAAAAGAAACAATTCAGGCAATCAACGTTTTTCACAAAAAATATACATTCAGAAATCGCATTTAAATTCCTACTTGTTTATACACAAACAAAAAATGGTGGTTCACCATGATTTTTTTTTTTTGTGCCATTTTCATTTAATTTCTATTTAATTCCTTTTCGTTTCTATTATTTAAATGTAAATCAAATGCAAATATTTATTCAAGACAAATGCAAAAAGAAGAACTATGTCTATCGTGAATCTCTCACAATGAATAAAACTTGAGAGATTTAAGAACTATTTTTGGTTTATGCTTTTAATAAAATGCAAATAAATGCTCTATTTTAATCAAATTTAAATCCTTGGAAATATAAAGCAAATAGCCGTGGATTAAAAAGAAGTTACTACTTTTTCGATAGAAGAATTTGTTTAAATGCTTCCTCTATAAAATGCTCAAAATAATACTTTGGTTAAATTAGAATTAAGAGTACTTTTTTCTGAGCTCTTAACCCCTTAAATGCCACCAGTGAATACATATATGTATCGCTCAACCGGTGCATTAAATGCACTATACGTATATATACGTCTGCGCATATATACGCCCCTGTGTTATACCCTCCGTATATATACGTCTTTCTGAAATATGACTCTTTTCTTTGGGTTGCTATTGATAAAACTATTCCGACGGTTTTGAAATCCAATAAAATAACCTTTACAGTGTTCGCGAAAAATTAACTTACTTCAGAGAAAAATTTCTTTATTTATGCCTTTTTTCCCTACAATACACAGCATACGCATGCCTGTGTGAAAAATGGTGGCACTAGGGAACGAATCGTGAAACTTTTAAGGGAAGTTAAGAGGTTACATTTCAAATCTCTTCAGCTTCTATTACTTTTTTTAATACAATAATCTACACATGAAAAAAAAATTCTCTTTATGCAACAATACCTCTAAATTATGTTTATCTTTGCCTTGAATTTATTCAAGATCTGCCTTGTTGAGAGGTTGATGCACGTCAATCCTCACATAATCGTGATATGGAAGTTTAGAGAGTGGGGTACTAGAGATCTGTCATTTTACCGTAGTACAAAAATAAAGAGGTCCGTTACCAATAGCTCTCGTGGTACTTCGAAATGTGACTTTAAAAAAACTCAAGTTTTTTATTTTATGTTCATTTTCAATTTATTCTAGATTCAAATACCTGATGCTTTTTAAAGACTTTCGTTTTTTTTTCAAGAGAAAATAGAATAATTTGATTTTCTAACCTCATTTTTAAATCATCCTATTACGCAATTTAGTACTTTATTGTGTTTGATAATATAATTTCATTGTCTGATACTTGACTTGCATAGCGTGTATTGTTAATTTTAACAGCCACTTTAAATCCACTTTACATTTGAGTTAAATACTAAGATGAGAAAAATAAAAGTAATATTTGTTTTTTGTTTCGATTGGATTTCTTTAAACTGCTTCATTATTTAAATTTAACTTTGAGCTTTTTGTTAATATATAAGCATGAACATTTTTATCGTGAAATTTTCTGAATACATTTTACTTTTTGTTTAAAGTGAAAGTAAGTTATATACGTGATTTTTTTTTCTTACTAAAGTTTGATATTTTACGCTTTACATTTGCGGTATTTTTAAGCTGGAGCAATTCATTTTTCTCTGAATAAAAGGGAACAGCAGACAAAATGAGAGCTAATTCAGTTATTTATTATTATTCATTTAAAAGCTGACCATATCATTTTACACATCTACAGCTCTTTATCCCTAAACCACCGATTAAAAGTTACACAATTCACTCCTCAGGGCCACCGTTTTTTATGTAGGCGTGCGTGTGTGGTGTATTGGGGGGAGGGGTAAAGATACAGCTCAAATAAGCAAATTTTTTACTGAAATAAGTACACTTTTTGCCAACACTGTAAGTTCATTTTATTGCATTCCAATCCCTTCAGAATAGTTTTTCTAATAACAGCACAAAGAAAAGTACGTATTTCGGAAAGACGTATATATACGTCCAGGCACCTAACACGCCTGTTGAGTGAGACGGATATATACACCGGGAGAAGTTAAGGAGTCAACATATTTAGTGATGAAGAACAAAGTCAGTGAACAATATACTTGTATGATTTTTTATCTATCTTTAGATGTTTATGGTTGAAGTTTAAAATGAGAATCTGAAAGACATTAAATTAAAACAAACAGGATACAAAACTAAATGCTTAGGTAAATATACAGCATTTTTTTATTAAAAAAAAAAGTCAGAATCTAACTTGAAAATTTTCACTTAAAAATGGTAACCATTTAATTTTTTAAAATAACCATATTTTCATCAATTTTTAAATTATTTCCAAAATCCTCCCAAAAGACTCCTATAAATATAAATATAAATAAGAAATATTAATATAATTTTTTTGATAATTTGAGAAGTTTTAAGTGTCTATAACTGTCCTCGAGAAAAGCTGAATAATTTCAGTAAAAATTTCAAACTACGATTGCATTTTATAAAAAGTCAATTTTCTGCATTAAAATTAAATCATTACAGTGTTCTGTAAATAGTTGAAAATCTAACTCTTTAACGTCTAATTCGGACAACCAAAATGACTTTGAAATTCTTTTGGAATGGGATCAAATGTTTATTTTTACTCAAAGCAAAACAGCCCCAGACTTCTTTCTGAAACCATATTATAGTCATATTAAATCATTTCAAGTAAACATTTTTATCTTCTTGAAACTGAAATACCTTTTTATCTACATCCATAATATTAATCTCTTGGACTATGTTTTCTCCTTTTTCCTGGACTTTCTGTAGCTTACCAATGGCATTTGTTTTTGCGTTTTTTCCCTGGTGTTTCCCTATCCGACTTGAATAACTGCTTCCCTTAACAACCGTGGCGAGTATTACTTTCCGCTCATCAGTAGCTGAACTAAAGCTTTCCCCGACCCTATCAGTACTACAAACTGTTATAGTTACCTAACGAGTTCATCAGTTTCTCCCTACTCGAATTATCGCCTCTTTAGATAACGCCCTGATATCGTGATACCAAAAAATCAATCCTAACTGATTAATTATAAGCATGTTATCATAGCTTGGAGATATTTTATGAGCTCTTAGTCACATGTCCTAAGCGATGTAGCTTTGATAACAACCTATTACAACCTTCCGTTCTTCAGAAATTATTTTCCGCCAACCAAGATAAAAATTGACTGGTTATTTTTCCAGGGGTAGATTTACGTCTACGCTATTTTCAGACTGTCTGCATTTTGGGAAAAAATAGTAAAAAATAAATAATAATAATTCTACATCTTGTTGTATACACATAAAACGAAAAACTTATAGAAATTAATTTTTTTAATTAATATATAGAAATATGTCAAGTATGTGCATATTTGTGTTGAAAACATTATAATCTATAAATTTCAGTATAGAAATTATATATATATATATATATATATTAACATAAAACAACACGCTGAGATTTTTACATAATTAATTATTATGTTAATTTTACAGTCGTGGTGAAACTGATGAGGAAGCATGACAGTTTTTATAACTTCATTTTATTATTTATGTGGAAAACACACTCACAAGCATAGAACTCATAACACAAATAAGACACACGTGTTTTATAATACATGTATTCAAATTGTATAAAAATTCAACTTTTGATCGAAATTTTAATACTTCTAAAAATTACTAAGTGTACTAAAATATTTTATGAGATATAGCATCATTTAATAAGCAAGTCATGAATAAATGATAAATTTAAATCTGTCAGTAAAGCGTATATACCTCAATTATTTTCGTTAAATTCTGATACATTGTGTAGTACGCATTCAAATTCATAAAATTAAAAAACTTTGTTTTTACTAACATAAGTAAAACGAAATACAAAAATTAACTCGCCTCCATAGAATTCAATTGAAAATAATTTTTACTGAAATATTTTCAAATTCATTTAGTATGCTAAAGAATCAGCCAACAAAAAATTTACATAGAAATTAAATTATTCAATCACATACCATAGGTTTTTTCGAGCCTTATGGATTCAAAGGCATTTTACAAAAGTATCAAATGGACGAAAATGATGTTTAAATAGATGTTTTATTTAAATATCTTGGCACAATTACCATAACTTCAAACCTGACTCGCTTTATAACACATTAAAGTGTTTTTGATTTTATGCAATTGAATTCATCAGTTTCACCTCTGAATTTAAACATATTTCAAATTTATTTTGTTTTGGATCGGAAGAAATCCATAAGAAAGGAAATGGAAGCGATTTCAATTCTACAGAAGTATTCTTGAATGGATTTCGATTTTAATTTGAAAGGAAGTTTATTGTGTTTCTTCATTTCTCAGATATTTACAAATGTTTCAAAAGAATCCATTATCCAGAAAACATGTACTTCAACTTATTTTTTTTTAAAAAAAAAAGTTTACTTTGATGTAACATCTGCAATGAAATATGTTTTACTTTAAAGAGGAGAATATACTTTGAAATAAATATTTTATTTATTGAGTTAAAATTATTTCTACATGTATTTTATCACGTTTTTTTTTTTTTTTTAATTATTGTATAGGGTTAGCATATAAATGATTCATTCATTTTGAAAAGGCTATATTTTCAAAAGTATTACAAACACATTTGTGAAAGACATATGAAAAGAACCACAAACTCACCAAGTTTATAGACCTACAAACATTCAGTATGAGCCTCTTTGGTGATGTGACACACGTCCAGGCGATAATTGAGCTCATTCCATACATTTTATAGCATAGTCCTGTCAATTGTCTGCACTGCAGCTTTCTTAGAGCTTGACAAAGGATTGCGGTAATCAGAGGCACGTAAACATGGTCCTTAACGTGCCACCGAAAGAAAAGATGGTAGGGTGTCAAATCAAGGGATCCGGCAGGCCGGAGGAACAAAGCTAAGTCATTCTCCACAATACGCCCAATCCAGCGATCCGAAAGTTCATCGCTCAGGTAGTCACGAATTGGGATTTGCCAATGAAAGTGTGAAGGGATGAAATTAACAATACAAACTAGATGAGTTTATGGTTCTTTTTATATATCTTTTATGTGTTAATGTGTAATACTTTTGAAAAAATATAGCCTTTTTAAAACGAATAAATCATTTATGATATCCCTGTATTTTTTTGAGAACTAATATGGAGTACTCATAAAGTGTATGCTAAATATAAACTGACTAAAAAAAACCTCAGTGATACAGCAGCCCATATAGGGTCAAGGCCTAATGTTCCCGTCTCAGCTTACGTGACTTGGGCGCTGAGGTGCATGAGCAGATGTTCCGATCAGGTGGTCAGTCTGAAGCGAAACCTCCAGTCCCAAGTTCTAAAATCCAAGTTTCAGTCCCAAGTCTAGTTCCCAAGCAAACTTGGTACTTATTTATCGACCCACTGAAAGAACAGAGGGTTAAGTCGACCTTGCCTAGCCCAGGGTTTGAACCCCGGACATGTGGCGTGGTAGCGTAATACGCTACCACTCAGCCACTGGGGCTCAAACTGACTAAAGAGGGGTAATTTTGTTGAAAAAAATTATCTATTTTTGAAAAAAAAAATGATTTTAATTCATTCAGATCTCTGTGTCGCTTAAAATTATTCATAATGCTGTAAATATTAAAATTACGCCCCTACTTTATTGAAAGAAAAATCTTTCAGTGAATTGTTGTTCTTATATCTGAATAATGTAAGATAACTCATATTTAATATTTTATGCTTCCTTTTTCTGCCTTACCTATATTACGGTACAGATTTCTCTAAATTCGATTCCATTGCTTGTTTAATTAACAGAAACCTAAATTTAGCTGCCATTTGTACATTACGCAGAAGTACATTTGTGATTTACATGTTATTTTATCATGAGAATTAGTGAATGCTTTCAAATAAATGCATTTTCTCCGTAATCTCCTGTAATTTTCAAACGCAAGCATGGTTCCCGTGGAAATGGAGATTTTCCATTAAAGCTTTATAATCCATACTTTTCAATATTTGTATGTTCTAATCATAATTAGAAAGCTCCCTTTTACGTTGTAATATACGTTTATAGGTTCAAACGACTGTTAATATGCATTAATATTTAAGATTTCAAATATTTTAGTGTTAAATAAATATAATTTAATTAATTGTAAATGCTTCGTTATTAGAATCATCTCTTTCCTTCGTTGAGTGAACTGTTTTCAGGTTATGCGCTTTATATTGTTAATTGAAACAAGTTATTTATTTCTAACATAAGTATTTATTTTAATTTGCTTTCAACGATAAACTTGAGCTCGTTCAGTAAGCAATTTATAACATAAAAGAATATCAGAATTTTATTCAAGATTTTCATCTTTATAAATTTATACATCGTTTAAACGTGTGAAGTATGCATATATCTCCAAGTGCACATGCAATTACAAAACAAACTGTTATGACACTGATTAAGAAAACTCCTTCTTATTTAATTTGAAAATCAATTTATGTTTAACAAATCATATAACCTCTAATAAGTTGTGTTTAAAATGAAGCAATGCTTAAGTCATATTTCTGGAGTTTGTTAAAAGGAAACAGAATAAACACGTTTTTATTGTCTAAATATTAAAATTCCAGACCAGTTATTCTCCTACAACAAGAAAAGCAAGAATGGAGTAACAAGTAATGTATATAGAGAATATTTGGCTTTATAGTAACATTCTCTGTATGATTCAGCATTAATTTGAACATTTTTTTAGGATGTTCTCAAGCGAAAATTGTTTACTTAGCAAAAATTTCATCAAAATAAAACACTGAATGTAGAGTACAGAAATTTTATAAAAACAAAATTATATAAGCATATAAATGTGGTGTTATAAATTTAAGCTATAAAGGAAAAGGTTAAATTTACTAGGTGATAATTAAAATAATTAGAAGTTTAAAAGTTAGATTCAAAACATTTAACATTCAATAACAAATTAACTTGAATTCTAAACTAACTATAAAAGAATACATTATTTGTTTCAATACAATACGTCTTTTTAGGCAAGCTACATAGTTACCGTTATTCAAAATTAAAGAGTACGAAATCGTTATCGGGTGACCACAGATTTAATATTTTCCTCTTGAATTTAATTCACTCGTCTTGTTGCTTTGCACTTTAAATAAATGTTCCTCCTTCCGTATGCAAATTCATTAAACTGTGGGTTTGCACACACATTTGCAACGGGGCACTCTCCCAGAAATCACTAACTCAATATAAAAGATTTCGAGATTTCATATTAGGACAAACGGAAACAAATAAGTCATTATTTATTAATACTAATTTACAATTCTTTCCCCTTTTCCATGCACAAAGCCCTCTGCAATAAGCCACATGCGTAATTAAAGTCCGCTATTCTTCAAAGCCCTCTCTAAGACTTTCGCGAGCAGACGTTCGGCTTATTTTTGGGAACCATTTTAATCACATGGAGACGTTTGTGTGTTGTCTGGGGTTCCTTCGTAGATACCTACACATAACTTATTTCATTCTTTTCCAATTCATACATAAAATGAGACCAGGGTCCTCCCTAAATACCAAGTCTATTCATAACGACTCGTCCCAACTCCCCTGGAAGGCCGCCAAATCTCGTTTATTCTGGAAGCAAATAATTTAGTGCGCCCATTATTCCTAGCGTTTGATAGCTGATGGATTTTAATAAAGCTCTTATGTTTGATCTTTCCACGATGTATTCTATCGTGTTCGGCGACGGGGAATTGTTAATATATCGTTTCATTGCATCACTAATCCTGACATTTTCGCAGGCGAAATTAATAGCCCGGAGAAGTAATTTCCAGTTGGCTTTAGTTTTACGTCCTCTCCCAACCTCGCGTGAGGATACCTTTTCTTCTTTTTCTTGGTCTTCAATTTTACATTTTTCGATTTTTTTCCCCATGCCTGCCTGGAACCATATGGCTGCGGCTACACTCGTTGCTGTACTGAAAATTAATACACATTTCGGATTGGATAGTGAAATAGGGCACAGAATCGTACGACGGAAGCTGACTAATCTTTAACAATTTATCTCCGCCTCAGATATGCATAGAAACGCATTAACTTGTCTTCTGTTAATGATTTATATTCCTACGTCAAAGTCTCCGTTCGACGATTTTAAACATGGGGTAAGATTCGACTAAAACGCATTTAGGGAATACCAAGCGCAGAGGGAAGAACTTTTTCCCCATTCGAATATAAATGATTTATTCGCTTTTATTGAAATCGAATATTGAAATGATAAGTGAAACCTCTCTCACATGGAAAAAAAGTGATTTCTTATCTTTGATTCAAAGGCGGAAAAGGTCTAGGGAACGTATTCAGTTATTGTGTTTGTATCTTTTAGGGAAAGGTTTTAAAGTATTAGAATTGTTGAATACATTCTTAGAGGCTGAAATCAATCTTGAAATTCAATTTTTATTTTCCTTTTAATGAGATACTTGCACTTGCGTTATTGATATATTGTATTATTTAAATATTAAGCTGGTGAATAATATTTATTCCGGCAAAAGAAAAATGGATTAAATATCTAAATCATGAAATTAATTAATTTAGAATCATTTGATGGTTCTCAAAATCAATCAGTCAAATGCTACTTTGGAGTATCTTATATAAATAATACCATTTAATTACAGGATTCTAAAAATTCACCACATTCCAAGATATTCAAATAAACAACATATAAAATTGAATAACTTTGGTATTTGCTTGTAAATATATTTTGAAATTTCTTTTTATAAACTCTAAAAAGTTATTTCTAAATTTTACAAAATATTTCATCCTATATACTGTTATGTGTAAGATTATTTTTTAATATTTGTCTGACTAATGGAATAAATTTATAACTAGAAATCATAAGTTAATATAATTCATTTATTGCACCTTGCTTGGAATATTTATTTTAAGATAAGCATTCATTTTTTTTTTGTTTTGTTTTATATCATCTTGCAACTTTTCCTTTGTACAAAAATAATCATAGTTAAAATGATGGCATTTTGTCATTTCGTCTTTTAAAAGAAGCGTTTTCGATCATATATGTCAAATATTATTATACTTTCCAAGAAAGGAATGATATATAAGAGTCTTCTGGGACTTATTGAAATGCTAGTCCAAAAGTTTTATTCTATTATAAGAACACATCTTCGAGTTTCGTGCTTAAACTAAAATTATCGTTAATCCATAAGCATGAATCCAATTACTCTTTGTAGAGTAGCTTTACCGTTGTAAAAGTTTACGTGCATTTCTGAAAATAAATATTGATTTACGAACTTTTCGTTTCTTCAGTGTGAAGTCCTTTTTTTTCTCTCTTAATATTAAAATTTATTGACTAAACGAATACTTAGAACCTTTTCAAACTTGCTCTTTTTTATTTATCGTGACTCTTGGAAACCACATTGGAAATCATTTTCTATAGGGTCCTCAGAAAATTCCTGTCTAAAGCTAATGATACTGATTAAAATTTATTATTTATTTAGTTTATGGCTTCTCTCAAACATAAGCAGTTTCAGGAGAGTTTGGTGTTACGATAAAAACTATATATAATTGAAATAATGATTTCAGTTAATTTATATATAGTAGCATATGTATAATTTTCAAATTAAGAGAACTCAAATACTTCGATATTCTTGTTCAAACATCTAAGTATCTCAAACATATAAGTTCTGAGTACCTCAGCATAGAAAAAAATATCTTTCACATGGAATGGAATGAATGCAGACTCTCTAAAAATTGATTATTAGTGTATTAGTTAACGTCGCGTCTACACGAGGGTCATTGAACCTCTTAAATTTGAACCACGGCTAGGGACAAAGATGATACCGGAACCGGAACCCTACTTTTAGCTTCTACACTACACCATGGGAGAAGTAAAGAGCCTCGAAACAGATTTAATATGTATTATGTCTCTATGTTTGTCCCGCCATGAGGAGGATCCCCAACACGACGAGTCTCAAGTGGCGCCAGGACACGAACTTTCGACTCAATATAAAGAACGCTGGCCCTGAGTTCATGACCACTCAACTACCACCGTCACAACTATGCATAAATAGTTTACGAATGGGAAAATATATAACTAATATAAATACAGACTATATTCATATTTAAAATATGCACCGTAAAATCCCGCGTATAACTCGCATTTTAACACAAAAAATAAGAAGAGTGCGTGTTATACGCCGTGTACTAAAACGATAGCTTTACAAGCAATAAAAGAGATGAGTATAAAAAAAAGTTTTACTTCTATATGTATCTAAATATTGTTTATTTAAAAGAAATTATATATATATATAATTTGCCTTGTGAATTAAAAGAGTTGTAGTTCTAGAAGTATACTATATTTTCAAAAGTCTGTATTAATACCTCGAATAAATGTCTTAAAAACATAAGAGCAATGTATACTAATATTTCAGATTTCTTCATAAAAAAAAGGGGGTGAGCATTATATGGCTAATATACCTAAAAATTAAAAAATTCAGCTTGAAAGTATAGGTGCGCGTTATATGCCGGATTTTACGGTAATTAATATTAGCGAATGTGATATTTTAAAAGAATTTTTTTTTTCATCTTAAAATTCAAATTAAAAGCATTGGGGAAACATCTCATAAAAAAATCAATCATTTTTCGAGTTCTTATATGAATTTTAAGTTACCTGAATTTTTTTTTCTTCTTCAAACTCAGAAATGCAGCTAGAAGTATTTAACAACAGTAAGTATTCAATCTCTCAGAATAAAATAAAAAAACAATGAAAAACGCGAAAAAAAGTTATTAATTTACATTTCTTTAATCTAGGGAAAAATTATTTTTTTATCTATAGAAATACACATATAAATGCAATTATATAAGATTATTTACATCCAAGAATTTCACTGCATAATATTAGATATAAAGTTAAAAAGTGCAATATATTTAACAATTTCGAATACATATATATATATATTGTTTTGGTGTGTTATAGGAAAACTTTAAGTTAGCTTCTAGAAATAAATTGAAATATTTTCACTGTTTAAGCTATAAGCACACAATAAAGCTACAATCCAGTGTTCGGTTACAAACTGATCCAATACTTAAGAAAGGAGACCCGTTTACTGAATGAGTCTTCTTTATAGCAACCATAAACAAAATTTCTCTGTAAAGAATTTTCTCCTTATTGTAAGGAAAGAATTTGCTGAAAGCAGATAAGATTACAATAAAAAAGGGAAGAAAAAACTTTTGTTGAGAGCGACTTGTATGCTGTGTTTCTTTTTAAATAAATGAATGTAATTTTTTTGGAATAAATTTTAACTAAAAATAAGTCTTTTGGAAATATTTTTACAAGTAACAGAATTCTTGACAAAAAAAATTTTTTTAAATATATTTATTTTTTGATGGCTTTAAAAATTTTGCTTGTCTGTTTTTCTTTCTTAACTCCTTTTAAAATGAGTTTTTAGCACACTTCTTAGATATTCATATTTGTTTTGTGAGTACAAAATCTTTTTTTTTTTTTAAAAAAAGGACACACATTTTAATTTTTTAAACTATACAAAATTATTTCATTTTAAAAGATAAACATATTTAATTTCTCAGCATTCTGATCATACTGTTCAGAAAATAATGTTGGTCGTTTTTACCGTGAATTCCCAGAGCAAAAATGTAAAATCTGTCGCCTTTTAAACAATTTCGTATATATATGTATATTATTTACCAACAAACAGAGACGTGAGACAATCTTCTCAACAATGCAATCGAATTTCCTGTGATAATTAAATAACATCCCCTTGCGCCACTCTCAGAATAAACTCTCTCCTCTTTCAGAAGATTATATTTCAAGAAGAGGTTCCTTTTTTCCATAATCTTTTTCCCAATTCTCTACACAGCGTGGAAGTAAACTTTGTTGATATATCGAATAATTTAACCAACATCCTAGATGGCTTCCTCTAGAGATAGAAAATGCATGGAATTCTGTTTACATCGTGTTTAATTTGCAAAGCTAATTTGCCTGGCTCTTATATCTTATTTCTGGAAGAAACTCTATCCATACGAATGAGTACATCAGTTTGATACATTTAAAATCTCTTTCAATCCATTTAAACAGTTATGCTTTCAAAAAGCTTTTATCTCTCCGATATTTCATTCTTAATTAACTTTACATAACCCTCAAGTACATTGTCATTTTGATTTCAATGATCTGTGTAATTTTCTTGCATAGAATATGCCAAGTCTAAATTTAATCTAATTATAGAAATGAGTGCAAAATTTCATGCATAATTATTTATATTAAAATTTCTAAAATTTACAGTTAATTTTTTCTCTTTTGAAATTTTGTCGTTAATATTTTTCAAATGGCATCTTTGTTGTGTAGCTGGCCTTGTACGCTCAAGTTTGCGGTTCGACCCCGGCTGAAGTCGGTGGGTTTTCATGATGCAAAAAGTCGACAGCGTCCATGTCGTATGATTATGGGGCATGTTAAAGATCTCCAAAGTGCCTGTTTGGCGTGAGTGCTTTCAGCAAAATTAAATTCTGAGTACAATTTCGAATCGTCAGAGCTCAAATGCTTCTCTCTAGAGAGGAGACTGAGCATCAAAATTACATTGCGACAATTGGTATCCACCTATATGGTACCACACTAAAAAGTAATACCAGCTCCCTGGAAATGTACTTGGTCTGCTTGGGTAGTTACCAATCGGCAGCCCCAATATAAAAGAAAAAATATTGATTTTTTGAATAAAAATACTTCTTGGGGAGATTATATCATTTGTTTAAAAAATTTTAAAAATAATCAGTTACATAAAAATTTTTAAAAATATTTCATTGAAAAAAAAACCAATTTTAAATATAGGTTTTTTTTGCATCTACTAAAATTAAAACTAAGCTATTATTTTTTTATTTTATTTTCTTATATTTTCGTTTTAAGCTTTAAATTGTAGATTAAATCCCATACCTAATTATAAAGCTGAAATTAATCAATTGCGACAGAATAAAGAATGTTTACACTTATTTTAACAATTCTACAAAATGCCGTAAGATTAAAAAAATCTTTTAAATAATTAAATCAAAACGGTAGTAAAAATAATATTTCTCAAATTTAAATGTTTTTAAAGCTGTGCTATCTATACTTGAATTTATTTTTACTCGTGCTTCTATAATTATCTCTTTTCTATTTTCAAATTTTTCCAAGCGTTGCGTTTATTTGGAATTTCAATGCCTTAAAACACATTTATCGTAATTTCTTTTCTAATTCAAGATTTTTCTCTCAACATCTTTAATGATAAAATAAAATTTAATTTTTCATTTGAACGTGTTTATCGCTTGTTTCAACAAAAGTATTCATTAAAACAAAAATAACATTTCATTGCGTCATATGTCAGTAAGTCAAGGTTTTTTACAAAAATGATCCGTGTCTTTTCTGAAGTAATTTATTGCAGTCAATTAATTAATTCTGTTTAATCTTACTAATTTCTATTTTTACAACAACACGTTGCCTTGGATAAAATTTAATGAATTACATTGTCTTACGCGTTGTTTTTTGTTATGATTATAAGATCTGCTACTCATTTTTAATGGAAAATTAATTCTTAATTTTTCTTTTAGCGTTGACCTTTTATTACCTTAGCTGTTGATTATTTTTTGTAGTAGTTAAAATTTGTGTGTGAATATCATTCACACATCCTTGAAAATTCATTAAAAGGAAATGTTTTTGAGAATACATTTTATTTTTAAAATTTTTGTAAAGCTTTCTTCCTACTATGTTGGGGATGCGGTAGCCCAGTGGTCAAGGTATCGGATCATGGCAGGCATGTCACGAGTTCGAGCGCAGTACCACTAAAGATCCGCCGTGTAGGGCAGCGATGCACGTTAAATCTGTCGGGAGCTGAAACGTCCTCCCGTTGGTGTGTTAGTTAGGAGAGGGGGTGCAAGTGCAGGTGTCGTCCACGTCACTTGACCTTGGTTTAAAATTACGTGGTCTGCACCAAAAGCCCTTGTGTAGCTGAAGAGTACGACGTTAATATTCACTCACTCACTCCTACTATGTTAAGTGGCCGTGGTAGTCTAGTTAGTGGTTATATGGTCACGGACTCGTGGCCGAAGGTCATGGGTTCGAGTCTTAGTACCACTACAGACTCGCAATGCAGAGGGGTTGATGAACGTTAAATCTGTCGAGGATCAAAGTCTTACTATTAGCGTGGTGTGGAAGCTCGATGAGGGTATGCTCTCTCAGGTGTCATCATCACTTGAGCATGGTTAAAAATTACGAGATCCGTTGCCAATAATCCTTAAGTCGCTTTACAGAGCGACATTACTAAACATTCATTCACTCTTTCTGTCTCACTTATTAGATTTTAATAGTGCAGTAGTCTCGATAACTCGGCCACACCTTTGCAGGTCAAAAACACTTCACGAGCAGACCAAAAAATGATGTGCGCGTTAACGTCGAGAGCATCATACAAACTCCTAAAATATGGCATAGTGAGGTTTTAAAGGTGGTCTCGAAACCGGCCTTCACACACACACAGTATTTTGAACGAGGTGCGTTGGTACTAAGTGCGATGGACTAATTGTCCATCATTATCTTCGTGACGAAGCAACAGAGTGCAGTACAGAAGACAACAGGACATTACACATTTATTTAAAAAAAACAAGTGCACAGTTTTTGCAAAGTGGTGTACTTAGTTATTAATGTAGTCAACTTTATGCCTTCATGAAATATTTTTCTGAGGTATGTCTGATCAGGTAAATTAATGCATATCATGCATTCGTTAATTTTGATTTTAATGTAGTAAAGGCTCTATGCATTCATAAAATCATACTTTTTCTTTGTTCAAGGGTATTTGGGCAGTTTATTTTCTGCTGTATTCTCAAGCAAACAGTTCATACAAATGCAGTACAATATTTTTCTGTGGAAACACTCGAACTCATACTTTTTTAATCCCATTCTCGATAACCCGGCACTTTCCCTAACTCAGCCACCCTTCGGTCCTCATTAGGCCAAGTTTTCGGGTCTCTACTGTATTAAGAGCAATTTCTATGATTAAACCATGTTTAACGGTACAAAGTACTCTCCATTTTGAGTTACTGAAATCAATAAAAATAATGTAGAAAGTTTGTCATGATTACCTCTCTCTCTTCTAAATTTTTGGGTTATTTTTTTAAATAATAGCGTACCTATACATAAAACAAAGCATGCGAGTTATCGATATGACATTAACAAAGCTCGAGAGTTATTTATATGAAAGGGGCTTCTTTTTTTTATTCGCTAGAAAATGTTGTGAACTCTTTTTGGTATCGAAAGTGGGTACTTTCAATCATCGAATTTCACTTACTTTGTTACAAATTTAATATAAGTGCGAAAGAAGAATATTTTCTGCTTTAAATCAAATATAGTTCCGTAAAATTTCATTTGAAAGTTGTAAAAAATCATTCATGAGGAAATTATACTCCGGATACAATCCTTACAAAAATACAGATAAAATATTCTTCCATATTCTCATAAATACAAAATTGTAAAGATCAAATCGATAGGCGTCTGTAACAGGAATTTCATCTCCAGGGTGCTTTTTGAAAGTCATTTCATAAAATGATGCAGGGGTCATATAGCGAAATCGAAGCTCCAGGATACTACAGAAACGACCATTTTTGTAACTGAGAAGAGGGGGAAATCGATGTTAACTGTTCTTCCGATTTTCGGCTGTCAGGGAATTGTTTTTCATGCAAGACGAAAAAAATCCAAAATCTCGAATCAAAAATCAAACTCAAATCTTCAATCATTCATAGATTTTACTTTAGAGTGGGGGAAAATATTTATTTCCTTATAAAATTTAGTAGGAGTCACATAGTTAAGCTTTAATATTGTAGAATTTATATAAAATTTTTAAATATTAAGTAATAATCAAGATGCTTTTATTTTTATTAATATTTGATAATAAAAAATTATGGTAATAAAAAGAATGTTTCTAATAATAAAAGTAAATTTAAAGTACCCGACTGGGCTCGAAATTTTGATTTTTAAAAACGTATAAATGAATTAGAACACACAAATAAAATTGTTTAAAAAATAGTATAATAATAAAAAATTATTTAAATGCAATTTTCTAGCAAAAAAATTAAATTATAATTACATATTTTCAAACATTTTCCTTTTAGGAAAAATGCTTCTATAATAATAATATTTTTTTCTATATATAGCTCAGGTTTCTGTTCAAAGCCTGAACTGAGATTTTTGAAATATATAATTTAGAATTGTGTGAATTTATCCGTATTTTAATACATCAAAATGTAGAGAAATTTTAACAAAAAAAAACACCGATTATTATTTCAGTTGTTAGTAAATCTGAAAATAATGTGAATTTTTTAAATATCCTAGTTCAGGATCTGTAGAGAATCTTAGCTATATATAAGCAAAATATTATTATTATAGAAGCATTTTTTAATAAAGAAGACTGTTTTGAAAATATGTAATTTTATCATTTTTTGCCGAAAAATTGCATTTAAGTCATTTTTATTGTAATATTATCCTTAAAACAATTTTATATGCATATCCTAATTCAGGTGACACTAAATTTCGTAAATACCATTCATTTATGTGTTTTTTTTAATTCAGAGTTCCAAGCCGAATTAAAAATACATTTAGTAACATAAAAGGAAACACATATGTGAGTTTAAGTTAAGTTTTAAAGAAAACAAAATATTACGTAATAATGTAATATACTGCAAGGTAACGTGGATTGAAACTAGACCTGGACTCTACTGTTAGATAACCTTAACAACATCATTTAGGAAAAATTGATTTAGTTAAATATTGTTTAACTTTGAATTTAAATACGATAGGGTTATTTTTTATACCATATAAAAAGTGTAAAAACTTTTTTTTCTTATAATAGGCTGAAAGAAACTCTGTCTTAAGACGAGCCAAATGATAACGCGAAACTTGATTACAAAAATAAATTACAGATAATTTCTGGGTACAGTCCTATCCCTTGTGCGAATATAAAAAAGTCCGTTTATCTAATTGAATTTTTGCCAAAACAAAATAATTTCATTTGAAGGGAGTTGAGCTTTCAATTAATTGTTATCACGTGTTTTATCAACTTAATACATATGAGTTTTAAGCTGTCATATATTTAGAGCACACCTGTGGTAATTTACTCTAGATAATTTATAAATTATTACTTTGGAAGACTTTGAAAAAAGTTCAGCTGTTTTTAGCTTGCTCAAATAACTGAAATCTTTTTATTCTACCTGTTAAAAAAGTGCTACAATATACGCATTTTTATCCTTGAATAAAGCAAACAGCAACTTGAAAATATTTGTACTTTTTGTGAAAAATAATGCAGTCTATATATAGTCATTTTTTTTACAAATTCGAGACCATCATAGAGAAAAAAATACCCAAGTAATTTAATTTCATTGATTGCTAATTTGAAGAAGTGATTGAGAGAGAAAAGTTTAAGGAGTTACCCATAAAAATGTATTACTGCTATGAGTTTTTTAATGTAACATTTTCCAACAATTCTATTTTTCAATTTCTAGCCGACAACGTTTCGAAACGTAAATCAGCTTGTGCAAACAGTGAAGATGTTGTCAATAACTTAGAGCAAATGTAAAGCTTACTAAATAACTATCTAGAATACTTGGCAAGAGAAAAGTTTAATCGAAAAAAAAAAACATTTATGAAACACTTGTGACAAAAACATTTATGAATACTACCTCAAACAGACGTAGAACTGAAAAATATTGAAGCACGAAGAGATTTCGTAGTATTTCAGGTAAATATTTAGTGAATGGGTATATACTTTGTAAACAGAACGTTTGACGCAAAATGAAATTTCCAGTGATTATAATATGTTTTCTTTCACATATTATTTAATTCATTGAAATATAAGTAAATATATAATTTCAAAACAATTATTTTAAACTATATAGTCATAATTTACAACATGCATTTATTAAATAAGCGTAGTTATTAAGAAACTTCATTTGTGAAAACTGTATAAAAAAGTAAATAGCAATATATGGAAAGAAAAAAAAATTATGTAACGGTAAACATGAGATACAAGTAACTAATTTAAAACAATCTTAAATACTGAAAACAAGAAAACGTATATTTTTGATTTTCATAATAATGAGGTATCAGAAAAAATATATGCTTACTTAACATTTTATAAGATGTTACGATTCTCTCTCTTATATAAGTATATATATATATAACCACATTATGTTAAAATAGTTAAGACACTATACATCTTAGAATCCAGAAAGTATGCTTATATTTTGCCTTGAGTTTGCTTTTAATTTAAATATTTAAACAGATTCCTCTTAGCTTTTTAAATATTTCCTCTTAACTTGAAATTTTTTAAAATATTCCTAGTCTAACATATATAATATGCATATTATACTCAAGGAACACAAAAATAAAAAAAAATTACAAAGACCACCCCTGACGTATGATTTCTATTTTCTCTATTAATTCTAGTTCTGCGTGTACAAAACCACCATTCCTGAATCTTGGTCGCTCGACGGCCTGAACTTTTTAAAGTCTTTCATGCGTCTAACTGAATGGAGTAACAGCTTGGATGGCTGATTTCTCTATTCCTAATGGTTGCTTCATGCTTTCGTTTCTTCATTTTTTTGTCATCGTCATTGTTCACTTTTATTCCGGCTTTGGGGGAATATGCGAATACGAAAGAAAGAAGTAGAAAAAAAAGTGGGGAGAAATTTCGAGAATTTATAGATTTTCGATAGGAATATCAAAATGCATACGGAAACTTGTTCGGGGAAAATGTACAGGATTTCCTAATCTGAAACTTCTCTCCAAAAAATTGGATTTTTTTTTTCTTTCCACTTCTGGAATTCGGGAGCAGTATTATGCCGTCAGGTTAGTCTGGACCGGTATCGGATTTGAGACATTTCTTTTTAGGACTTTTACTTTCAATTTATTTTTTTAAACAGCCGACTTTTCTTTTAGAGTGGAATCGAATTAAATTCATACTTTTGTGTTTTAAGTACATTGACATTAATTGCGTATGGTATGCGAATTTTAGGTTTTAGATTTTTTTTTTAGATGAAGTTTACAGTTACGTTCTGAATTTACTTAAATATAATTTCCTTTTTTTTAGTTTGAAACTAATAAATTAAAAATATTGTGAGGTAAATTTCCGAATAGTATATTGAAATTTAAAAGAATACTGAGAAAAATTAACCTTATCAAAGCAGAACAATAATCAAGAAAAAAAATTAAAGAGATTTGAATCATTTTATTGGTCATGATTATTAGTTTCAGAAGAACGGGGCCTAATATTACTCTTTTTTTGTTATTGAATATGTTTACTTCATAAAAAAATATATAGGTTTTATCACAGTATATACAATAATACTAGCCGTTACATACCTGCTTTGCTAGGTATTCATGAGAATGCACGACTGTATATAAGTGCTTCTCAAACTTTCAATATTTGCGACCCAGTTTTCAATCATAGTTTTCATCGCGTACCCCACTCCTCTCTATAATAACAATGTATTGAATGCAATAATGATGCACTTTGACCCTAAAGCTACAGTATAATTTTAAGTACAAACCCTTCAAATTATCAACATATGTATTAAATTTAGTACATAATTTTGAATATGACGAGTCCATGGGATACACTAGTAATTATTCAATTTGTTCTTAATTTAGTATTGATAAATTAATTATCAAACATGTTATGCAGTACTGATACATTTATAAGTATATTATAACAGTGTATTTTATTTCTTATTATATCGTAATGTATTTCAATTTGCTTCCTTTCCGTAAATCAATAATTTTTTTTTTTAAAATAATATTTTATTTTCGACTTTTCGATATGCTCTCGCACCCCCCACGTAAGTTTATCATGCCCCCCAGGGGGCGCGCCCCACAGTTTGAGAAACGCTGCTGTATATTGTTTTTGAGGTATGTCGGTCCTATCTTTAACCTATTGGTTGCTTTAAAAAACTTTCGTATTGTGATCACCTCTTGATTTGAAAAAGACAGGACTTGAATTTCTAAGACGAAAGTTTTCCTTTTAACGCCCTCGTAATCCTTAGAGTCGATTTCCACAAAACCCGTTATTAGTGAATCTCTACTCAACAAAAGGAACATGCATGTCAAATTTCAAGTACATGGATCTAAACGTTGGGCAATGCCATTTTTTACTATAACACCCCCGTATTCCCTTGCAACCTTCTTTTAACGTCGACTTCCTCAAGACCCGCTCTTATTCGAACTTTACTCAACTTTGGAAACCTATGTGCCAAACTTTAAGTCTGTCGATTTATTAATTCCGGAGATTTCATAATGAGTGAGTCACTTTCTCCTAAAAATATATATAGATAAATTACTATACTATCTCACAGCTTACTTTAGAATTAACAAAGAAGTACATCAAAACTATTATATTGTAGTCACTTCTATATAATATGACATAATTGTTCCCTCTTAAAAACCACTCTAAAAAGAGTCAAAAAAATCTTTACCTTTACCTTTTAATGTTTCATATTGTCTTTAATACAGTTATAGATAAATTGAGTTTTAAACCAAACCGAAAATGTAAGAAATATGCGTGCAAACGTCTAACTTAGTCAATAAGATACTAAATGATACTAAAATGATACTATTGATAACTGTCACAATTCGATTATAGATGAGATAGGTTTTTTTTTCCATCGTGACATTTTCGAACATGATATTTTATTCATAAGGTAAAATCACAAGGGAAAAAACTACTGATTTTCGGGACTGAAACAGTGATAACATAAATTATCGAAATGACAGACCTCCAAAGATTTTCTATCTTTAACTATTCGATCATCATTGTTCCCTTAGGATCCTAATGTACATTGGATATCCAGGTCGATTGCAAAAGAGTTTGTAGCGCCGTGTCGTGGTAGCAGGTGTTTCAACTGACACAGGTGCATTTTCTGCATAAAACAATAGATAATTTCTATTTCTTTTGTAAGTAGAGTTTTTACAATTCGAGGAAAAGATTTTACTTACGATTTACACTTATCTCTTTACTATTTCTTATGTTATTGCATATTATATGCGTTATTACTAATATTCAGAAACTTATACTAACATTCTGCAGCGATTTGTTTGAAGATATAAAAGATGTTTTACTCAGTAAATATATTTATTATTTTTAACATATAATACATGAAGTGAAATAACTATCAAATTATACAGTTTTGCTGATACTTTTAAATAGTCTTTATTAAATATTAGCATAGAATAAAGTAGAATATATATTTAATCTCAAAAGCCATATAAAGGTAATTTAAACCAAGAAAGTTTTAGGGGACAATATTGCGTTTATGCTAACAAGTTAAATAACAATAAAGCAATATTCCCATAAAAACCTTTATTTAGAAATATGCAAAAAAGTATGGTATTTTAAAATCTTTTCTTTCTTAAATATTCTCTATATCTAGTATTTCTAAATAAGATTTAATTTTATTTTTGTGCTACCACTATCGTTTAATTTTTTAAAGGAAAATATTGTTAGAAAGAATTTTTTTTCCCTCAAATATCTACAAAAACAAACAAGAAATATTCTAGTTCGTATTGCTCCGTATTACCGGTTTCCAATTTCCCCATGAGTAACCCTTTCTTGTTAGTTTATTGAAAATAAAAGTTAATAAGTATTGTTAAAGTGTTAATTCCCTTCACTTCCCCCTCCACCAAACTGAAAGGTGTAAAATAAAGCATTCAAATATCTTTAAATCTAATACTTCAAAAAGTTTCTACTCAAATTGTAGAAGCATAAGAATCTCTTTGCAAATATTATACTAAATTTTGAATTAAAATTCCATGCGCCTAAATATGGAAAAACAAAATCAGAATTTAATTATTATTAAATCATTAATGCCAATATAGTGTTTTTTGGTGTTTCATAGGTAATGGCATAATTATTTCAAAACTTTTACGAAAGAGTATAAAAAATAATGAAATACTTACAACAATACACTCCAGGGACTTATACCGAAAAAAATGTTCCTCGTTTTTACGAAAAAAAGAAGAAATTTAGAATATAATGAAATCACCAGCCTCATTTATAGTTTCCTCTTTCCCCCTAAAAATGGCTGTTTCAAAATTCTACAAGAAGCCGGTAAAAAAAAAAAAAAAAAAAAATACAAAAATCACTGTCTTCCGCGCGTCTTAATTTATTTCAGCCACCCCAACAATTTTTCCCAACAAAAAAAAAAATAAAATAAACTAAATTATTTCTCAGTGTATTACTTTTGATAACAAAAACTTACAGATTACTCTCGCCTACTTTTATCAGCGCAACAAAAATGAATCTTGCGCTGAAGTCCTATCAACTGTGGCTCTAAACTGAAAGGCCTTCAGATAATGTAAGAAAATATCTTACCAGCGTAGCGGTACCGAGGAAAAAAGAAAGGTGGGAAAACTCGTTAGCCGTAAGCTGCATTCGTTCTATTTGTAAGGTGTTATTCTTTGCAATTAGGAGTGGCGCAAATGCTCCATCACATCACTTCCTTGGTCACACTAATGGGAATTTGCCCTTTTGCTTTTTCTTCCCATGTATTTTAGGTTGTTTCCCGACTTTTCTTCTAACTGTTGTTTTCAAAACTTGATACCTTTGAAGTGTGCTTATCATCTGGAAGACAGATTTTATGAGATAACTGAGATAGGGATCATTTAATACCAAAACCGTGATGGTATTGCCGGAACGTTATAAAATATTCAATGGTTATAAGATTTTGGGTAAAATGTGCTGTAAATTCAGAAACATTAGGCAATAAGTACCGCAATGTATTGTCATTACCTGGAAAGTATTAAGCCTGCTCTAGAATTTTGAGGTATATAACTGCTTGGAACTTTATAACTTTTCTACGCTTGGCTTTTTTTTTAACTGAAAACATTTTTTTTTATTTCTTATACATGTTTCATGATTCAGCGGGGTAAATTAGTTACTGAAATGTATTCAGAAGGGGTTTTGAAACTGTAACCCCTGTTTAAATTATTAGAAAAGCTCCAACAGATTATTTTCCCCATCCTATCTTTAAAAGTTTAAATATTTTCAAATCAGTAATGCTTTCATCCATAAACGAATAGCTACTACTATACATGACGCAAAGGCGTAATGTTCACCCCCGCATCGCGGGAGGGGGGAGAGACAGGATTCTAAGGGGCCAAAGCCTGATGTTATGGTTTTGCAATCCTTTGTAAGATCCGGGTGGGGACCCGAAACCTGACTTTTTAGGGGGAGGCCCTAATATTCTTCATTACACCACTGACATGACGCATAAAGTTAAAAGTTATGATAATATTTTACCAAAACTTTACTATGGCGCAGTTCATATATCTTCAAGAATTTCATAATGTTTTCTAAGATAATGTTGTTAGTATGTAATGTGTGTGTTATTGTTAAAACATTTTTTAAAATTATATATATATATATATATATATATATATATATAATTTAAAGAATGTTTATCTGCATTAAATCCAACAGATAGAGATGTGTGCCTTCTGGATAGGACTGAATGGTAATGTTTATTAGTTGTTACTTCAATAGGTTAATAGTGCATCATCCATTTTCTTTTTTTTTTACTTTTATTCGATTAAAATGTTAACAAATTTAACAGTAAAAAGTAATTTAATAAATATGCTACAAACATTACTCAAAAATAAAATTATACTTTAAGTTTTTCTGCTAATCAATCATTTTTAAATAACCATAAACTATAAAATAGAATTTCTAAGATTCATTTTATCACGTTGCTTTTTTTACAACAAAAGAAAAAAAAATTTAAGTTGAACTTTTAAACTTCTATTAAAAACTTCATACATAACCCATGGATAGTTGCGTTGTTTGAAAATAACTTTATATTTTAAAGTAAAACTTGATGCATTATGATAATCTTGTTTACAATCCTTCTTAAAAATCAATCTACTCTTAAGCCCATAATATCCAACATGCAATATGTGTCAGGCGTTAAATTTACAATGCAAGCTTCCAACATGATGCACTAGTTCCACCAGACATTTAAAAACCAGAATATATATATATTGTTTCCTTAATTACTAGCAAACATCAGAATCCCAGTCTGGTGTTATTTTTAATATAAACTAATACCAGGTCCCCAAAATAATACCTGGTGAACTCGCATTCAATTACTGGTTAGAAAATTTCGCTTCCCTAATCACATCTGTCCTGCCTTCAGTGACCCACGAAACTAATTTGTCCCTCTAGTTATACTGATATGTGTGTTAAATAACTCTAACAATATCCAAATACAATCGAAAATTTCCCCACCCGTGAGCGATAAAGACTGTTTTGTAACTAAAATTCCGATCTCATATTCCAGAGGGAGAGAACCCCATTAATCGTCGTTTAAATGTTTTAAAAGGTGGCGTATACGTTTGAAAGCAGGTGAGTCCACCCTTTCCAGAACTGATTAACCGATTGGAACTTATCTGCATCGTCTCTACTTCTCGTTATTTCATCTGATACGCATCATAATTTATCGTCCAGATAGCCTCCACCATTAGTACTAATGAAAAAAGGGTGGAGTGGACATTGATTCAGTTGTTACCCGGGACGTCTCTATCTGCAATTTAAGAGCTGTCAGGAGCTCCTTGGATCGCTAATTATCCGTTTTTGCAACGGGAAAGGTTCCATTTCTTTTCCACCAAAGCGGTGTTTTATTTCCTTTACAACTTAGAATTAACTAAAGTGCAGTTTCTTAAAAGTTATAGGCAACATTATACTTCCGTTCCAAAGCACGCATTTTGAGTTTCTGCTTTGTGGTAAAGTGTGCGTTATTTATAGATAATAAATCAGTCCCCGCCTAAAATGGACCACTTTTCTTTTCAAGAATGAAAGGTTAATCATTTAGAAAGAAAGATTAAAGTTATTCAGAAATTATTATATTTGTAACATTATGCTTTTTCTTAAGAAAGTTGTTTGCTTATTTTTTGTTATTGAGGATATGTGTGCGAGTATAGACAAAGTGAGTACGTGCACATTTTACGAGTACTAATATAGATACAAATTCTAATCAGGAATTGCAAATTGTAAAAGCATATTTTTGCAATATTCGTAAATTTGGTAACTCATTTTTTTTAACTGCTGGTATCTATAATTATTTTAGATTATTAGAAAGATTTCAGAAACAAAAATACATTTTCGAACAGTTTGTTTTCTTGTTCAAAATATTTTTCTATGTATTTTGCATAATCTATTTCTAAAGAATATCATTCAAAAATGGGTTTTTTTAAATTCCCTTAAAAAAAAACATTTCTTTGTCAGATAATTGCTTCTTCCTTCTTAAGAGTAAACGCAGTCACATTAATTATTCAACATGCATATGTTCAAAAACAATAAGTAACTAAATAAACTCATTTAACTATTAGCTTGGAATTAATATTTTAATTTTCCAATGAATTTAATAAATTCAGTGAGATATTGTGTTACCATTTAAAATGAAACAATTAAACGACTAAGAATTATGTATCAGAGTTTAGTTTAAATGTAACAAAGCGGAAAAGAAATTGCACTGTTCGTCTCTCTGTTGTTCTACTTAGAATGAAACTTGAAGCAAAATCATTACTATCAAGCGTCTAGTATTACAATTCCCCGATTAGATTCATTTTCATGATTGCTTAAAAAAACTCAAAACTGAACTCTTTTTCCATGCACATTTTGGTGAATGGTTTTTAACGAACAGTCATTGTGTGTTCGTTTCTCCGCTTGTTTTTATTTAAAGTATATAATCGCCCATCCTACCCAATCCCACTTATTTAAAATCACTGGAGCGCACGGGTGGTAAAACAAAAAAAGATTACACGCCCAATTTGATAAACTAAACGGATTTCAAATAAAGAGGAAGGGGAAAAATCACCTATCCTTCTACATATAAAAACAGATTACTCAACCAATCTGGCAAACTAAACATATTTCGTATGAAACAGGGATCAGTTCAAATCGTATAAATCGAGATTATATTTTGAAGTGGGCTCACAACCGCAATGTTTCTTCATTTTTCAGCTCAGCATTTGATATCGACTCTTCTCACTTTCCTTCATCGTCGTAAAATAGATTTCCAGTGTAACTTCAACCGTAAATTGCTTCAACACATTGACATACTGTGGCTTTTATAACTTTCCTCTGAGTCCTACCTCCCCTATTTTTCCCTAGCCAGGTCGAGACTGGCTGTGCGGACTGAACTCATGAAAGTGGCTCGGCTGTGTCATAAAACATCTACACATGCTTTCTCTATTGCTGTTTTACTACTTTTCTCCGAAATACACGCGACTGTTATTCTCTTTTCTGTTATTTCCTTCACTATTATTCCCTTTTTTTTCACATTTTTTTTTTCCCTCAGTAGGATTTAAAGAGGGAAACGTGCGGGTTTCTGTATTAGACGAGAATAACTAATATCGTTTTTAGAAGGGTGGGTGTATTTCTTTCCCTCCCCCTTAATTGAAATTTTATGGTCCCTATGGTAGTTTCGTGACGATTTACTGGTTTATTGTAACATCAGCCTCAGTTTCGGTAATTATGCTGTCTGAGATTCTCCTTTATTTTCAGTTTTCTAAACATGAACAGCTTATGACTGTTTGTTTTTGCTTCAGTGGTGTCGAGAATAGGCTGCAGATGACAGAGAAAAATGTACTTCTCCTTTTGTGTTGCAAAACAATAGGGATAATAAATGTAGGGCAATTGAGTCTAAAAGTCGGGTATTATGTAACCACACATACGAGCTATAAACTACCTTGAAGTATAAATACTGAATAAAAAGTGTTACCTATGAAAAAAAACTTATTTTAAGTTTATGAACAGAAATTTTTGAAGGTGCTTTATCTATGGATTCACGAGCAAATTTTTTCCAATAATGACTATTTAAGCATATTAATTTTTTTCATTTATTGTTATTTTCCATCTATTAGGATAAATTTTAATTAAAAATATTATTTTGCCATTATTAAACACGAGACATTGTATTGATATATCCATATGATTCAATAAATTGTTTAATTATAAAAGTACTACACATTTTATATTTGTGTAGGAATCATTGGAAAATAATCAGAAACCATTTTCTGTGCATTCGAAAATCGCTTACTCCCGTATATTTAAATAAGGGTAATTTCTCAAACTTTCAATAACTATTTTGTAACATTCCTTAAGAGTTATAAATTCATAAGGTTAAAATGATTAATTAAGGAGAAAGAAAAGAAAAATCAGAGAAAAAGGATTGTAATTTATATTACTATCTAAAACTTATACACTTATGTGTCTTTAAAATATGTTTTTAAAAAAATATAAATAATGGATAAAATATTGTTATAATGATGTGTAATATTAAATTAAAATAAAGATATTACTGTAAATCTAAAGCTCTCTATATCTAAACAAAAAAAGAGAAATATAAATATACTGAAAGTTTGTAAGAAATAATAAAGAAGTTTCTCGGTGTCATAAAAATACTTTAAATGTAAAAAGATTCTAAAACTTAAAAAAAGTTACGAGTCATTTATATAATTCGAGTTCTGATGGGTCTGCCATGTTTATTTGATAGTTTGACTAAAAGAAAAAAGTTTATCTCTTGAGAAATGACTTGTTGTTACTAATATTTCAGTCTCTAATTAAGAAATAGAGTTAAGACAATAAAATAAGTTGTTATAAGATTTTATTCCAATAATTATTATGGATATAAGGAGCTAGTTTTTAAATTGATGTCAACCTTTTCACACATACTCAAAATATCATATTCTTTGCATTTTAAATATTTCAAAAATTTTAATAAAAGATATAATTATAAAAATTGAAACACAATGATAAAGAATATAAAATAAGTTAGTGTGTTTCTGGTTCCGTCAAAAATTAGGTATTACTGGTAATATCAATATTTATTTTTAAAAATTCAACATTTCAACTAGGAATTTGGTAAAATGTGAAGCGTATTTTTTTCTCAACTCTGCATTTAATTGAAGATCTATACTATCATAATGTATGAGTTGATAAAATAACGCTGAGAAAAACAAAATATTTCGAGGGAAAAAATGCTTTAAACTTTATTGACTTAGTTTGAAGATGTTCCCAGTCGCCAGTGTATCACAGATCACTGCTCCTCCGATAGCTGATGCAGCACAAATAACATGAATTATGGAAGCAAACAAAGTTGCTGTATAGCTTCCAGTTGAAGAGGTTCTTTATCTACAGTCTTTTTTTTAAGACTCAAAATTTATCAGCACAATTTTTTGTCCATACTCTCTTTTAGAAAATGTTTCGAATGTCGTGAGGAACTTATTTTTTATCACTATTTTTTTAACTGGTACGTCAAAATTTAGGAACACTTTTTAGCTGAATTCCACAACTTATTTTACTTTTTTCGGAAGTCTCTCTTTTTTTTTTCTTTTGCGTGTGTTTAATTTATGATATCACACAGCACAGTGGTTTTTCAATTACTTTCTAAACCATATTTTAAGCTGAAGAAATTAAATTGTGAAATGGATATTTTTAGTAATCGAATATTTATAAGCAATATATTTTACTGAATCGATTTAAAAACAGCTTATTAGAAGAATATAAAGTATATTTTGAAATAAAGCTAAAGGTTTCTCAAAAATCATTGACAGCTTTCTTTACAATTATGTTTTATTAACCCTTTATCTACCGATGGTACTTATAAGTACCACTCACTTTAAAATTACATAGAATAACCCTTTTTACGAATACTCTGACGATACTTAGCAGGAATATTCTTTTAAATCCACTCTTCCAAGATATATAGCATCACGGATTCTATGATGAGTATTTTAGCGGGGAAGGCGAATAGTTTTATAGCAGAAATTGCATTTTCAGCTGACGGCATTTTCAGCGGATTGTGAAGATTGTCATTTTTATTCCAAAAAAATGGCTAATGTCAAAAGTCTTTCCTTTTTTGTATGTTAATGAAGACCTTAGAAAACAATTTGACTGTTTATTTTAATTGAACAGTGTGTGTAATTAATTTTACAGTTAAATATCTTTAATTGATTCATTAGCTCTAACTAATTAAATTTCAAAAAGTTGAGTATTTTATTTATGTATATCCCTTAATTTTCATTGTAGTGATTCGAAAAAAAAATATCGCATAAAAAAAACTACAGTAAATCATAATGTGGTAGATAAAGGGTTAATCCGTTATATGAGTATACATATATGTGTGTGTGAGTGGAGTGAGTATATATTAATCTCACACTTTAAAACAGCACGAGGGCTATTGGCGATGGATCTCGTAATTTTGAACCGTAGTCAATTGACGACACCTGCGCTGGTATTTCACTTTCCTAACTTTCCAAATACTTCAACGCGATAACTTTGATCCACGACAGATTTAACGTACACATCAACCCTGTCTGCATTTCAGGTCTTCAATGGCACCAGGACTCGAACCTGAGACTCCAAAATATCCGTCACGAGTTCATGACCATATATATCAGGGGTGGGCTAGCCTTTCGACGATACGGGCTACTTCTAATGTTTTTAAGGTGTTGCGGTCCACCCAGTGGCTTAGGTGTGACCATTCTGTATTAAAGCTGTATGTTTTCTTTTTTTAACACCTATTTTCGACATTATATCCCTCTTTTAAAATGTGACATATTACTAATTAAATACTACAAAAACACAAATAACACAAAATTGTCAAGTTCAATGCTTGAACAATTGTGAGACACTGCTAAACCATGGAGCGTGGAAGTACCCAATGCAGCGAGCAGTGAGCATACTTGAACCGATGAATCTAAAACCGACGTATGTACTTACATTTGCTCACTGTCAAGTCCCACATCATCGCGGAACATGACATCAACACGAGAACCCAATCCCATGGAAGCGTTTGGTGTGGAATTATGTATGAATAGCCAATCCCGTGCTATCGCGGAAAGAGCTGATTCGTCAACATTTATTCTCCTCTTTAGTCGGTATGTGGGGGGGAATTCATTTCTGCGGCTGGCATCGCATTGATAGATTTTTCTTCCAACAGCGCCAACGAACGTTCTAAGCGTGACTGTTCACTTCCAATGAAGATACATGTGTCGACTACAAATTTATCATATTATTTACTTCAGTAAACACAGCGGAAATCCAGTCTAGCTGGTGTCGGTGCTCCATTAACATGTTCTTTTAGTATTCTCGTCTTAGGTCTTAGTAAATGGGGTCACCCCAAAATGTCTTGGCAGTCCACTGGTCAGTCGCAATTGACTTAATGCCCATCCCTGATATACATAATGCAACCTGTGTTTTTTGTAAATCTCCAATTTTCCAGTATCAGTTGTGTAACATTAAGGTATATAAATAAATTTATTTTCAATCTTGTTTGTATTAAAATATATTGCTTTTTTCTTCCTCTTTTAGGAATGTATATTTTATGTTTCAAGACCATTTTTTTCGACAGACATACTTCTTTCTGTAATTACAATACCTAAAGAAATCTTTTGCCGCATAAACCGGAAAATACACTTTTCTACTCAAATTTAATTTATCTCTCTTTTCATTTTGTAAAACATTTTGTCACTGACATGACAACCGAAAAATGCTTAGACATAATAATGATACAATACAAAAAAAGAATAAAAAATCTTGAAATACATTTGTACGGCAAAGCGCCTCTTGATATAATAGAAGTATAATATTCTAAAGCTGCATAATAATCAATAAAAATGTGTTTAACAAAATAAAAAGAGAAAAATTGTGAAGACTCTATTTTATCCTCTTTATAAAATGTCTCGACACCTGAAACTTGGAAGTATTTTTCAATACCCATCTCTATATGCCAAGATATCATTGTTAGAAAGAAGCTAAGACGTCTGCAGTGTCTTTATTTTCTGTATAGCTGATAGTCAATATATTAATTCGCCACAATCTTCAGTCTGTTCCTCTTATTGTGAAATATTCATTTTCATTTTATACTTTCTCGTCCTCTAATCATTAGCTATTACTAAACATTCTGATGCATAATTGGTGTTTATTTCTATTCACTTTTATCAACAGTATTTATGCAAGAGAGACATTTTAATGTATGAGAAGTAATCACAATGCTATGCAGATTACATTTTTCATATATTCTTAATATTCACTCAGAGATATTCAGCTGTCTTGCCCCTTTGGGTGAAATTCTGCTATACCTTCAATTAATAGCGCTCTCTAAAAGAAGAAAATGAATAAATATGTGTTGCGAATAATCCCATCTTTTTTTAAGATTTATTTTTCAAAGGGTGAATACATTTATGGAAAGCTTTAGTATTCCCTATACAAATAATGTTAAATATTCTATTCTGAATTACCTCTTTCAAGAATTTGTCATACATAAACACTGAAAAATTTTATACGCCATATTAAATTGTGTATACGTCGTGAAATTGAAAATGTAGAATATTGTAACATACTTCAGAAAGATATTTTCAGAATAGAAAAATATACTTTTGGGGGGAAAAGTTCTTTCGAAAATATCTTTTATTGTGCACTGTTTATTTAGTGAAATTCCACTTTTCAGCAAACATTAGGAAACATAAAGAATGTGATGTGAATATTTTACAGACCAATAAAAATATTTCCCTGAAAAGATACATGAAAACTCTTCTGTAAAAAAAAATACCTTTTTATTGCCTTTAAATGACATTATCCAATATTCATGGTTAAGTAAACTACTATTGATACTGATTTTGATAGTTATAATACTAAAATCTTTTGGAAAGTAAATTTGCTAAATAATTTCAAATAGGGAAATTTGAAAAGTTTTGTATAATAATTCTTAAATTGCATTCTACAAGTTTTAAGGTTTTGATTTATATTTTTTCAAGTATCAAAAGAAGGAAGTTAAATTTTTTCAATCATGAGAAGACTATATTTTTTCAAGAGAACTTTAATAATGTTGTTGTGATATGAAAGTAAGAATTCCAGATTCTGTAAAAAATGTTAACTAGAGATTTTTCTTACATATGTCATTCAAAATGTTTAGATAAAATCTCAATATAGATAAAAAAAAAAATGACTTTAGACTTAGTCTCGTGGGTTAGTTCTTAAATTCAGAACAGTAACATTTGTTGCATATCATATGATGATAAGCAAGTAAAAAATCATAAATTCTAATATAACAAGTGCAAAAAGCTATTTTAAGCTTTTTTATGTATGTGAAATGAATTTAAAACAAAGCACATTGGTCTTTAATAAGTTTAATTGTTGAAGGTGTAAAAGTATGGAATATAGGACCTATAAGTTTTGTTATTGAACTGTGAAAATAAAAAATGTAAACGAATTAAATTTTTGAAAAACTTACAACTTAATTAATTTCTGAGAAATATCTGATAATATCTCCTTTATAACAGAGATAAAACTTTATATACTTAAGCAGTTAGACAATATTTTTTTTTTTTTTTTTTTTTTTGGAAAATGGACTTAAAGGTATGGAAGTTTGTGAATTATTAATGATTTTAACCTTGGAATGATATTAGGTCGTAGATCAAGGATCATTTTCGTAATCGTAAACTCATTTAAAAAAAATAGTTGCTATTCTCACCTGCCCGAATCATCCCCACCCATTCTTAGAAGAGAAAAAATCTTTCAAATACAAGATTGCTCAAATCCACTGAAACTGTTTGCTTCAACTGTAGGTGGTTCAACCCATTTGTCACCAAGCACAGAACTAAAAAGATTGTATGGCTTAGGGGTAGGAACCAAGCCCCTGGGGTTGGGGTGGGGGAGATTTTGTAGGTCACACAGCTGAGCCGATAAGAACGATTTAGGGCCGTAAATAAGGCTGAGCTGGAAGATCCTAAGCAGCCGGAAATAAATAAAACATTACGGCACGAAGTGGCGAAAAGCATTGCTCAGAATATTATGATGTTTGTGTATTTCGATAGAAGTGACGGCTCACCCCTAAGGCACACTGCCCAAAAGAAATACCTCCCACCTACTCTTTGCCGGGGAAGATGCTTTCAAAAATTTTACGGATGTTATGTTTACCTAAGCAGCGCCTAGCATAAGATGCAAACATAACAACTTTGACTTTTTCAAGTCTAAACTTTTTTTACCTTTACGGCTGAGACATTTTGGTGGAAGCCATCGTGACATGTGTATTTGAATTAGAACCATTTGCATGAATATTTTAAACTATTCAATATAGAATCAATGACGACATTTTAGTTTTAGTGGAACATGAAATGTTTTTCCTCTATTGTTACTTCCTGTTCATTTACAAAACTGTCACTTTAATTTATCAATACCCTATTTTCTACGTTTTAAAATAAATGATCATATTGTTATATTTAAAACTAAATAGTATATTTGAAAAACCAATTACTTTGTACGATATTTATTACGCTTAAACAATGAAAATACAGTTTAGTAATGTGGGTAATAGTGAGTTATATTGTTATGGAGAATTTTTCATGTAATTCGGCAAGCAGGTGTTATAAAAACTATCTCTAATAAATATTCTTCGGTATCTTAAACAAAGTTATTAACATTTCTGAATAAAACACGTAGGATTATATAAACTTTAAATTTAATCTGTCAAACGTTTTCGAAACTACATTCACGGAGAATAGATAGCAAAAATCTAATAAAATATACGCCTGTTTCTAGTTCATTTCTACATCTATAACCGATTCTTATTCATTCAAAGGTTATATGATCTTAAAAGATTATTCCATAACTCTTATTAATTAAATATTTTTATTACAAAATGGCTCTAGTTTATATCTCGAAAAATTCAAAATTAAAAACTGTAAGACAAAATGATTTTCGAAGTTATATTTCATTCTGCTTCTCATATTTAAATATTAAAATAGTTAATAAAATGGCATTCATTTTTTACACTAACGAATTAATCTTCCTGAGTTAGCTCAACGTGAGCGGCACTTTAAACTTTTGTTTTAGTGAAATAAATTCAAAATTACATTTTACAGTTAACACTTTATTGAAAAGAAATTTAACCTTTATACTTACATCTTGATCTAAGCTCCGTTTGCCGTAAATAATTAAATATGTATCTTAAATATTACATTTCAATATTTCATAGCATTATAGAAGGATTAATATTTTATTTCCATTCCCACTGAACAAACACTGTTATCTATGAACTATTTTCTAAGAAATCATTAACATTTTTCCTTATTAAAGTGTGAATAAATCTTGCGCTCTACTCCAGAAACTGGTAAACACATTAACTTATTCTTAATCACATACGCCTCGCCTATCAACTTTTGTATTTACACAGCATTTGCCTGGAATCTCTTAACTAAAAGTAAACATTTACTTTGCTTTCCTCTTTGCTATAGAAAACACCGCCAATGTTCTTTTCATTCATTCTAAATTAGTATTCGTAGATTATATTTAACCAAACACAATATAATCTCGCAGATATTAACACTAAATTAAGTGATGAGTTTGTTGACAGTAATTCAATTCCCAGAGTTCAAATGATTCTTCTAAAAAAAATCTTCTGGGTTGCCTATTCGTGTATATCTTCCGAGAGATAATTTATTCTCGAAACTCTTACGAAAAAGCTTAATAGCTATTCAAACCATATTCCTTTGTCATTCAAAACGAATATAAGATCATACGTTCATTTATTGTAGAATATACAAAAAAAGCTCATCGATAGTTGTAGATTCACTTTAAATTTATCCTGATTTTCCCAAATGGCATTTACTTTATAATCACTTCTAAGGTTCATACTAATTTTTTTTCCTTTGATGAAAAATTTGCAGCATACTGAAGGAAGAAAATTATTTGTGTATGGCGGGAAAAAAATTGAATTGCCTTGAATTCTTTATAAATTATTTTAACAATAATCAGGATAAATCGTATCACACAATTTTGTTATAATAAAATGACTATTTTAAAATTATTTATTAGAGTTTTTTTTTTTATAAATTTAATTCAATAATTTCCACTTTTTTCTGTATAGAATTCAACACTTCTTTAACTGTTATTCATGTTGGAAATTTATAACCTTCTGTGAATTATTGTGTTATTCTAAAGCACAAGAATTTTAATAATAATAACAAATAATAATAATAATACCAGATATAAATAGTGTACTTAAAAAATATTCAAAATAGAAGTTTTAATTGCTTGCTGTAAAACTTCTGAATAATGTGAGACACTATATGTGTATGGATGTTTAAAATGTAAAATGTAGGAGTAATAAACCCGAAATTTACATTTGTGATAAGACTCGATTTTCCTCTATGATATAATGCTATTATAATCTTAAACCAGATGTTTTATTAAATGAAAATCTTAAAAACGGATAAGTAACTGCTTGCTTTTATGGAAAAATATGCCTATTTTCTACTTTTAACATAATTTTAACATTCACCGATCGTTGTAAATACTATATAATAATTTATTCGCGAGTATAGTCTTGTTTATAAAAACTACATTTCAATACTTTTAAGCAAATACTTAGTCAATATGACTGCGCATTTACCATAGTTGCGAAACATTTCTCATACCCTAGATTTGAATCATGATTTTTAGGCAGCAGACAGACAGAATAAGCTGCTTTCTCCTTGTAACTATTATGTAACTCATTGGGATCTTACAGCTGTGTAGATATGATGAATCATCAGTATGTTATAATTACGTAGACTCTCAATTAATTTTACACCGTCTTATAATTACAGATAATTAAAGGAAGCTGTATACTATTGTTAGAGAATTTATCTTAGTCATACTGATTACAGACTACAATGTATACACGTTAAGGTTACTATTTCATACACGCACACGAACAATTTAAAAAAAAAAAAGAAATACCTATTCAACAAAAATGATGAACAGAAACATATTTTAAATCAATTTACTGATTTTGCTCTCATTAAAAACTAATTGTATTTATTCGAAACATACACATTATACATATATAATGCTTAATTCCAATTAAATATTCCCATACTTCGGACTAAAAAATACAATTTGAATATTAGAAAGGAGAGATAATTATGAGAAACATAAAATGCTTTAAAACTTTTGTAATATTTAAAATATGTACACAGCTGGAACATAGCATAATATTGTTTTTTCCCACTTTTTACTTCTGGCTTAAATAGTTCATATTCGCTTTTTAAGCTAACACTGGAAAATGTATTCATATCTAGAGCACATTGCTATTCCCTTGTTATATATGCAAATGTACCCGAGCGGTACCTTGTTCTTTTTCTCTTTAGTAATGCGAAGAGACAAAAGTGTTTAAAATACAACCTCTTTCATGCCTTTTAGTTTCTGCAACAATAAGTTTCTTTCGGTACTCAACGACCGTTCTTGATTAGCATTCGTTACTGTTTAATCCTGCTTTTGCAGATCCGGCTCTTACCGTAATGGCAGTGGTAGAATGATATATTTAACAATTTTCTCAACAAAGCCTATCCTTGTAGTCGGCAAATGGCCTCAAATTTAATCAACCTTGACTGTTGTCCCAAACTAGGATTTTCCCTGCAAATCGCATTATCTTCTTTTCAGTCCGCATACTCATGAGACGACACCAAGAGCGACATTTAACCCATCTGCTTTTCGATTCTTTCTCCCTCTTTTAAGTATTCTTCCTCTTGACTGAGTGACGTATACACAGTCCATTTAAATGCTTCTACTGAAAGGATAATGCTTGCATTGTTCAAATCTTTCACAGCACTTCGAACACCCGGCAATTGAAATCTGAGAGGTTGGCATTTTACACCATAGTGTGTAACTGCTTGCGTATTGTTTCAATTTGCCTTGGCGGAAGTGCGGATTGTGGGTATGTATATTTATATGAACTAAATGCTGTTCATTGTGTTTACAGTAGAGCTCATTCCCGTTGATATACATTTAGATCTAGAAAAAGAAAGACAAGTTACGGACAATCAGAGTAGTTTTAGTCATCCATAAATAAAACTTGATGCAATTTTAGAATTGATTATCCCGCTGTGACTCGTTTGAAAAGAGACGTCTTTCACCAGATAAAAGGTCTGTTATTTTTACAGTGAAAACTCACGAGCAACATTTTATTGTAATATTTTCCCTTGTTGTTTATCCGTAAATATCGTTTAATTTTTCATTCCCAGGCTGAAAGAACATTTTAAATGGAAAATTAAAGACTGCTTCACATATTGCAGTCCTATCTTTATTAAGCAATTTTATATTTGCATTTCTTAAGTACAAATATCATTTTTAGTTTCAGTATTTACATTTTATCTAATCATCTTTTGCATTTTGATATCCAAAGAAAACAATAAAGATTTTTTTACACATTTTTGATTCATGAAGTTTATCGTTCTAAGCATACTTTTTTTTAAACCAGACACAAAATTTATTCCTGCATAAAGATTATTTCAAAATTGAAAGTGAAAGCAGAGCTCAAATTTATTCATACATATAGTTTTACTTTTGCAGAAATATATATTAAATTCCTGTCTTCTTTTTTCGATATGTCATGTCTGATCTGTCTTATTACATTTCCCGATTTATAAATATGTATTAGGATAAACGTGCTGTTATTGTAACTGTAAAACTTGAATCAAGTTATTTGTAATGGTAAAATCATTTAAAAGGTTCTGAACGGCGCTTGCAAGTGCATGGGAAATAAAATTCTGAGAATCTATTTTTTTTAAGCTTGGCATCCACTGTCACAAAATTTATTCTGAATCTCTTTAAAAAGGTAAAAGAAGAATAGTTTCATATGTACGTTTGAGAGAAAAGATGCGGTATGATATTATTGTTCCAATGTTAATTTCAATAAATGTTACGCCTCTCCAGACTACCATTGACAGTTGAGGAAAAGAGAGAAAATATATGATGTCTGTGTGTGTTCAAACGGATTTTGCAGAAACCGAACTTTTTCTTCAAACATTTTCTTTGCATAGTTATTGCAGACATATCCTTTTCATCCATCTTGGCTCCTTCTTTTTACTTCAAATCAATCCTTAGATGGGCAGCTATAAAAGTTCCGGTTGATCCCTCCCTAAGCTTTTCATCCACATTTTTCCCACCCCCTGTTTTCTTCTTTTTCTCCTCTCGCCCACCTCCTTTCTCACTTCACTTGAATTCACTAGTTCTCTTACCTCACTATTTACTTAACTGGAACTGTGGGGTCAGAGGAACACTAAATGTGATTACATTCTCCTGAAGTGGTGGTAGTTTTTTTTTTTTTTTTTTACATCGAGAGTACTGTAGAAGGGCGTGATGTATTTTTATTTATTTCGTGTATTTTACTTCAAATTTATCCTTTTTTTCCCGACATCTCGAGAACGTGTTGCTCACTTTTAAGGTAGTTGGTAGGCGTTGTGGATTCTTCGTATTTGCCAAATGGGATTTTTCTTTAGTTTATCAAGAAAACAAATAAATTGGCCGTATCAATTAAATAAAACACTCTGGTTGAGAAGCTGGGAAATCCATTGGCCTTAAATAATGCCGTGGGACTGCAGTAAGAGGAAGAACTAAAAAAATTAACTTAACTTGAATTTTTTAAAGTTAAACATTATATAAGACGTCCAAGTCGGAGTTCAAATGATAAGTTGTATAAATTCTAATTTATTTTGCATTTTAAGGAAATTTTGATTTTTTTTTTTTTCTATTTAGTTTTGTAAGCCGTTCTCATAAATGATTCCAAAAACGTTCTCTTATTTGATTTCCAAAATATTCTACAAAGAAATTCAGTTAAGTTTTTTTACGGATAAAGATTATTACTAAAAGTTTCCAAATGTGTTTATCAACCCTTATAAAGAAAAACTGATTTTATTAAGTTTTATCACAATTAATTAAATCAGATTTCTTAAAGCAATTTAAGGTCATTCCGGTTAGACGTTTAAATTACTATTTTTAGGCTCTATTTATGCAATAAATTTAATTAAGAATAGTTATAATCTAAACTCAAGTGATAGTACTTTTAACAGACGAATTGAAATAATCTCAGTATTACCATTTGAGGAATTTGCCCTATAATCCATTCAGTATTCTTCATTTTAAGATTATTTATTCACATTTTGTTATGCGATTCGAATCATTTATCTTCAAGAAATATTCAATGCTTTTGTCTCAATTCTTTTAGAAAAGAGCGACAATATAAAAAGTGTACTTTTTCAAATGCTTAATACATTCACGACTTATTCTATTTCCTCTGACGTCCCTAACTAATTTTAAAATATCTACACACAGTGAAGAATTTCTTTTGAAATATAACTGAATATAACGACAAACTTTCATTTATCATTTCTGAAAGTATTTTAAGCATTTACATGTTTTCATATTTACTCGAATGGCCTAGTTACAAAAGGCCTTTTCCCTTAACTTTTAATCGTAATAATAAAATTTACGATAAATTATAAATTTTTATTTAAAGCCCTTTACAAAAAATGCACCGAATAGAATTGTAGGTTTCTTTTTCTATAGCCTGAAATAAATATCGAGTTATTAATTAAATTATTTTGTAATAATAAGGATTCATTACTTTATTTAAAATGTAGCTCTCTCGCTATTTGATTAATCATTTACATAGGTAATTACTATCATTCGGTTGAGACGTCGAATTATTTTGAAGAGCGCTTTTACTGCTGTGTAAAATTGAGTGAGATTCCAATCAAAAGATAGTACAACTTCTAAGAAGATTAATTCATTAGATTAAATTTATTAATTAATAATAAGTAATTATTTAGATCAAAACTATTGTACTGACCTAATACCATTTTTGTTTCGCCATAAAAATTTTGCTCAAAAGAAATGTTATGTTTGCACGAGTGATGATTTTTATACGACAAAACAAAAAATGTGTGAGGATATTTTAATATTCTCATGGAAAAGTAATGCCAGGAGCTGCTGACAGAATATTTTTCATTATTTCTGTACGTTTAATTCACGTATATCTTTCACTAGAAATAAGCTTATAAAATTTTGCCTTTTTTAAAATGTGACTATTTTTAAGTTGTTCTCTGTCGTTTTAAATATTTCATATCATTGCAGAATTCGGCCGTCAAAAATGTGATTTTTTAATTTGACGAGGCGATGTTTAATACTGTAATTGAACGTCGGTTTCTTGAGAAGAGAAGAAAAATATAAGTCATCTGTGCTTCTCGAGTGTGGTATTGCTATTTAAATTAGGCCCGTTTCGTTTCTCGTTCGGTGCAAACTAAAAAACAACCTCCCCCCCCCCCTCACCTCATGCAGAAACAATGCTGACGAAAGCGTCTCCTCGTAGCAAACATGTCAATATCGAAAATTCCTTATGAAAAAGACAAAAATGGAGAGCTGTAGCCGACGTCGTAGCTGTCAGAATTTTTTCTTTCCCATTCTAAAACTCTTGCGGTTGTCATCCTCGTTGGCCTGACATGTTTTGTTTCCTCGCCTCTTTCCACTTTTATTTCCCTTTTTTTAAAGAAAAAAAAAAGAAAACGACGAAATCTTTTCTACGTGTCCACAGAAAAATGGAAGGTATAAATGTTTCTACTATCCGTTAAAGCTGCCGGAAGAAAAATATTGTTTCCGTTTTTGATTTCGTCCTTCTTCCTATTTGAAGTGCTTTCGACTTAGTTTTGACGCGCATTTGATGATATTGTAATGTTCACCAAGGTCGATTTCAGGTTTGTGCCTGCTTGCCTCTAAAATTGCATATATTAATCACAAAAACGTTTTCCAAAAAATAGTAGACAATGTGAAAATCTTAATTTGTTTGATTATTTCCAATGAAAAATTGATTACATTATACACGCTATTTGACAAAGATAAGTACAAAGAAATATCATAAATTTGGCAATAACATTTCTGGGCTGATTTGATTGTTTACTTTTCCTTAATTTAAGTATAACACTTTATTTCACAAATCTTTGCTTCATTTTAAAAAAACTGTCGATTTTCCTAATCATTCCGCATCTTTCATTCTTAAGCCATTCTTAACTCTATACATAAGCATTTTTTTAAATGTTTGAAACTATGTATTCTAGATATTCATGACACATATGCAAACTTTTAGTTTAAGTTTCTACTGGATTTATTTAAGTATGAGCTAATTTTGATTTTAGTTTTAGTTTAGTTTTATTTATTTTTATCTATTTATCAGCATAAAATGAACATTTAAATGTAAAAACTTATCTAACGCTGACTTAATACAATGATTATCATCGTAAACATCAGTATAACAAATAAAATGAAATAACTGTAACCACGCACACACACAGCTGAGGCAAAAGAAAAGATAGATTTTGTTTTGTGAAAATAAGTTAGTTTATTTTTCTTTTCGCAGATTAGAAAGATTTTTCTGAAGTATGTAATGTGTAAGAATAAAACCTTGATTCAGTATTATCTCGGCGATGAAAATAAGAACTAAATTTTTCTTTCTTTCTGCATATCTTCTTTTTAACATAGGGTGTTTAACCTAACTCTTAAATATCTCGGTAGTTTTTATTTTTGGTACGGTAGCAAAATTTATATTTAATATAAAAAGCTATCTTAAGCATATAAATCACGACCAAAATCTTCACAATCAGAAAAAAAACTCTATATAATGTAATAAAGTAACAAAAATACCTAAGTATTATTTTTAAAATTATTAATTAATTTATTTTTTATTGTTTTTTGGAGTGTATAATTAAAATTCGCTTTATGTAACTCGCATAATTTCCATATAATTAGTAAAAATATATTAAAGTTCAACAAAAAACTTGTAATTTAAGGTTTATCTGGTGGAAAAAATTATTAACAATGAAAAACACACTTTTCCACGTACAATTGTACAAAAAAAATCAATTTTTTTTTTATTTTTTTTGTTTTATGGAATTGTACCAACTTTAATTAAACATTAACATTAACTTAAAATAAAATATTTCCCATTTTTAAGGTATATTTCCCTCTTTTTCTATTAATCATAAAAATGACATCATATTGGATGAGTAAGCAATCAATATTTTTTAATAAATATTTCTTTTATCGTACAATTCACTCTTTTTTTCATTACCTGAAGAATGTTTATTATTGTGCGGCATTAATTCTTTTTGCTCTAGGTAATTCGTACCTACTGCTCCGATAATTAGATTTGAATTTTAAGTCAGCTGGAAGAAACATAAAAAGTGTCTTGCATCAAATGCTTCTTTGCTCAATTGAATAAACGAGAATTTGCATATAAAAGAATAAAAAAGTTTTTTACTTCACTCAGCAACAGGTGCTGGAATGCAGTAATTGATTTCAGCATCTAGTTGAGAGAAAACATTTTATAGCTTTCAGAGGAACTTTTTCAGTTGATAGGGAGATAAGTCTTTAAGAAACGTTGGAAGCATTTTTTCCCTTCGCTTTCGTCGCAAAATCAGTAGTAATTAGATTCATTTCAACATTAAAAACATTCTTTTTCGGCCCTACACTAATGACAAGTCAATTTCGCTTGCAAACCCAGAGGTTGTGTGTGTGTGTGTATGTGTTAATATAGATCGTTAATTGCATTAGGTAATTAAACATTCCACACTCTCAAACCCATTTTTTTGTCCTTAGTCGCCTTAATGTTTATTCACCATGTTCTTCTTCATTTTTTCCTTTTAATTATTATTTATTCTTCGAAAGTGTTTCTCTTTCTTTTTGAAACAATTTTTGTCTTTATTAAGGCTTTTTTGTAATAACCATTTTTGTTTACGTATATAAATTTGCACACTTTGGTGAACGTACTAAACTAAACTAAATTATGTTCTCTTAACAATCCATTCATCTTAAATCTTACCGACGTACTAAATTATTAATGGTTCAAGATAAACTTTTTTTCTGAATTAAATTATAATTTAAGTGCGTTTCAGAAAACAATTCTTTCCAAGAGTTTTGACAATAAAAAAATCTTTTTGTTATTCTTACAATCTACTCACATTCCTTTTTTCATTATGTTTTACTCAAACCAACGCTTACCACAATATCATGTATAAATTCCCATACGTTAACAACAATATTTATTGAAATATATCCCCCATTCATTTCATAAAAACAATAATTTAATTTAACTGCATTAATTTTAAGGAAAATACCGGCTGGGTGGCGTAGTTTGTTAGGTGCTGGCCTTGTACGTCCGTTTGCGGGTTCGACCCCGCCCCAAATCGGTAGATTTTCATGATGCAGAAATCGATAGCTTCCATGTCGTATGGTTATGTGGAATGTAAAAGATTCCTAGAGTGCCTGTTTGGCTTAGATGCTCTCAGAAAAATTAAACTTCTTCAATTTCGCATCTCCAGAACTCAAATGCCTTTCTCTGAGTGTCAAAATTACATTTCGCCAATTGGTATCTACCTGTATGGTGCCGCACTAAAGAGTGATTCCCGCTCCCGGGAAATGTACTTGGTCTGCAATGGTAAAAATACCCATCCATAGCCTCATTTGAAATAAAAAATAAATAAAAATTTTAAGGGAAATAGTCATCTGTATCAACTATCTTTTTATTGAAGACAACAGGGTCATAATAATTTCTAATATTGCTTTCCCTTTATCAATAACTTAAGTTCTTATAAAACGATTTCAGGAATTCGTATTTTACTTAAGAAATTACTTTAGTCTCTCTCTCTCTCTCTCTCATGTTTTTGTTGCCACTTAAAAATATCTTACAAGTAAAAACTAGAGAATCCTCTGCTGAAATTTCTGTTATTGAAATCTGTTTTTCCGCTGAAAATAAAATTATTAGACATGTTTTCACAAACTAAACTTATCCTAACAGGATACTTCATGGAAAAGGAAGCATTTGACTGCATAAAACATGCATTTATATTTCTGACTGTGAAATATTTGCTTTTCATATTTTGGGGAAGTTATGTATATATATATAAAGTATATTTCTTATAAATGATTTCAAGGAAATCGTTTTTTTTTAACTTTATAAGATACTTATGCATTTATTTTATCCGTGCTCTAAGTCGGTAGTATGAGTATTCTTAAAAAATAGAAACAAGTAATTTACCTAAAATAGAAAATATAAATCGGAGATGTAAAAATGAAAAATTACCATAAAACGTTGTTAAACGTTTTTCACTAGAAAAAGTTTTTCTCATTATACTTTCTTAAATATTCTGTTAGCTTCCAAAATATCTCTTATTTCTTCTTTACAAAATAAACATATGATTAAGGAATTATTCTTTGGAATTTTACTTCAGAGACGTTCTGAAAAAATGCCCAGAAAAAGTTTTTGAATAGAATGTATTACTTAGAAATCTATTACTATACGTTCATAATTTATTCTGCTCTTCTTATACATTTATCAATCTGTACCTGCAGATATATTGCTATGATACATTTAAAATCTGTTCTTACCGGTAACAAATTTAATTAATTCATACACATAAATTTTTATTTTTAATTAATGCTGCATTTTTAAGTGTTTACAAAACTTTTCAAAACAGAAACTGAATATATTTTCTCAGTTGCAGTTAGAAATTATATTGTTGATGACTAAAACCGTCAAGGGGGTTTTCACTTCTTAAAATTTCTGATCCATCTCTGATAGGTATGCCGTAAAGGTACTCTAATTTTTGTCATTTTTCTCTTACGCCTTTTCCACAAGTATTCTTACAAAAGCGAATTCTCTGAATTCCAAAATATTCTTCGCACAGAGACCGAGAATTATTTCACTTTTAGAATACGTCTTCTCGCATTCGGGTGGCGAGAGGTGAGGGAAGACGACTTGACGTCTTCGAAGTGTGAGGTTGGAAAGACCGCATGGAAAGATTAATTTCTAAGACTACGTCTTGAAAATAATTTTATTCCAACAAAATGCCGTGAGATGATGGATCTTCACGAAACGTAGTGACTCCTGGCGTTCCAGCAAGAATAATTCTCGCCTTAGTGGCTTTCCTCTGTGTGACACTTTTGCTACTTCATTTTGTAAAACTGTCATGTTTACTTCAGCGTGGCAGTCAAGGATACCCATCTCTGACAGTACTGAATAGGCCGTGTGTACTACTTTAGGATTAGAAACAGGTTAAACAAGTGCCTGAATAACTCTGACGTTACAGTTGTATAGATGTATAATACGCTGAAATATCCAAGTTCTGATAATGAATGTAAGTAATTAACGCTCAGCAAACTGACTGTAGCTTCATGAAGTTGCGTGCGCCGCGTTTCCATCATATTCAACCCTCCTAACACGCATCTGTGGGAACTCCTGATGTACTGGATGCATTAAGGTAGATTAAAAGAACTCGCATGTTCGACGTGGAAAATTCTTCCCCTCTCAAGTTGTATCCAAAATGCTGATTATATTTCAAACGAAACTCTCTAGTTTGTTAAACATTTCTCACTTGACTTTTATATATATTTTAATTGCATTATACCATTTCTCTGATTAAATCATCAACAGAGTTCTAGTAACAACATGTTTCCCTGTGGATAGAAATTGTATTTCAATCCTAGATGTCTTGAAAAACATCAATTATAAAAAAAGCGATTTTCTCAATTATACATAGAATTTTGTGTATTGTGTGAGTAGTTTTATTAATTTTTAGTTAGAAAAGAGTGTAAATACAATTGTATATAAATTTCAGGAGTCACACCAACGCTACGCAAGCTTATTCCAGAACTGAATATGCGCAATAATTAAAAATATTTTGCTTATTAAATGCCAGATTACATATATATGCTGAAATAAATATATGCATGAAAAGCTATCTCTATATTACGCTTTACTTTTTTAACCATTAAAGTTTACTTGTATTGCTAAAATGAGATAATCTTAATATTAAATTAAATTAGACGAAATATTCATTATTGCAATTATTTCTGTCGATGAAATGATTTTTCAAAGTAAATACAATTTTATTAGGTAAATATAATTATTCTTTTTCAATTTGTGAACTTTGAAACACTTATGAGAGAAATAAAAAGTTTTTCTTAAGATTTTATAAGTGTTTTATGAAAAAGTAGCACTTTATTTCTTCTTTGACAGAATACCATCCATCTCGGTTTTCCAGTTTTAATACTGAATCAGTTAACGAGAACATCCTTCCATGAAATTTTTAAGAGAATTGAGTGGATTTTAATTAAATTGTTAATCTTTTCAAACTTACAGCATTTTTTTTCTCTTTTTTATGTGTGAACACGTACGATCTAAAGTAAAACAAATTACTTTTTCTGAAAATGGGATTTATTTTTACGTCGTTCTTGTCATATATAATAATAATAATAAAAAAAGGATTTTTTCCGATTTTGAAAATATCGCTGTCAGACGTAATGATAAAAAAACCATTTTACTATGATAAAAGGAATATTTTAATAAACCTTGTTAAAAAATTAATTTTCAAGTAATAAAAATTTATACTCTCATCCTAGGCTTTAAAGGTGAAGGCTTCTATGATTCGTTTTTTTTTTCTACATTTAATCCTTCAATCCTGAAAAACATTTATTATAGTTAAGACCTATTTTGATAAGTAATAGCTTCTTTAGCGATGTTGTGTTCAAATAATTCCAGAAATAAATTTACAGCATCAAACACATGTAATGCATAAAAAATATATAATTAAAGATTACATATTTATTAAATTATTTTAGCATATTTATCAGTTCCTTTTATGATATTAATTTTTAAAAGGCACAACTAATTCAGTCATTGTAATATTTTTCCTAGTAATTGAAAATAATTATAATTTTTTCTAAAACTAAAATTTGAATATGTATTCAGTTCTGGATGCTTTATTAGAAACCAATTCTTGTTTCTGGTTGACGCTGATAACGATTAGGAAATGTGATCAATCATTTCAGCCCAAGGAGCCAAGCCTGAGCAGACGCTAGGGCGGCCCCTGGCCCCAGGCTTAGTTGCCCCGATGACTCGTTCTTCGATGGAAGTGAGGCACCTGAATAAACGGCTCAGCAAGAGACTGAAAGCGAAGGCTGCCGTAAATCGGGCTGCACTCAGCAAACAGCTCTTCCAAAGTCTCTTGGCTAAATCTTTGCTCAAAGGTAGAGGCCTGGCCATCCGGACTTCGACACATCTACCTTTACCGCTTCCCTGGCTTGCTCTACTGGTACTTCTTGTCTTTTTTTGTTTTCATACTCTAAGGGGACCTGTGACTGTGAGAGTTTCATAAAAGTACATTAAGTGTAATAAAAGTATTAGCGAAAAACTTCACATAAGTTAAATCAAGAACCTAATAGTTGAAACTGTAGGTTTCATTAAAATATCATTGAATAGAAATGAAAATGGTACATGAACGCATTACATGACATAGGAAACATAAAACCAAAATGTACTTTTATTCAGATATCAAAATTAACATAGATTATGTGAGAATTCAATTACCAGCAAAAAGTATCCTGGGTTTTGCTTAACATAGTTTTAAGCAAAATGGATGTAAAAAACGGTATTTCAAATGAGTTTTAACTTAACGTAGTAACTCAGCACACCCGAGTTGTAGATTATTAATCTAAGCAAATTACATATTTCTTAAATAAGATAAATGTAAGACTTTTAATTCTTTTTTAATGTTCTAATTATAATCATTAAATCTTAAAGCAAGAAATACTCTGCGGTTTACAAAATAAAAGTTTGAACAAACACCACAGTATATGCTCAGGCAATTTTACTGTTTCAAGTACTAATCAGGCAAATCAAAAAGGCATTTTGTAGCTGATATTTTTTTCAATAGGTTGCTTATATAAATATGTTATTTTGTGTAGATTTTAAATTTATCAACTTGTTATGTCATTGGTCCCCTATCGAGGTAGTAATTAGTTTTCATTTAGTAACTTAGTTAGGGATTTTAGTCGTTTTTCACCATTTAAGCATATTGAAGGTTATTCACCAAGTGAGTTTTTTACATCTATAATAGACCGAAAATTGTTTTAGAAGAGTTCTTTGAGTTTTTTTCTTTAATTTCTTATCAGAGCAAATTTACTTACACTTGCGTCGTATTTGATGTTATAAGATTCCATTTCTTATTATTACTTTGAATTTCACCTAATTTATGTTTTCATGATCTGCATATTTTAATAAACACACCTAACAGAATTATTATCTTAAATTTAATAGGCGTTTCTTTTGTTTATTATTATGTACGTGGAAACTAAATGTCTCAAAAAACTAAAGAAGAATAAAAAGTAGAATGAACTCTAAAAAGAAAAAAAAAAGAAAAAAAAATCGTAAAAAACATTGCGACATGCACTTACGCGTGACCTTAAAATAAGACTTAGAGCTGTGCCCTTCATAACTAAGTCATCTTGAAACACTTCACCCGTTATCATACCATAACTTAGGAAACTTAAAACCAAGCAAACGGGAATTCTTCGTTTCTCAAACAACCCTCCTTCTCTAACATCTGGCCCCAAAAGGGCACATTGTATACTTTCTGCAGAGCTCTTGTTTCGTGGTATAGTCTTTTAGTTTGATCTAAGCGATTTATTTGCTCAATAGGCGTATCTAAAACGGCTGAGTACAGCAATGTAACCTAAGAAAAACTATTCTCCTTCTAGAGTATCTCGACATTGTACTCAATTCTCTAAGAACTATTAAAAAAATGCCTTCCTACTTTTTTTCTGAAAAAGTTATTTTATTGTTTACTTTTATAACCCATGTGTTAGTAATAAATTATCTCAAAGCCGTCATATTCATTGAAATACTTATTAAGAGATACGTGTTGTTTTTGATGGTTAAACATTATTTTTACAGCTAATATTTCGCCCTTCGTAAATGTGGTTACGTATATAAAAATAAAACTTTATATTTAAATTAAAAATTACACCAAATTGATTGAAATTAATGCTTTGAATAAGTATACAAAAAGATTTGTTTTAAACTTATTCCTTCGTTTTTATGTAATAAGAAATTAAAAATTTCCACACTTCTTAAGCTCCTGTTCATTTATTTATGCATATTTTTTGTCCCGAAGGATTTTTAACAGTCTACAAATTTTTACGCAACTTCTAAATTCTAATAGCAACAGAAGTTTCTTAAAAATGTTATGTTAGTAATTTGTAATGTTTTCTTGCTAAAATACGCAGGTAATTTGAATGAGTGCATTTATTCCAATCAGATACTTTTATGGAAATAAAATGATAGATGTAATTTTAAGAGAATAAATATTATATCAGCCCCATATTTCAGAATAATTATTTAGAAGTTATACTTAATAATATGTTAGAGCTAACATTTTATTTTGTGGTTGCTTAATGCAAATTTAAATATTAATTGCATTATTTGTCGTTTATATCTTGCGAGAATAGTGGATTCTCAGAAAGAGAGAGAAAGATTTTATACATAATGGGTATTAAAATGAGCAAAACATTATCTACGTTGTTTTTATCTTTTATTTTTCAATGCCTGTGCGTGCTATCATAATTTATAAAGATATAGCTAGTGATCATATTTCCTCAACGTTTATCAAATAATTCTGAAAACTAATTCGTCTGAGAAACTCAAATCAAATTTATTGATCCATATATGTTAACCAAACACATATAAAACTGAGTATTCAGTCTAGAAACGATTGAAAAATATCGAACATTAGCATGATGAAATATTTAGTTACTTCACGAACTATATTAACTATATTTTATGTTGCTCTTTCATTATTAAGATGTTGTTAAGACGTCTGAAATATTCAATTACTTCACAACCCTATTAGATAAGTTTATGTTGCGCTTCCATTATTAAAATGTTGTTACGACGTCTATAAAAATAAAACATTATGATGCGCATAAAATATTTTGCATGATTGGGACGCACTTGCATTATAATAATCTTACCACCCCTCTATCTATAAAAAAAATGTTTGGGGATGTTTTGATCTGCATGAATTTCTCAACGTCTTTTAGGCATATTATGCTCAGAAAATCCAACTAAAATCATTTTAAACCTTTGAAGTATATCATTTTCTAATATTTGACAAATCATGTAATATTAATACTCGCATTTCACAATCTGCGTGTTTCGAAATCTTTTTACATAATCCTGCTACTCCTCTCAATATAAACAAAACTTACTACTTTGAAGTACATGCATTTTCTCGTGCTTTTCGAGAATATCAAGCATGGAACAACTAAAATCATTCTGAGCCTTCAAAGCATTTTATTTTCCAATATTTAACAAATAATGAGATATCAATAATCGTATGTAGGTTTTTCCGTCACTAATGAAATGGTGTGTATAGATTATACAAACTTCAATAAACCTAACACTAATTGACAGTGATGTTGTTTTAATAATTGCAAACAACACATTCGGCTTGTTTTAGCCCATTATTCTGAATAAATATTAAGAATTTTGTTCTATATATTAAAATAAGAAATTCCTATACATAAATCGTATTATCTCCAAAAGATATCAAATGCAGGATGCGAAATATAGTTTTTTCTAAAATATGTTTAAGCTTCTTTTCTCTAAACAAAATACGCAAAACTTTTTCGTAAAGAAAACCTTTGCCTCAACAACTAAACAGGAAAAAAAACTAATGGCTCTTTGATAAAGAGTATTAGCGATGTGGTTTTTGTATGTGGGCTTTCAAAGTCCATTAAATGTTACTAATAATTAAATTTAATGGATTATTGTTTTAGAAAGTGACCAACTCCGTATTTTAAAAGGAATTTTTGCGTTCCAAAATTCTTCTAAAGAAACTTTTTCCTCGGATCCCTTTTAGTATTTATTATCTTACAGTCGATACGAAAGTACTTTTATCTCGTAGTTGTTTATTTTCAGACAACCGGAGAACTATCATTCATTTTTTTTTCTTTTGAGATAGCACATTTATGATGCTTCAGCAACATCCATTATGAAAGCATTTCTTTGCGAAGACCTCTTTCTTCAGTTTCTTTAAGTAGATGTATTGTTTTTCCAGCGTATACTGTGGTTTTAGTAGGAAAAGATCCATTTCTCTTACTGTGTTAGTAATAGAGAAAAGCATCACTGCAGAAGAAGTTATCAAAAGACACTTTGCTTGCATGTTTAACTATTTTTCTAGTTCAATCGATGTTCTCACTTATTTAATTATTCAGAATTAAAGTAAAAATTTAGACTGAATTATATATGTAATTCATGTTTTTAATTACGAAGGTAATTATAAATTCACATTTTTTAAAGTTTATTTACTTGGTGGAAGTTTAAAAGTTATTCTTTGATGTGATGAAATATGAATTTAAATCCGCATTGCATTATACGCTGCATTATATATGCATTATTGCATTATTATTATTTAATGCATATTACATTATCTGCTCAGAAATAAAAAACAATATAAATTATTTATTTATCTCAAGGATTCGTTTTCACCAAAATATTATAGGAAATAAAATTTCAAAGATGTGTTTGGTTTTTTGAAGAAAAACTTTCATTCACAGTAATGTTCTTTTTCAGGAGAAATGAAGCAGTTCTGAAAAAAAGTTATTTTGCATTTCTGCGAATATTAAATCCATAAACTATTTATAAATCTAATATTCCTTGTTTTTAACAAAATTCATACTGAAGGTAATCTCTATAAGTATAATCACATTTTCTTTCATTCTAAATTATTCTGTCTGCCTTACGTTTACTATTTTTTTAATATTTGAATTAAAGATATAATTTAACATGTATTTTAAAATAAGCGAGCATAAGTGCGTCTATTATCTTAAGTATCATGTTTACGTATGTAGCTATGAATTCATAATAAGAAACATATTCCTGAAAAAAAACAAAGCTTAATATTACAGAAAAATATTTGATAATGGCGAATTATATTCAACAAGGAAGTTAAATCTAAAATTGGGCGAAGTAAAATTTCACAACCATAAAATTGAAATTAAAATGAGTATTTTATGCTACTTATTTATTTATAAAACATTTATATATTTCTAAATATAATACAACAATTTATTTGTTCTTTAGTATTTTAAAATGACTGTCTCTTTCGATAAAAGTCTCCCACACAAAACACAAACATGAAGTGAAATATATCCCCTATTATTTAAAAATACTTTTTGAAAATCCTTTTCCTCAACTTCAATTTGTCTGAAATACATGGTTTCTCTCTTTCTTTCTCTCTTAGACTCCTCTAGTAATTAAAATCAGAGTCCCACTTCATGTCCTTACACTATAATACAAGTTGAAATAACCTGTATTCCATTCCACCAAACAAATGTTTGAAGAATTTCTCTGGTAGATTAACTAGTTCCTTGGAATCGTACGTGATGTCAATAAAAGTCTAAGAAATTGGAAAGTGATATAATTCGAAGCCAAGCGTTCCACTATCGTGAGATTTGAGGAAACTGCTTTTCAGAAAGCACTTTTCGGAACTCGCTGGGCTTAAATGTCTCCTTCAGACCATTCTACAGAAATCGCGAAACTCCAGCAATCTATTTACCGACCTCGTTCGTAGGGAGATAAACTTTTTCTCATTTCTCCGGACAGCAGCCTTGATCCGCATCTCCTACGATAAAAGAGACGTTAGTTGAAATTAACCGTCGTATATCCCAGAATTGTTGAGCCTTCGACTTAATTTCTTTTGATGACTGAAACCGGCGAAAGAGTTCCTCCGGTTAACGCGAAAGTATGGGTAGCCCTGGGACCATCTCAGCATCACATTTTTGGTAGATGCAAACCATAGGGGAGTACTTTTTATCTTCTCTAAAGATACAGAAGGGAAAAAGGATGAAATTGCTCAATGTAAATGTTACAACAAATGTAAGAGCAATTTTGGTACGAGGGTATTTTTGTAATAAACTAGAAAGGTTCATAAATATTCAATTTCGTTGAAATCTTGAGAGCATTTATTATTATTATTATTAGTGAATTTCGTTGCAACCAACTTCCAACAAACCACAGTTTCTTAAAAGTAATGATGAATACATTCCTTGTTTGGTTTGTTATCAAGTCATAGAAATTAAAAATACTTAATTTTATTGTTTTAACTGTTTTTAAACATAGCAATCAGGAAATTTTTATAAATTTTATCAATTTACTTTATTTTTTCACTCACTAGTGAAATTGTAATGACGGGGGGGAAAAGTTCGAAATATTTTGATTAGTTTTTAAATCAAAAATACTGTTTTAGTTTTATTGCTTTAATATTTTTAAGTTTTTATTTATTTTTTAATTAAGGAAACAGATCCTAAAAATATTATTTATTAGATAGAGAATATTTTCTTCAATTTTTAATGTTGATGAATTTGATATTTTTAAAATTCAATTTTTATGGGTAAGATGTATTTACAGTTACTTTTGTACAATAAAAATGCAAATCAGATTATAATTAAAAGTAAAATAATATTCGTGACAGAGATTGTTAATTTTGTAAGAGAGAAATGTATCAATAATTAACATTTCTATTTATTATTTTCTTCCTTTCTTGCTAACTTTTTCTTATAAATCCAATTTTTAGCCAAACATCCAAAAATACATTTCTCTCTTTTTTTTTCAATGTTTTATAATTCGTTTCACCACATCTAATTTTTCATAAAGAATTTTTCTCCATAATAAATACAAAACTTTAAGTCTATACATAAGCATATGCATTTTATCTTCAAAAATTAAATTTTCATAAACATAAATATATTCTACATTAAAGAAAAAAATAGATGATTACTCTACTCTGGAGGGTGACTTTAAAACAAACAATTAAACAAAACTTAACGAATTTTTTTAATTAATATACATGATCATATTCCGAAAATTAAATAAACTGATATTAAGGATATTTAAATGTTTCGTAATATGCATGATAAAATATAACATCCAAAATTAGGAATTTTCCTCACACTTTCGAATATATTCAATTTACTCTAAGTTCAAAAAATTCATAAAGTCATTACAAAGCCCTCAACGTCATATTAAATAAGGCAAGCTGACTTCAACTTCATCTAGTTAGATACTTTACTCTACTGAACATGAAAGCCGCTATTTAACATTCTGAACTTACGCGTTGCGATGTCACTAGTTGCCCCACAATGAGCTCCTTACTACGCCACTAAATTTCAAACAATTTTTTTTCTCAAAAGAGCACCTTTGCACGATCGGAGAAGAGCTGTTTCAAAACTCTTACTGCTATTACTATCTAATCCATCTTTAGAGGTTGACACATTATAAACACAGGATGATTAATGTACTCCCCAATCTCTTGAAAGAATGTTTAAAGCAGCGTCTCGGATCCCACTTTATAGGTTCTGCATATCAATACAAGTGAGAGTTCTCAAGCATGAGTCTGAAGACCTTTTAAAGTACTTCTTTCCTTTACAAACGCACTTGCGTGCTTTTGAAGAAGCCCGCACACTTCTTTAATGAAGAATTTTAAAGTTCTCGAAAATCAAAACGATTTGTTATGCACGTCAACCATGGGATTTCCTACTTTAATATGACTAGTTCTTACAAGTTTTTCATGGCAAGAGAGAAAAGAGTTATCTTTAATTTTTCACATATGATACTACCAAAGTAATCTTTTATACATTTGCTTAAAGACTTCATTTAAAATTCACTTAACGGATCGCTGTTTCTTTGTCGGAATTATTTTATTCTCATTATTTTACTTACTCGAAATTTAAAATCATTTTATTCCGATTCAATTTCGTCTCCTTTCATTAATTTGAAACACATCAATGCCTTCAACACTCTTCATTGTGATATATTTAATCTTTACATTTCCATAAAAAGGTTCAAGTCTATTTCATTTAATAATTCTAATTACATTACTAAGACATGTGAAATGAGAGTATTGAGCTACTAAAATTTCATTTAAAGATTAAATTCAATTAGCATTGCTCCATTTTGTAAGATTAGTCGCTTTTGATTAATAAAAGTTAGTCCACGCGTTCTTTAAATTAATTAAACGATTATTATTCTTACAAGTACTTAAGATCTTCAGATTCATAAGCATCATTTAGGAAATAAAATAAAGGAAGACTCTCACGTCTCTTCTGTAACAATAAAAACTCTGTAACTGGCTTGCGTAAGCCTCTAATACTCCTATCTGATGCCTTAGATTTCTTTCGTTGATAAACAGTGATTGCATCTTGAATAGGATGCAGTAATCCCCTCTTTATTCAATGGTCTTTATACACATTAACCTTCTTTCACTCACCCCTCTGTAATCAGCACTTTCCTTTAGCCACTTTTGCTACACGGCTTTTCTTCTACTATTTCTAGACCCATTTGCCGAACACCATTGCAAGAGGGCAGTGGCGTTAATGAAGAAAACATCAGGAAGCGACTGAAGCGCATCAAAAAATCCCTTCATTCGGCTTAAGGCTGACCTTAATTGGACTCTACTCTCTCTTTGTTTGCAACCCTTGATTCATAGTGTCAACATCTTCTAATTAGTCGCAAAGTGTAAAGCTTGTCGCATTTCTTTCGAGTAACTGTTACAATTATCTGAGAATTAGCCAGGATGTATTATTCGTCTTACAGTTGATGCTCATTCTGTGTTTTCCGAGTAAATTGTCTCGTGCGCGAATTACTAGATTGAGGGAAAGTAAAAATGATTATTAAAATTCAAAAAATTGTCTTTTAATTTACGAAACATGTGTTTGTTAGGAAGTGCAAGCTAATCATTGAATGAGATCTCGGTTGCATTTTTCTTTACTAGTGTTAAAGGAGATGTGATTCACGCATACTTGTAAATGATTTAAATTGATTGATATAAGTTGGAGAAAGTTTTTTCATAATGCATACGTTTAAATTTATATACATTTTGAAGTGATTAAAATATTTTCAAGAAATCCAGTTAATACAGAAAACTTGATTTTCATCTAGAGTAGTGTATACATTAACTATCTTTGTCATGAAAATTCAAAATTACCAATAAAATCAATTCTACAGTTTAATTCAGCGTTGAAACAATTTTACGGGTCACATTTGGATTCACTCTCATCCCTGTTCGGGTTCATGTATACCACTAGATGACGCTATTGCAACTATTCTGTGGGAATTATGTTTACCCAAGCAGAATGTAAAAACAAGAAAAAAGGAGACTGTATGAGCTATTCGCTCTATGTTAACGATGTTTTTTATCTTTATTTATGAAATACAACCAATGAAAAGAGGCCAGCGTCAAAGTTTGCTTACGAATACATAATAACACATTACGTCCAGCATGTAAATGTAAAACATGAAATAAATTTACACCACCTGAAGCAAAACACTTAATTCAAAGTATTGATTTTCAACTTGGAAAATTAATAAGCCCCTTTAAATTTCAAGAAACAAATGTTTAAAGTATCAAAATTATTAAATGCCTTCTCTATAAAAATGTTTCGTTTAAAAAGACTTTTAAAAGCTTTAAACTGTAATGTCTCTTCCTTCTAAATATCGGCGCAGTTTTGCCAAAATTGGTTCTTGCGCCATTAAACTGCTCAGTCACTCAATCCTTCTAAATATCATCATAATGCATAATGTTAAGTTTTCTAAAGCTTTTAACGAAGAAATCCACATTCATATAAGAAAAAGGTGAAATTCATTTAAACTGGATGTGGTTCATGATTAAATTATAACATGACGAAAAAAAAATAACCGACTATTCATATAGAATGGAAAATTTTACTATCGCTATTATTCTCAGCAGCTAAAAGTTACGTATCTTTTAGCATCTAGTATCAATACTGTAATCGTATAAATTTTACTTTCACTCTCTCTCTCCACTTCAGTAAATCGAAGTGATTAGAATTTTTAAATCCTTTCATTCCGTTCATGGAATGCTAATTACTTCGTTTACCTTCCCTCCCTGTGTTGAAAAAAAAATGAGAGAAATGGTTTTAGAAACGCATAATTAAGTGATCCAGCAGCAACTTTCTTGTATCTTCTTTTATAAGAAAATTATTGAAGTCATGAGAAATAATTAGTTTTGCCATTTCTTTAGCGGCTTTATGTGTTTTTTTAATTAACAGATTTGAGAAGGTGAAAAAAATGAATTTGGATGTTACGTCTGTTTATTGGACTAATTAATTTTTTACTCTTTAAAGTAATTAAGAAGCTGGCCTTTGGGACAGAGTAATTACTTCTGGCTCCAACTGAACCCATATCTCATTGTCTTATGTAAGTCATTATGATAATAGTCAGCCTGTTACATGATGTATTTTTTGAGTCGGAAAAATTCGATTTCATTTCACTACTCTCAACATGCAGATAAATTATGTATTGAATTTATGTGACTAGAAAGATACATTTAACCTGTTTTTATAAAACCGAATTACATATGCAGTTTTTTCAAAGCTTTTTTTTTTTTGGCAATTTTTTTTTACTGTATTACATGTTGAAGTTAGTCCTTTCGAAATATCTATTTTTTGCAATGAAGTTCAAGTGATTCAAAATTTGTTCAGTGAACATTCGAAGAACTTGATATTTAAGACTGAAAATTGGGAAAAAATACCAGGTGACTCAAAATTCCGTTAATAATTCACATTAATAATAATAATAATTCATGGAATTATGTGGTTAGAGGTAAAAATGGACACACATGGGGAAAGGACATGGGGTTTTATTGAAACTAAAGAAAATCGTAAAAATGTCCAGCACAGATGGACAGCAAAACGTCAGTGACGCCACATGTAAATCGTGTATAAAATGAGCTGTAGTCAGAGAGGAAACATATGCACCAGCAATTGCAGGATGCTGACTTTACCAGTAAAGGCGTTTTTAGTAGAGCTATAGAATTAGAATGGAGAATCTGTTACTGCAGCCTTACGATCCTATCGCAGTAAGAAGGGTGTGAAAGATTTCTTGCTCACATCATTTAGTGAGGATCGTGTGCTGAGCCGCCCCTTACCTCATCCTTGGCCTTCCAGGTTCCCAGACCTCAACCCGTGTGATTATTATTTGTGAGGTTACTCAACGATGCAAGTATACTGCTGACGTCCCACCTTATTATGGATGCTAAGACTACATTCGACAGCAATTTCTTACCATACTTACAGATATGCTGTACAGTGCTGTTCTCAACATTGTCTTATCGACTACATGTATTGTTGCTCAATGACGGCCGACATGTTGAACATTTATTGCTAAAAATCAATTGTTAAGATAATTATTGCTTTTGTTATAAAAGCGCTATCTTCTGGCCCTTTTTTTTTTTTTTTTTTTTTTTTTTGCACTTTTTTGGTTTCAATAAGACCCCGTGTCATTTCAAGCAAATTTTTATCTTTCTACCTACATTATTTCGGGAATTATTGAATTTTCAAATGTTAACGAACGTTTGGGTCCCCTGGTACATAGTTTTAGTTTTTATTTGTTTTCTGTAAGATCTTAGTGACCCAAAATTTGTTTTAAGCCATTGAATTTTTCTAGCCATTCAGAAAGCTTAAAATTAAATTTTTGCAGACATTTCAGTAGAAGTTTCCGAGTTCTTATTTTTAACAATATCATTACCAAACTTAGATAATAAACAGTCATAAATGACTTTACTTTCAAGCACGTCTTCTACGTTCATGATAAAATAAAGAGGATATTTTTTTTGCTACGCTTGAAGTATTTTAAAAAACACTTTTGATTTGAAGCAGAGACTTCTGGAATACAATTTTAAATGCACCCTTAACTGTAGCTCTGACAGCAATATTCATTTTTTTCTTGCTTTTAAAAACTAAACATTCGTTTTTAAAAAGCCTTCAAAAATTTTTCCTTTCAAAAACAGATGAAATAATCCATTTTCCAAACACAGAATAAAAAACTGTTCAGAAAAAAAATAAATAAAAGCTTTCTCTCAAAAAAAATAAGATTCAGATAAAACTTAGCTGTAGAAAATTAGAATTAGCGACAGCAACAAAACTTGTAAAAGCCTTAATAAAAATCAGTTGCTTTATACATAACTGCGCTTCAACTAAAATTTGTTTTGATTTTTTATGAATAAAATATAAAATAATAAACAAAAAAATTGCACTCTAATTTGTTGCATTAGACTGTAAAGAATAAATATTTGCTTTCTCGTCTCAAATAAATAAGATTATTAATAATCTCTGAAAAGAAGTTTTAAACAGTTTTTATAAGACAGCAAAATTTTAGTGCACTGATCTTAAAATTCTTATTTATTTTCTTCATTTCTATTAAGCATGCTTTATTTTTATTGATTTTAAAAAATAAAGTTTGAACTAAGTTTAACTGTAAGAATACTTTACATTTTAAAGAAAACATATTTTTTTCTTTCTAATGGAGCCGCAGATTTGTAATTACCATTGCAGACCTAGTTCACTCTCCGGGAACTGCTATCACTTTTTAGTGTGGCATCATATAGGAGGATATCAATTGCCACATGGTAATTTTGACACCTAGCTTCCTCCCCAGAGGGAGGCACCTGACCTCTGACCATGCTAAATTGTACAAGGAATTTAATTTTGCAGAAAGCACCTAGGCCAAACAGGCACTCTAGGGATCTTTAACCCTCTATCTACCACATTATGATTTAATGCAGTTTTTTTCATGCAATATTTTTTTTTGGATCACTACATTGGAAATTAAGGGATATACATAAACAAAACACTCAACTTTGGGAAATTTAATCCGTTAGAGCCAATTAATTAATTAAAGATATCCAACTGTAAAATTAATTATATACACTGTTCACTTAAAATAAATAGTCAAATGGTTTTCTAAGATCTTCATATTAACATACAAAAAAAATAAGACACTTAAATTTTGACCTTAACTATTTTTTGGGGACAAAAATGATAATCTTCGCAATTCGCTGAAAACGCCGTCAGCTGAAAAAGCAATTTCTGCTATAAAACTGTTCGCCTTTCCCGCTAAAATACTCATCATAGAACCCGTGCTGCCATATATCTTGGAAGAGTGGATTTAGAAGAATATTCCTGCTAAGTATCGTCAGAATATTCGTAAAAATGGTTATTCTATGTAATTTTAAAGTGAGTGGTACTTATAAGTACCGTCGGTAGATAAAAGGTTGAGCATGTCACATAATTATACGACATGGACGCTATCGATTTTTTGAATCATGAAAATCCACCGACTTGGGAAGGGGTCGAACCCGCAAACTTGGGCGTACAAGGCCAGCGTCGAACCAACTACACCACCCAGCCGCTAAAGAAAACATTTTATTTTTATTTTTAACTAGATTGGGGGGAGGGAATACATCATATCGTCATAGAATAAATAATCTAATTATCTTACAAGTTAAGTATGAAACTAATTGCTAAAGAATGTGGATAGAATAATTATACTTAAAATACTATCAAATTTCCTATTACCATTATTCTCAATATCTGAAATTTTCATTCTTTAACAGCTTCACAAGGGATAGGTAAAATATCATCTAATTATACGCTTCCCAAAATATCTAGCTTTACATTCGTGCCAGGATGTATTTCGAAACAAATTTTCTTAGGTGATAAAGGTCTTTTTGAATGTATAATCAGGGTGAAACCAATATTGAACAGCGTTCTAGTGAGTTCATTAATTTTCGGTACTAGCTATGACTTAATTAATCAAGGCTCTAATAGCTCCCCATAGATTCATTGAAACGTGTGTCGTACGTCTAATTCTTATTCGCCGCACATCTTACTTTTAACTTCTTAACGAAGCTGTAGTTATCTGCTGATGTTAGACGATCTCTGGGGTATCGTGACTAAGTACTTCACTTGAATATGTCGCCGCAAAAACTGAGTAATGTATTCTATCTTAACTGCAAAGTAAATCACTGAAGAGTTGAGATAAATTAAGTCATTAGAAATGTTTTACACGGAGGGAAAAACGTGTTAAATGTGTAATTTTTTTAAAAAAAAAATTCAGTTCTTTTTCCTATACATCAAATTTGTTTCGGTTTTTCATAATGAGGCTCTCTAAAGAAACTTTTAAAAAAACAGTTTCCTATATAAGATGTTAATTACTCTCAAGGTATAATTAGTCCTTTTTGTTTTAATTTTAATGAAAAGTTGGCTTAAGACATTCTAAAAAACAAGAGAAGAAAAATGCTTCGATAAACATCTGAACCACATGTTCTTTTCACTTTATAGTTATAGTTTTAGTTAACCTGAACTATACACGATTGATTATAAATATTTTAAGTTTATCTTTAATGTTAAGGATTATAAGAGGGAGGATTTGAGAAAGGTGGAGAACTGTTAGTTTATTGGCAATTTATTTTCGTCTTTTTATTACATTGTTTTCATACAGCAGGTTTTGGTAAAAAACAATTATGTTATTGGTTCTCATATAGGTTTCTTTTATTTAGATTTAAGAAGATAATGAACAAACCTTTTTTAAATTTCAAGTAATATTGTTTCTTATTTATTGCATTTTTCGTTACAGAAGCAAAAAAAAGATAGGGGAAAAAACACATTTCTTCAATTTCACGCATTTTATACACATTTTTTAACTATCTGGAATTCAGGATAAAATAAATATTAATTTTCTGAAAATGACTTCATTATTATACTTAATTATGTTTAAAATAAATAATATAATTACCGTATTTATTCTAATCTGAGCCCCACTTTTTTTTTCAATGTTAATGGTATTGAAAATAGGGTGTAGAGCAGAATCGAATGCGTAAAAATTACATTTAACAAATACATATATATATTAATGTCTTTCATACTGTATGAATGACATGGTAAAATAAATTAATTATTCACTTCTTAATATAGTTCTCATTTTAAATTTTCTTTAATTTCTTTAATAATAAATATATTATAGAACATTTTTTTTAATATTTTTTATACTAAAACTTGTTGAGAATTTAGAGTGCGGCTTAGATTCGAATAAAAATACTGAATCAAAAATAAATAAAGGTTTTGAAAAATTTTAAGAGTGATGTGAATTATAATTAAAAACAATTATATTTCATTTATTCCTTAGGGTGATTAGTTTTTTGAAAGTTACCGTTAGCTACACACATACTTTAAATTATATTCTACACTCTAATTATCATCTGCGGTAAAGTCAGAATGGACTGAGAAAAAATGCCATTAATGTCATTCAAATAAAATTCGACTCTGAAAACTATTTCAAGCAATATAAAGAGCATATTACATTTTCAAAAATGCGAAAATTTCCAGTTCGCTAAAAATACCATTTTCCCCCTCTATTTGTCATTTACCACCCTCTCTAAATTCATTTCTTTACCCTCCCAGAAGCCGTTTCAACCACCTACCATCCCCAGTTTTCATATCGAGGAAGGGTAGAAGAGCATTCATGAGCTAAGCTATCTCATAAATTAAAATACTGACATAGAGACTGCATATGCATACAGTAGGGTATAACTTTAGCTTGGACCAGGATTTAGGACTTTGTCCGGTTATGGTTGCAAAATAAAAAATGCTTAATGCACATTCAGCTGCGAATCTATAAAGTAATACGGAAGGGTTGGAATTTATTTTTATATATGATTTATTAGATGGATCTACGGATCTGAATTTCAGTCTTAACATTTTTAACTCAAAAATTCAAATATGCAAGCTGCGATGGTAACTCTAAAGGAAAAAATATTCTAGTATTGTAATATTTCTTACAAATGTTTATTCTGTCAGATTCAGAGTTTGTCCACACAAAGGTCTTCGAAATGTATTTAAAATTTTCAACGTGAATAAGATTTGTATCACAGGCAGCTTTCTTTTTGCAGGGACTTTATCTTCATTTTAACATTTTGGGGAGAATTTTTGAGCTGCCTTTTTATCCTTTTATTTCTTATAATTCTTTGTATTACGTATTAAAACTTTTGATTAATTTCTTTTACATCTATGTTAACTCTATGTTATGATGTGAATTAGTGTTTTTTTAATTCGATATAAATGTTAAGATATATTCTTCAAAATCATTTACTTCTTCTTTAATGGCTCAGCAGCTCTAAGTAGTCTTCTCCATGCATCTCTACTTTGGGCAACTGTTTTCCAGTTTTTAACCTTTAAAATATTAAGATCTTTTTCAACACAATCAATCCATCATAGCTGGGGTCTGCCCCAAAGTCTATTTCCCATGGGCTTTGCCAGAAAAATTTTCTTGCACCAACGATCTTCATTCATTCTAGCCAGATGACCAGACCATTTAAGTCTCTGTAATTTGATGAATTATTATGCTATAGTTGAAGAATTTACCTATCAATCTGATCTTGCACAGCCTAGGTGATTTGGCCTCAAAATCAATGATAAGATGTCTAATCTTATCATGAACAATGAAGCCTGTACCAAATATATGCTTCTTAGGATCACAACTGTAAAATGCAGTGTGATTTCTGTCATCTTGAATTCCCTGCCCAATTCATCTCATTTCCTGAAGGGCCATCAAAATCATTTCATATTTCCATTAGTATTTTAAAATTCCTAAAATAAAACAACAGAATTCATTTTGTAGAGATACAGATAAATATATTCCAAAGCTTCATATCCACATTTAAATGTGCTCACACTTTAAAACCTTTTAAAAGCTGTACAAAGATGACGTATTACATAAATGAGGCATTTTGTTTTCAATGTTTATCTCTGCATAATAATCTAAAAGGGGAATATATATTTCCGTCCATTAATATAAATGCAAAATTTGTCTTGTATGAATATATCCTCCTGTTTCAGTGTTTCTCAAACTGTGAGGCGCGCCCCCTTAGGGGGGCATGATAACTCAACGTGGGGGGCCCGAGCATATTGATATTATAATGCTATTTTAATTTTGCCTGTTTATAATGTTATTTTAATTCTGCTATCAAACTCTACCTAATAAAGATGAAATCATTCAATAAATCATTTTGAAAGTATTCTTTACAAAACCATTAGAAAACACTTTTGCACAAATTACTATGTTCACTACATACTTTATAAAAAAAAGTACTATTTAACCCAATAACATACTTTCATTACTTTGTTTTTTTTTAATAATCCACTTTTGTATCCGATCATCAAGTCTAGGGGAAATCAATAAAGTAAACCAAAAATTGGCAGTCTTTAAATTCTACTAAATAAAGCTCCTACTACCTCCTCGGTGAAGTAATGAATAATGTGTGTGCATTTTATCGCCAATTCAGGCTTCAAAATACTGTACAAATGATTGTGTACTCTTCATAGATCATCTTTATGCTTATGACTTAGGCAATTATGCAAAGCTAACGAAGAGTGAAATTTTGCTAATGATTTTGCAGCCAGCCATTCACTCTTGGGTTAATGGCAAAAACGCTTAGAGACGATTTATGATTCGAAGTAGTCTTATCTGACAGGTGAATAAGTAGGTTGAAGAAATGCAATTCTAATTTACTTTGATGTTTATCAACCCTACGTCCTCACTTTCAACTTTCATGTCCTAGATAAGATTATGGACAATGGTGATTTACTGTCAACTCTGACCTGTTATATTTCAAGTTAGTTTAGAGATTATTCTTGATATTTCTCTACCGTTAAAAGATAAGGGAAGAAGGTTTGAATTTACGAAAGTTCATACAAGTAATGGCTCGTCTTACCGAAAAGTAATCTGAACACCTATTTTATATATATTAATGTTCTGCATCCTACTTGGTATTATTTTTGTATCCATGTTATAATTTTGATGCAGCAGAAAGTAAAAGAAACTGTGAACTTATCTAATTACGTATGTTTACATAGAGCTACAAATGATTAACTTCGATAACTGTTCGTAAGATTGGGTAAAACATTCGTATTGAAGCTATGATGAGTTCCGTAAATTCATTTCCCTTTTTATCTTAAATAAAAGTTTGAATCAACCACTTTTAAGTTTGAACATTTGATTGGAGAAAAACAAAATCATTGAAACACTTTAAATTTAATTAAGAAGTCAACATCTTTTACAAATACAAACATATTTTATCACCGTTTGTGGTAAATATGTACGTACTTATTATTCTAATTTTAATAATGTTATTCTCAAGAGCTCAGTAAATTAATATGCATATGCAATTTTAAGCCTAAAATATAACATAAAGCTCAGAAGATAACAAATTCACTTTTGAATATACAGTTATAAAAAAGTTGTATATTTATGGACTTGATATATATATATATATATATATATATAAAGGATTGTACTAGGCACAAATACTTACGAGTCAAAAAAGGGATCCATTTGAGTTGGTGTTTTTTAAAAAACTTTTTCTGGGATCAATAAGAGTGAACAAATTTCAACAGAGCTCTTATTTTCAAAATTTACCACCATCTCTCATAAATATAGAGTAATGTTAGAAACAAAGTAAATAAAAAGAGTTTGTGTGTGCAAAGTGAATATGCAATTAGCTTAGTTATTCTGTATGCGTGCGTGTATTTATATTACACATAATATCGATATCGAATGATAATATCAGAATATGCAAAAAACACTCATGTTGTGATGTTGTCTTTGGTACAACATTGATATAAGTATCAAGTACATGTTGAGTAAATATTCAGAACCAATTACACTTTTCAAATTTAAGAATATTTATGTAATATCAATATAGATTTTATTTAAAATTTTGGTGGTAAAAAAGGGATTAAATGGCAGTTATATATCTGTCTTTAAAAACTTAAAAAGATTGCTCAAAAATATTAATTTATTGTTAGATTTAAATTTCAAAGCAAAAAAAAAAATTAAGAGTTAAAAATATTAAATTGTTTGTTGAACATATATATATATATATTAAACTGTTGATAAATTAACTCGGTTGAAACATCCAGAGTAAAATTTGTAGAAAGTACGCGCGTTTATTTGTATAATTAATTACTAAGGCGCAATTTATAGAGAAACTCGTGATATATTTCAGGATGTAATAAATTTGACATGATGTGTTTCCTCATTGTTAATGAAATTTCGGTTCCAGGTGCATGAATTTCTCGAAAACAAAAGGATATATTGAAATTTAGTAAAAGATGATGTTAGCTTAACTTTTAAAAACGATAATTTTACTATCCGAAAGGAAATCTGCGGCTTCTTAATAATAATAAAAAATCAAATAGGTTTGATTAATTTGTGCTTTTATTTTTTAATGTCTTAAATAAAAGTACAGCGTTATTATACATTAATGAAGCATTTTTAAAATTCCAAGTGCACAACTATTTTTTAATTAATTTATGTACTTAATTAAATCAAACTTCTTTAAAGGCGATATGTTAATAACAAATTGTTCAGAGACTAAAAAAGTGTTTTCGCATCACAAGGAAAAGTATAGTAAATTAAAAGCTTCATTATATATATTTAAATGGTCAATAATTTAAGAGACTAATAATTTAAGTGTTCATCTTAAATAATTCAAGATGAATCAGTGCGTAAGAATTAATTACAATTGGGGCTAAACTGTTTACATATTGAAGAGATTCTGTTTTAAATATGTGAACATATTTGATTGTTTTAAAGTAAAGTTATTCAAGTATATAAAAGTATGATTTTCTCTTTATATATGAAATGTTTATTAAATTAGTAAATAATGTTCTTCAAAGAACTCGAGTAGAATAGTATTTCTCAGTTTTCAAATGAATTTTAAAAATATATTAACATTAAATTTAAAAATATAACATGGATTCAGAAATAATACAAAAGTTAATTTTACATATTCAGATATTTTACAGGGAGTTAGTAACACAATAATGTATAGTTTTAATAATTAGACTAAGTCTCATATTAGCGTCGAATTATGAATTTATAACATGTATATACTAATTATTTTGCAAATCTTGATCTTTACAAACACATTTGAAATATTTCTCATAAAATTTTTAGCATCTAATTATTTTATAAATTATTAATAAAAGTGGTATTTATCACATCTTTTCTAAACTGGTATTTCATTTAATTTGAATTTCCATTGTATAAGGAAATATTTATGACAAGTAACAAAAAATTATTCGATAGTCAAGCTTGATACTTAAAAATTCTATTTTAAAATATTTCATTAAAGGTGAAGTTTATACTATTTTTATCTGGAAAATGTGAAAGGATATTTTTAGATACACCTTTTAATTGAATAATTTAATTACAGGCTTAGATTTTTTTGCCAGCTTTTAGATGCAATCTATGAAAAATCTTTTCTCATCAATTTTTCTAATTGCCACACACAACCATTTTACGCCTCTTATTTCATATTTGCCATTATCTTTTTCTGTTATATGATCCCTGAGAGTTTTCCGGGTAAGTAATTATATTCATTTAAGCCAATTGAACAGAAATGATATTTTAATTTATCTTCATCTTGAAGTAAAATGAGAACGCGGTAAATATTTTTATACCTTTATTTGCTTGGTTTTTCTTTGCTATTTTTAAAATGATTGGAAAATTAAAAGTGTCAATTCGTAATTAAAATCTAATTAGAGCAGTGAAACATTTTATATTTATCAGATCTTATTAAACTGATCTTCATATCATTAGCTATAAATACTAGACTGACGTAGAGTATACATAGCAGCTGGTGATTACTTTTTTATACGAGAACGTGTTTTCATCTGAAGCTGACTCTCCTATCCCTAATTAATAATAATTACCGAAGTGATTAATTGTTACTTCATCAGAGAGCGATCAAACTCAATTTAAGCTTGTCTGTTGAAAAGCAAATTGAGAGGGAAAACGGAAGAAAAAAAAAGATTATATCTAGCAGTATTCTTTTGCATCGGTCTGAAATTTAATTTTATAAATGCTCAAGTTCGCCGAAAATAAACGTGGCTCGAGCACGTAATTCTAGAAAAGCAATTATTGTTCTTACTCTATGTACAGAGAGTATTGCGTTATTTATAAATGTGATACAGTTTTCAAAAGCCTAGATAATAAAATTCAGTGATGCAGTTCGGAGACTGGAGATCTTATCTTCACTTCCCCTCCCCCATACTTTTTTTTTTCTTAAGGAGTATAGCTTTCTTTATATATATATACATATATAAAGAGAGAACTCTCGAGTTTATTACCAGAGATACTTTCTTTTGAAAGCGAAAGCTGTTAAAAACTGGTCTTCTTCTTTAAGGTCGACTGAAGTTTTCTTTTCTTCAAGAGGAATTATCTATCTTCTGTAGTGTGGTGATCACGTTTTGCTGCAAAGCACGTTTCTTGTTTCTTATCCGTAGTGCTTATCAATTATCAATACCAGTAGCTGATACGGCGTTTATGCCTATACTTAAAAGTTTTCTTCTGATACTACATACGCAATGTTAAGGTAAAGATCGCAATAAAAATTCATTATCAACTTTTCTTTTTTCACGTATGCTTTACCTGAGAAGCTCTTTTTTTAAGCGATGAAAACGGAAGACTTATATTAAATGGGTGCACAAGGCTTTAACGCGCTTAGATTGAGTTTTTAAATCAATAAATGGTAGGAATTTTAGAATACGCTAAAATTGATTGTATTTAAAAAAAATATATGATTATGTAGCGTATGTAATTAAAACTGCATTCTACTACTATCAATATGTGTGCTTACTCAAAATTTACATTTTAACTATTTTATCATTATTTTGCTGCATTTTTCAGCACAAATTAAAACAATTGCTGCCTTTATTTAGAATTTAGGTACTTTTATTTATTTCAATGGGTTTTTCTGCTATGAATCATTACCACTAAGACTTAACACAATGAAAGATTGAAGAATAAGCCTTTTGAAGCATTTTTCTTTTGAAAATTTCATTGAGAAATTATTTAATAATAGTATTTTTAAATATATATATATGGTAATGCTTTATAAAAATATTTATAAAAACGAATTCACACAAAAATTTACTGTTTTTATTATTATATAGTTGCTGTTATTCTTCCATTACAAAAAAAAATTAAAGGGAATACTACTTAAGTCCAAGAGAAAAGAATTCTTAGCTCACTTATTAATTAATCTTAAGATAAAATTTTTCATACCTTGTATCTTATTCAAGAACAGCACGTGTGTAATTCTCTCTAATTGATTAATTGTTCTGATTCGTTAAACAAAAGAAAAGCAGGTATTCCATTGTCACAGAATTACTAAATCAACACCATATTAGTTGTTTTGATAACAAATGAACAACTTAACAAGCTTTTGATCATTAAATATGTAAATATAGCATACTAAGATAAATGTATGTCACCTAACACAGTCTCTAATGTCAAGTTTCTGCTGTAAAATTTATTTCAATTAGCATGTTTTTTCTTTGAAGAGATAAAGCAGCTTTAACCAGCTTTGGAGGAAATCTTTAGTAAAAGTATTAATCATTTTTGTATATTAAAATACCATTTATTATTTATTTTTTTTAGTTTGTGTAATCTCAAGTTATATATCTAAGTAATATAATAGTTTCATAATAAAATAAAAATTATAAAATTTTGATTATATTTTAACTTAAAGAACTATATTAGATAGTTTTTAATAATTTAAAAATTATTTCAACAGAGAAAGAGAGAAATTGAAGTCCATCAAATATATAACTAAGTGTACTTCACATTTTAGATTGGTTTGTGTTCTGCATCAGATTTATTATTTAGTTTTTAGAAGTTTATTTGTTCTACACATACACACATGAAGAATAATTATTTAAATATTTTATACTAATTAAAAATTCACGCATTGTCATATTAAATTTTATTTTTATTTTCAGTTACTTGTTTTTGCCCTTTAATAATGCGATTTTTCAAGTCACACTTCTATTCATTTAAATGATAAAAAGGCGCAAATTCATTAACTTTAAAGAAATATTTTCATGTGTGCGTGAATTACACGCTTCATTAATTATAATATAAGAAGCCCATACTAATAAGTTCTTCGTACAAAAATTTCTCTTTCTAGAAGTTCTTTAATTAAAGGAAATCTATTTCATTTCTTACAGAAACGTTTTAAAAATGCAGCAACTTCTTTCATCATTATACACCTTTTTCCCAGTAGTATTTTTTAAACTTTCTTCTCATTATTTCCTGGTATTTATCATTTTAACAGACTGTATATACAAAAACATATAAAAACATGAAACTAATCTTTAACGTATTTATAGAGATTATTCAGTAATATTTATTTTATTAATGTGTTATGTTCTTTTGCCTAATTAGTTATTGCTAACGAACTAAAAGAATTTTTTTTTCAAATAAATATAAATAAATAGAAATAAAAAGTTTCAATCAAGAATATTTTATGACTTATAAAATAAAATAAACTTATTAAATATTAATAACTTATAATTAACTTATAAAATAAATCTGAAAACTTTCGCAATTCATTATTTTTTTCTCTTTTTTTTAACTTTAAGAATTTTTTATGTTATTCAAGACACTTCATTTTTTATCACAAATTGGACTAATTACTTCATAGAACAAGTATAAAAGTTTTTCTTTTTTTTTATTAAAATAAAATAAAAGGAGTAGATTTTCTCATATGTATAATTAAAAAAACATATCAACACTCAAGGAAAATCATTATTTAAATAAATTGTATATAAACGCAGCTAAAAAAAACTTTTTTTCTTTTAAGTTTATTCAATTTGTAACACTATGCCAAAATCTGAGTGGTATTAATAATAATCTTATTAATTTGTAAGTCTTGATTAGATATTTTAAACTCCTTAACTACTTTAAGAAAATTACCGGTTAAGTAAATTTATATAATGATTTATATATTATCCTAATTATTATGCCTGAGAGATTACTATATTAAACTAGAATCAATTCAACAGAATTAGAGGCAATATAGTTACATTAAGCCTTAATTTATTGCGGAGCATTTTAACACTAATACCTCTCCCTGTTTGGGTGAAGCTACGCAACTCAAGACTATAGTCACGCTATGTAAAAAAGCTTAAGCAATTTTTTTGGTTTTTGATTAAATTAAAGGTAATTATTTATATACAAATATAATAATAAATATATGAGTACTAAAAATTTATTTATAATTCAAATACTTAAAAATCCTCTTTGATATATATGGGGTCTGAAAAGTATGACTACACTTTCAAAAATGAATTAAAAATAAACAAAGAACAATTTTCGCTTACGGTTTTTTATGTACCATTTTGATTAGATTAAAGTTTCTGTTTAATAAAATGCAAATGATGGTTCAACGTTCACGCTTTGCAACATTTCGGCTTCATCGCGAGAACAAGCACAAGTTGTAGTATAGTTCATCGAATTTAAGTATGCAACACATATGCAGCGTAAATTTCGGACCAGAATCTGAGGTGATGTTACTCGTATAGACTTGATATGTTGCACGCTACTAATAATGTTCACATTAAAAACGTGCAATATATCGTTGTAAAAAAGAAAACAAAACTTTGGTGTGTTTTTTATGGATCACAAAAAATCATAAGTGGAATATATTTGTTATAGTGTATTTGTAATTAAAATTTGTAATTGTTAAATTTTTCGGACACTCTGTACTTTGAACTATTTCCAAAAATCTGATACAAATTAGCTAACATATAACTGTTTAAGAAAGCTAATTTCTAGCATAGTTACAGTTCCATTAAGAAAAGGATGTGTGAAAATAAATAAAATAATAAATAAATTAGTTTTTTTTAAAAAAAAAAATGTAAATTGAATATTTGTAACATTCAGAAGTATATTTAGCGAATGCCTGGCGTCTAAATTGCACGAAGCCTATCTCTCTTATAAAGTCTTCAGAATTCATTTAAAATAAAAGTTGATCCAATCATTGCGATTACCGAAAGTTTATACATGTACCACTATGTACACAACCAACATATTTGATAACACTTAAATCCCTTAATTGGATAAGCTGTACTTAATTTAAAAAGAGGAATAAAATTTTAATTAAAATTCATGAAATGCATAAAATATTATTTTTCGATTACATAAACCAATTTTGCTTTGAAAAAAATGATCCCTTATATGAATTCATCGAATCAATTCAGCATACTTATCCGATGAACAGTAAAACTGTTGAAACGACTCAAATTGAAAGAGGAAGCTCAGCCCCTGGGGAAGAATCGAAATTAAAAATCCTCTCTCATTAAGATGACAAAACTAAGAAAGACAAACTGTGCCCCTTTTCTGTGGCAGATAAAAAAATTAATACTTTTTCATCCACTTCTTATTACTGTAGTTCGTTGTGGCCTGATGTTAAAGCGATCAATCACGGCTGAACCAATTGATCGCTAGTAAAAACATAAAAAATATATATATAAGAAGAATAAAAGGTGCATTAGGAGGATACAGGTACGAGAAGGGCTCCTCGAGGAAGAAAATAATAATAAGATAAAAATGTAGAAAAAAGTTTCGTTTTGAAAAAAAGAAGGGGGCTCGCGATTTCAAAAAGGAGTATGGGGAAAAAAATCAGAAATAAGGTTTTTGTTCGGAAGCACAAACACATCTCACAGCTGGTCTCTATTTTTCATTGCATATTCATGTACTGGCTGAGTGAAAGAAAAGATTGATTCTTAAGAGAGAAAAAAACACTGTAAAAATAAAATGGAATTGAAACTTCAAAAATAGATTCGTATTGACATTTAAATTGGGATCTGTACGATTTTTCCTTCCCTTTGTTTAAGGAAATTTTAATTACTTCTAACTTTACTCTGAAGCTTGTTTTCTTTTCCATTCAAAGAATGTTTATGTCGTTCAATTCATTGCCGCTAAAAAAGTATTAGAATTCTCTTATCACATTTTATGAATGGGTCTTTAAGTTATAAAGCCTTTTTTTAATAATTTTCTATAAACTCGTATTCTTATTTTTGAAAAATTATGTTTTATGAACTGAGAGAGTGAAAGAAAATCTTGAATGGTGTATATTTATCTTAATTTCACCGATGAACTGAGTTTTTTTTTAATTCATTCTTTTTGCTTCCAAGTGCTTGCTTAGTTTCCTGAGAAAATTATATATATATATATATACACTCTCTTTAGAAATTCATGATTTTTTGCATCGTTACATTTTTAAAATTCTGAATATTCTATATCTAAGAAGAAAAGCTTTCATTTCCCATCAACACCGAAATGCTCATTTAAAAGTTATTGAATTATTTGGAAATTATGTGAACCTTTGAGAAATACTTTTTTCTTCATGTTTTAAAAGAAACTTTTTGTCATTTAGAAAACTGGGTCTAACCATGCTGTATTGCTTTTTGTTTCAGTTTCTTAACTTTTTAAGAGTAGTTTTGAAACTTATACTTTGTTTTATCTTCTTGGAAAAATTCCAAACATTTTAATGATGCCTTTCTTTCTCGTATCTTTTATTTTATAAAAATTATTTTATCTGTGTAAACATAACTAGTAAAGCATTAAACTTTGAGATAAAAGTTCCATTACCTTATATTCTTGTTCTTGTTTTAATTGATTATGTACTGCAAATGTTTCAGAAAGTGACTCAATTCAAAGACAGTAACAAAAAACACTTTTTCAAACATCAGTCTACAATAGAATTATACGCGTTCAATATATGAATTAAACTTATTAAATTGGAAAAGACATTATTAGCAACATTTACTAAAATTAAAATCAACCAATTTTTTGAAATAAATGATATTTGACCATTATATATTTTATTTTTATTTTTCTTAGAAATTAATTAACTTCCTTTTCTCTTTTCAATACCTTATTTTTTTAAATAAGAAATATCTTCTTTTGGGCTTCTTACAGCATCTTCTTTAGTAGACCATCAGTGAAGTCTAAGACAAATTATTTAATAGTTGCTATGAGTAGGTTTATAAACTTTTGATCCTTATAAAAAACTCTGTCAAAAAATTGAAGCACTTCCTTAGTTTTTAAGAGAAACCCTTCTTCACCAGAAAAAAGATACAATTCTTTTAATATAATAGGAATTGGAAATATAACTAAAAATTCAAATACTAATTTGAAATAATAATTTTCTTGGATAACTTATTCTTTCCTTTAAAGAAAAGTATGCATTTTTATGTTTAAAAAACTAAGGTCTTGTGTAAATAGCCTTTATTTGTAACCCTTTTGTTCTATTTCCCCTTCAAATCAAGCTATACAATTTTTTAAAGAATTCCACAATTACCGAAGCTTTCTTCTCAAAATAGCGCAATTTCAGATAACCCCCAGCATCCACTGGGTATTCTACAGGAGATTCTTTCATTTTATAGAAAATGAATCCGCATTCTCCTTTCTCTGAGGAGCGAATGCCGTATCCGTAATTCTCATCTCGTTATTTCCGATTGACCATTTCCGAAACGGAAAGAACAATGCAATCATAATCAATGACCACTCGCTTTTAATCATTGCTCGGCCTTGGATTGTCATCGTGGTCTATTGGTTATAATCGAGCTACTATCCACTCCTGCTGAAGCATTTCCGGAGCAGAGATTTTGTTTTCCCCCTATCTCTTCCCAATTTCGGGAAGAGTATGAGAAGCGTAGTTAGCTCGAGAACTCGTCCGGAAATTCAGGTGTTGAGGAGATATTCAGTGGGGAGTTCTTTAACAAGTCCCTGGGCAAAGGAGCAAGCAATAAGATGAACGATAGAGTGTATTTCGTTGGCAGGTTATCCAATGAATTGTTAAGCCACATATTCAAAACAAATGATTGTTGATGTTGTCTTGGAGTATTTAGTTTCATTACAAAGTATACATAGTATAACCTTTCTGTAATAGGATTAAGAGTTTATATATAAGAACTTATTTATTGATTTATTAACCCCGGTACATATAGCATCGCATTAATAACCATAGTGCTTTCAATCAAAAGTATTTTTATATATCTACTTATGGAAATTATTCTTATTTTTTATCACTTAGCGCGTTAAAACAATATTCGCAATATTTTAGGAGTCATAGCATGAGATTAATCATATGTTATTAAATGTTCAAGAAACTAAAGCATTTCTCAAATCATTTGTACTATTTCAAACCACCCCAATAAAGATATAGAAGTATTTATTTAATCACATTCAGTTAATGCATCTAAAGGCTTATAATTATTAATAGTGCTCCACTTTAAAAAAATTCTTTTAATTTTTTTTTATTGTACATATATATTCTAAGAATAAAGTAACTTTTTTGTACGATTGATTATTTTAAAACTAATTTAATCTCTACATACAAGCGTAATTTACGCTCAAAAAAGCCTTATTTCAAATTTACAAGCGAAATTCGCCTGGAATATTGTGTTTGCATGTATTTTCCAAAAGTTCGACATCATTTAAAAAATCACTTTAGATTCCACTTAATCACTGACATTATTTATCACCTATTTTTCTTCGAATAACAACAAACTGTTAAAGGCTCGTAACGATCCATTTAGAGTGGAATTCAAATGTCACGAACCAAGTATTTTGACGTTATGGAAAATTTATCTTAGTTCAAAATGCAGTTTCGTTACAACGATGCAATCAATGATGGCTAAAATTATTTATGATCATGGTATCCTCGCAAGCGAGTCCTTTATTTTAATAAATGCATACATTTTAAAAATCGTTTTCCTTTCCCTTGATGAAATTTACGAAAGTCCTCCCCCAATGATCAACAAGAGTTTTCTTCCTACGTATTTTTTTTCTCTCGTTCATTTTTGAGTCATTAATATTCATTACAGAAAAGCGTTAAATTTTATAGAGTCACTGTAACCTGTAATTCATTTAGAAAGAGGTGATGTCTTTATTTAGGACATAGAAACTGTAATGAAAAATCGGAATTATTTAAACATCAATACACAGTAGCTGAATTCATTATACTAATGTTTCATGAAAAACACTAACGGATTTATATTATAGTTAAAAGCACTAAAACTAAAGCATGATTAAATATATAAAGTATAATTCCAGAATATCTTGTAAAATTAGTGAATATTTTATGTATAAGTCAATTAACTTTGAAAGAGTGCTTATTATCGCGTGCCACATTAATTATATTTTATTTCCAGCCTTTTTAAATTTCCTACGCATATTATTAGATAACAAACTAAATGGGACTATATGGGGAGAATATTTTCTATAAAAAATTCCTATATTTTTTCCTTTTTTAAAAAAAAGTGTTTGTTAGTCTTAACAGATATATGCTCTTTTCCTGATACACCAAAAACATGAAACTTTATATCATATTATCTGAATAAAAACTGCAATCTCATTAATTAAACTTACTATTAGCTTCAAAAATTTTTGGAATAGGCCATAGGTAGTTTTATTAACTATAAAAAAGAATTTCACGACACCCATAAATTATTTTCTAGTGCATAAAAAAATGCTACACTGTATAATGACTTTGCTAAAAGCATTCATGCAAATGCTTATGTAATTAACTGCCACAACACTAGGTTCTACTTTACTGTTGATGTTATAACTGTGTACAATTGCAGAGTTCAGATTATTTCAGACTTCCTAAATAGGTTTAAAACAAGTTATTTTGTTTTTTGTTTTTTACTTTTTTCTTACTTACTCTATGTTCATCTTGCTTTGCAAATACGGTTTACTTTAAATTCTAACCTCAGATTTCGTTTTAGTCTTTGTAATCTATTTTTCCTGTAAATCATTTTATGAAGTATATTTCTCTTAAAAATACCTTTGTTTTTTCCCTAATAATTCTAACACATTTTTTTTATATTTTCTTTTGATAGGGCATTTTCCTAAATTGTAATGCAAGAAATAGAAGTTCACATTATTCCAGTATTTTTGCATATGCGTGGGCGCATATTTATTACTTAAAATGCTTCTATACCTTCGTACTGTGGCGCATTCTTACTCTCATCTGCACAAATCATCTATACTCAATTACTTTCAGTTTTTACCTTAGATTTCTACAAACAATTTAAGGACACAGTATAAAACTGATTTTAAAAGTACTGATAAAAATATATTAGATAATCAAAGCTCACGAAATATAAATAATTTCGAAAGATCTGTACAAAGAAAAAAACATTTTTTTTAAATGTATATTCTTGATAAACCCTTGCAAATGCTACTCAAATGATTATTTTCAAGAACTCATTACGAATCAAAATGCACCAGGTAAAATTAAAGAAACTTTGTTCTTTTGAGTAAGAAACAATAATATTCTTCTTCACTAATTTATTCTTTGTGTAAGCGCATCTTCATCATGCGCTGAAACAGCTACAAGGACTTGCTCATTTGGCATAATGAACATGTAGCAGTGAACACCATTATGCGAAATGACTAAATCTCAGCTGTAGGAGTTTTAGAGCATCGTTGATCTCCAGAAAGCGAAGGGAATCTAATCTTCTAATTTATTATGGAAATGACGCCTTTTTCCTCTTTTCCGTCTCAAGAAACAATCTATTTCATTTTACACCCGCCACTTTCACATACCATTAACCACACACATTAGAGTAGTCATCGATAGTTGCCAGGTTGTATAGCCGCAAGCATGAAAAGAAAACCAAGTCATGCTTGCTACTTGATCCCAGCTTTAGTTCTGGCAAACAGCCATGCTTTAATTTATCCTCTACGGCGTGTTGTGTTTGTGCGGTGTTTATACGAAAAAGATTGAGACACAAATAGCTTCTTTAGCACCTTGTGGTTTACTTGCCTTCAGTGACGAGAGGGGCAACTGAAACCCCGCATTTATGTGCGTCACGTTTTCGCAGTATTTGCATACTATATTATTTTCTGCCTCTTTTTGACAGCTCGTCTTACGCAAGAGACGGTAGGTGATCAGTCCTTTTGAATAAGCTTCTCATTTCCTCCCGAATGGTTCGACTTTAGCTCAAACAGTTTTCAGTTTAGGTTCAAATATAACATTGAGTTACACTCTTTCTTCAATTTGTCGCCTTGCAATTCAGTATTTACCATATCTAGCAAGTGTTCTATTTTTAAACTGATTTTTTTTAAGGTAACCGACTACGTTCGGAACCGTGATTTTAAAAAAGCGCATAAATGGATACTTTTCGTGATATTTAGTGTCACTTAGATTAGAATATGTATAAAATTGTTTTAAGAACATTTTGACAAAAAAAATTATTTAAATACAATATTTCGGCAAAAAATTAACTTGGAATAACCTTTTTTCAGAGTGTTCTCCTTTTGTGAAAAATGCTTCTATTATAATAATATTTTGTCTGTCTATAGCGCAAGCCTCTATACAGAGACTCAACTATGATTTTTGAAAAATTCACATTATTTTCAGAGTTACAACCCATTGAAATAATTATCGGCGTTTTTTTCTTAAAATTTCTCCCCTCTGTTGTCGTAAAACATGGATAAACCCACTTCTAAGTTATATATTTCAAAAATTCTAGTTGAGCCTCTGTACAGAGGTCTGAGCTATATGCAGGCAAAATATTATTATAATAGAAGCATTTTTTACAAAAAGGAGAATATTTTGAAAATGGGTCATTCTATGTTCATTTTTTGTCAAAATATTGTACTTAAATAATTTTTTATTGTAATGCTATTCTTAAAACAATTTTATATACATTTTCTAATCGAAGTGACACTAAATATCATAAATATTATCCATTTATACATTTTTGCAAAATCACGGTTCCGAACGTAATCGGATACCTTAATTTTAATTTAGTGTTAAAGAGTCTAATTTTCTTTGGCTTCTGATATCATGCTCGTTCACCTATTTCCTTTTGATATTATTTGAACAAATAATATATTATGAACTTATTTGAGAATAGAACAAAAAGTTTAAGAATGGCATTGTGTTGAAATTAAATTTTAAATACTGTATTTATTCGAATCTAAGAGACGCACCCCAACTTCTCAACAAGTTTTTGTGAGAAAACAAAAAAAATGGCGTAAACTGGTTTTTCAATATCCGGTATTTACGAAATTTTAAAAAAAATGAAAATTAGAGCTAATAAGCAGTGAATAATTAGTTTATTTTATCAGTATTAAAAGATTTTAATATACTTACATGAACACACATAACTTCTCTATCTGTCAGTAGCATGTTCAATTTTCTCAGTATCAAACGAATTTTTCCGCATTCGATTCTAAGCTGCACACGATTTTTAGTAGCAAAAACACTGGTAGGGAAAAGTGCGGCTTAGATTTGAATAAATACAGTACTTATGTACTTAGAAAATAATATATTATGATCGAAAACTCAGATGAAACTTAAATTTAACTGAAAACGCGAGAAATTTTGACTCTGTATTTTTCCTTTAGTAACTCTAAAGACTTTAATTCCAAATTTTTGAAACAGACTTTTACGCCATGCCATTATATTAGTTAACTCAGCAGTTTTTGAAAGCACAAGGAAGAGAATTTCATTTAATGTTATTCTAAACACATACTGGAAGCCCTCTATTAAATAAACCAATCACATACAATGACGAACAAAAATTGAATATTTGGATGGCGTGATTATATAACAAATCCCTAGCGGATAAAAAATCCCCTGGACAGATGTCGCTTCTTTCGTAAGTTTCTGATAAAAAAAACCTGATGTTAGCTTATCGCAAAGATTTTATTATAATGTATTTTGTGTGTTATCAGATTAAATCTATTTATCAATATTTTTTACTCTTCCTCGTGTAACAGAAATATATATATATATATATATATATCTTTAAGCATAAATTTATTGGGTGTACACTAGGAAGTAGCTGTATAATAACAATTTTTAAAGGAAAAACTTTTACCTTACTTCTTCAAATATTTTTTTAGTTCATGAGTCTAATTAAATTTATAATATCCAACATTATTATAAAAAAATATTAAACATTCATAATTTTCTTCAAAAAACAATAAACTAACATTCTCATATTTTTTTAAAAAAAAAACTAATATGCTTTGAAAAATTAAGGATAAAATTAAATTACTTTTTGAAAAGGGTACAGTTTCATTTAGGATATTGTACACTTACAGTATCTTAAATATTTTAATTCCTTAATTAACAATAATATTGTCTCAAGATGAGGTATGGAAAGAAAATTGAAATCTCTCACTTTAGATTAGTATCAGAACGTGGTGATACCACCTAAGCGTTCTTTATATTCAGATATTGTTCTTTTTCCACATCAATTAAACTTGTTAGAAAAAGAGTGGAATTAATAATACTGATAAAATATTGACGCAAACACGTAAATTATCTTTTTATATATTTCAAAAGGTAATTTATTTTTCCATAATATATAAATATATAAAAATATTTTAATTTTATCTTTTTTAACTAGCAATAATAGATATATTTAATTAGCTAATTTAATTCAAATAAATAAGCATCTACATATTAAATCTCAATTTTCGGCATGTAACTCTCTCGTTTATCGGTTTTATTTCAAAATACACAAGAACAAAAGGATACAAGCTTTTTTATTACCTTTTTATATGCACGATTCCCCTAAGTACTACTATTTAACAAGATAGACTTATTTGCATTTTAACAATCTCTTCGCAATCTAATTGTATTGAAGTTTTCATTTTTTTCACCGTTCTATCCTTTTTCTAACCACGTATGAATGGGCCAGTTTCCCTTGAAAAGTTTTCTGGTAAGGCATTCCTCTCTTTTACTCAATTGCCCCGGGGTATTTTCTGGCCTATTGCCAATTGTTCAAGGATTAGTTCTAGTGCGACGTAAATCAAACTAAACCAAACCTTAAGCGTAACCCGTTTAATAACATGAAATTCCAAAGAGAATCCAATTTCTTATATGGTGGAAAACAAGTAAAGTTTTTTGAATAAAAAGATAAAATGAGTGGTGAATAAAACAAGTGAAAAAACATTGCTTTTTTTATTTTTTAAGTTATTAACGATTTCTTCACTCGTTTTAAAAACTAGCTCTTGTTTAGATGTAGTTTGAAGGAACGTATATGGGTGTGTATCTTTATGTGTATCTATATAAATATATGCATAACTATATATATATATACATAACTATATATATATATATATATATATATGTACATAACTATATATATATAGAGAGAGAGAGAGAGTTAATAATTTTGTACTATAGAGACAGAAATCATTAGAACACTAAAGATAAATGAAACTAAAAAACAGATGTTGGAATTTAAAAAATGTGGATGCTGCAATATTACAAACATTACTGACTTTGGACAAACTTTACTGACTTTTTTTTTTGGATTACTGATTTTGGACTTTATAAAAAGGTGGGGTTTAACAAGTTTTCTGGCTAGCCAACCTTCCATCTTTCTGTTTATAACACTGAGCTAAATCTTTTGGAAAATAATGGATAAAATTTCTAAATCCATTACAAGAGAAAAAAGTAACTTGCCGAAAATAGTATTCAAAAATGCATAGTCTACGTAGAATCTGTGTACAAAAAACGTTATTGCCAGATCCTGGACATGAGTACGAATTCAAAGCATAGTATTTGCTGCATGTAGCCCCTAGCAAAAAGTATTAGATTATTAGTACTGAAATAATTATATAGTACATGTATAAGAGGATTAATACTACAGTTACTTGAGAGACTCTAGGAATATATTTGTAAATGTAAAATTATTAAGGTTAAAATAAGATTAAAAGGAATAATTAATTTTAATTATAAAATTGAATATATAGGTAAGTATATTTAACTAGGAAAAATGATAAAACCTATAAAAATAAACTATTAATCTCCTACAGAATTTAATTCTTACTCTATTTAGAATATCTTTATACAAATAACTATTAATAAAATTAATTGGGTATATTTGAATTAAACAGTATTTAATAAAAAAGTTTACACTTTTTTTTTTCTGAATTTATTAAAATAAGAAATTTGTTGCCTTGTATGTAATTAATAACAATATTTCCGATTATTGAAACGAATACATTACATTCCCATTGAGGTACTTTTATAATATTGAATTTAAGTTCATCTCTTTTGTCATTATATATATAAAGGGATATTAGAAAAAAAAAGTAGACGTAGGACATAGAACAATAAAAGAGGAGGAAAAGAAACTAAATCTAAGTATGAATGCATAGAAAAGTATGTGATAACGTAAACAGACTCAATATTTTATATTCAACAAATCTCGTAGCTGCTCTTTTATCATATGCTATTTGAAAAAATCATCCTTTTCTGTAGTTCGATATTTAGAAGTAATAACTTTAGAGTATATGCTATTGTACGGTGAAATAACGTTCAACATGGGAATTCGGAGAGGAGTAAAGCGTTATTTTTGATCTCGAGCTGCAAGTTAAGTATCGGCTTCCGACAAGACATAAAACGCTATCAGAATAAAAGTTTTCTGTATCTAAAAGCTGGTTTTCTTAAGATTTTTGTTTTAAAAATTCTCTGTAGGTTCTATTCCTAACATTATTTTTAATCAACTTTCTTATCAGCTGACAAAATAAAAAAAAAAGATTTCTTAATTATGAATTTCCTCAGAAAAATTCATGTTCAATACATTTAAAAATAAAGTAACCGAAGTGGAGAAGTATATTCACACAAAATGATTTTTTAATAGTAGAAAGCTAGTAAAATTTATTTAAATCATTGACCGGATTTCTCAAGAGATATCTTGGCAAGCTCCAGGTACGCATGATAAATGCTCAACAACTTCCACTTCCTTGTCATGTGGGAACTATACAATCTTACAGTTTTCGCTTACAAAGTATACTTAAATGATGCCAAGATATTTTTGGTGACACCACTCTGTGTCTTAAGTAAATTTTAGCCTCATTAACTTTGATTTTTATATAAAAATAATTAAGACTTCTCTCTTTTTAACTAGGTAAGAGTCTTTAAATAGCTTGTTCTGATTTAAAATAACTATTTTTTTTATCTTTTTGAGGTAAAGCGATTTCTAAATTAATTTCTAAATGACTCTATTTATAACATCTGAACCTAATTTACATGAGAATTTCTCAGTCCCATAAAAACTTAAGTAACATTAACTCTTCCAAAACTGTGTCAGAAACATGAAGTATTAAATTCAAAGAAAAACTTTTAAGCTTAAGCATTCGTTTTGTTTTTTTGTTTTTTTTTGGTAATGGAGTTTTAAGTTATAGCTTATCAAGAAAACTGTTGTAATAACATAATAAATTCTGCAATAATACGAATGGTTTGACAAATATTCAAAATTATGTTTATCTCTTTTTTCAATGAATATATTAATTTTTACTAAAAAAATTCACTAACTAGAAATAAATTGCTTGGCGCATACACAATTTATTAATCATTATATTCAATATGCTCTACGCCCTATTTACCAGTTTAAGGTTACATAAACGTCTGTTAAAGTACATAAAAAATAACGTTTTATACCTAAATGCATTTTTGCATAAAACACGTTAATTTTTCAATATATTTAATGATATTTTACCGATGAAAAAATAGTTTAATATTAGTAAAAATGTGTAACATAATTTCTTATACTTCTCAATAAAAAATATCCACAAATTTACTTTATAACCTGAGAAATATTCTAATCAAGCATCAATATTTAAATGATATTCCTTTCAAAACTAAATTTATTAAGACAACAAAAAAAAGTTTCATAAAATTTTATTTAAATTTCGTATTAATGGAATAACTTCCTTTTGCGATGATATTAATATGCTGATGAAATGAATTGTTAATATTAAACAAAATTCAGTACATGCAATTTAATTTTTTTCCCCAAATCTATTCAAATAGCTGGGATTCTTTGAAAATTCTCTTTTGTACTTTTATCATCTGAGAATTTCAAAAGAACGGTTTTAATTACAGATTTTTCTTTTCGCTCGCTGGTCGTTTTTGTTAACAATTATTTTATTATATACGTTTCATAATTTCTGAATTATAATTACACATTCATATATAGAACATTTGGGGAGCTTCTTTGAAAGCCTAGATGTGCAAATAAGTCTAATATAAACATGTGTAAAAGAAATTACAATTTCAATTCAGTATTATTTGTAAAATTCTGAGTATACTATTATATAATGAATAAACTATTCACAAGAAGGTAAAGCTGGAATAATACTATTTAAATTAATTATTTCATTCTCAAATTATTTTTTGTGACAGAAGTTATTGAAAATAAAAGATGTCGCTGTAATTTCAAAAAAACTATATTTGTATGATTCAATTACTGAACTGAGCATAAGTTATAGAACTTATGTTATTTAAAAAACACTCTAACATAGATTTATATATTGGGTATTGTATATATATAATGTATATTTTAAAGGATTAATTATAATGCTTTGTTATACTCAGTATCAATACTGTAGTCCAAAAATAAATTTATCGTTAATATATTTTAATTTATTTTTTAAAAAATTTTCACAAATAAAATGCTACATTAAGTATGAATTATATTTTAATATAGTCTCTTCTCTCTTGTTTGTCTCACTAAAGAGATAAACTGTTGAAAATAAAAAAGGTATTTAAAATTGAAAAATTCAAAGTGAATTTTAAGTGTTAGTACAGTCATTTCCGAAAATAAAAAGTTGTGAAAGAAATTTTATAAAACCCATAAATTGTAACTATATTCAAGTTATTTTACTATTTTAAACTTTATTTCTTAGCTATATATATATAAGCATAACATATAAAATTGTTTAAGCTATAACTTTTTTAATGAAAGGTTGAATGAAAACTTTTGAAGTTGCTCATAGCCTTTTTTCAATACTACTCGTATTTTTTATACCCCCATACACTCACTACAGACATATACGCCTATGAATAAACTCATCATTTATTATTAAATCCTAGTCCGTATTATGAGTTTATTTTTTTAAATTTTATAAAGATCAATTATTCATAAAAGGAAACTGGTATTTCATTCATAATTAATAAAAAGAATTTTAAATTATTTGCTTGAAATGTTTGTTACTTATCTCCACAGAAACTCAGAATTTGTCGCTAACATGTATTTAACTATTAGATTCATTGTTTTAGTGTGCTAAGGATATTTGATAAAATAATTTAAATTTTTATTTAGTATGTGCTTAGCCTGAGCATTATATTTTAGTATATTTATCTGTTTTGTAGTATGGATTAAAGATATATTATTAATAAGTTATGATAAGTATATTTTCAAAACTTTTCATAATCCATATAGGTATTTTTGTAAAAATTACGACTAATCAAGATTGTTTTTTTAAGAAGTGATACTTTTTCAAAAAAAAAGTTTATATTCTTAAATATGACTAAGTTGAAGCATCCCATGTATTGCCCTGAACTCTGATAAACTCATAATGTATTGCTGAAGCTTTAAAAATACTTCCCTATAATTATAATTACCTAAACAGAAAAATAGAACTGAATATTTAACTTAATTTTTTTTTTAATATTATGGATTGAAAATCTGTACTCAATTCTTCTATGTGTAAATATAATATAATTCAAAAATAATTATTAGTATTTGACACTATATATTTTTCCTTTTTTTTCTTTTGCAAAGGATAAATGTTTACTTTCGAAAATTAAAATTATTTGACACTATTTAACTACTAGCTAGGATTGATGTCAAAAAAATTTAGTTACTAATGCTCGCATTTTTACTAATAGGAATTTTCCGACTATATCTTGTGCACAGATTACTTAATACTCTTTAGGAAGGTAAACAGCCTAATCTTTTAACAACAACCAAAATTTTATGGGAAAAAAAGTTTTTATCTATATTTTTACGGGTTTTCAAAACAGTTCGATTAATATTGTATAATGGATATAATTTTAAATGCAAGGCATGTTTTTATGACTAAATTAATTCATTCAGGAGAAATCCAATAGAGGCATGAAATATTTTGCTTACTAAATTAACTGATAATTAGAGTATATAATTAATAATAAATGCTTTCATTTAAAATATAGTTTTTCAATTTAATAATATGTACTAGTGCTACATAATTAACCATTTGTGTTTAAAAATATTTCCTATTTTGTTGTAGCTATATATTTTTTGTTCAAACTATCTTATGCTTTCTTCTTAAATACTATTTAATCATACGAAATAATGCTTCAATATTTGAATTGCGACTTTGTTTTCATTACACTAAAAGCGAAAATACTTAATAAGAACAAAAACTGTATCACCCACTCTATTAATAATAAAACCCTACATATTATGAATTTGTTTTCATTTGAAGTATATTTCCAAAGGAAATTATTTTCATCGTTTTGAGCGTGGAGGAAAGCAGTAAAGACTGTACTAAAAAGGTTTGGATAAATTTTCAGTAAACTATATCCAAACGAGATATGAAAAACTAAACAAAAAATACACGCTTGAAGAAACTCGGCGCGCTTTTTCTCCTCAATCTTCTCTTTAACTTGTTCAAAAAAGGAAATTTCCACTGAGACGGAATTTGAACTCTTTTGAAAGCAGAACTTAACAAGGGGTGTAGTCCCTGTTGTTTAGCAGTAGAAAATAATGAGAGCGGACTCAAATGAAGCCTCCAGGTAACTTGCGAAAATCCAATTATTTCCCCATAAAAAAAATGCATAAAAAGAAGCTCCTAAGATGCAAATAATGTCAAAATCTTTTATGTGAAAATTGTGGATAAATTGTTAGATAGAGGACTATCAGTAAAGTTTAATAAGTTTAATGGTAACACTTAGGCTTTGTTCTGCGTTCTATTTTTTTCTCCTCGCCTTGGCATCAAAAAAAAAATCAATGAAATTCAATGTCCTTCCTTCCTAGTTCTTTCACCACCTTAAAACAGACCGGTGATTTTCCTGTTTTTTAATCGATTATACTACCTAGAATTCTCAATAGACTTTAACTTTAGAAGTTAGAGAGGACAATAAGTCTCATTTACCTGGTCCTTGTGGTTTCTTTTTTCCCTTAGTATTTGAAACTTGAGGTTTAAAGAAACATTCTTACTCAAGATAAGTATAGTTTAAGTTTTGAGACTTCTGTAAAAGAAACAAACACATGTAGAAATTATTCATTCATAAAAAGAGTTTATTTGGGCAGTTTTTGAAGGAAACATTAACAAATGATAGTCTTACATATATTCCCAAAACTATTTTGAGTATCGTGTTCCTTTTTCAAGCATCAGATCATTTTAATTTAGAAAATGTCTTCATAGATAATATACACCTCAGCTGTGAAAAATATATAGATATTATACACCTCAGCTGTGAATAATAATAAGAAAGTTATTCCTTCAAGTCAACACCAAAATTATTTTTTCAAAAAAGTAAAATTATTCAAAATAAACACGTTTCAATTATTATTCTGAGAAAATAAATTTTTGAATGATTATTTTTATAGCACAGACACACTTGGAGATAATACTGATTTTCATTTCTAAAACTTTTATTCAGTTTATTATATTATTTTTCCGTACATCACTTTATATGTTATTTGCGTATAAGTTTTTCATCTCTCTTTCTCTCTCACTTTAATATTTTTTATAACTCAATTAATACAAAACTCTTTTATTTAACACTTCTTAACACGAAACTTAGTTTAAAAATAGATGAAATATATCTTTAGGGTAATTTTTCTGAAGGAAGCAAGTTAATAAAAAAAAGGAAATGTCGCGTAACTGCTGATGTATCATTTATTTGCCTTAATTTCGTTACAGTGTTTTTATTAACTTGACAAGCAAAACATTTTCTGTCCGTTGCAAAATGATGTGTTATTTATAGCTTTTAAAATAACTATAGCATAATTTTATGTTTTGTCTATTAAAAAACTGCTTAAAGTTTTTGAAAATCACAGTAATTAGTGTTTCATTAATATATGAAAATTTACATAACAGAACAGTCTGAAAAAATAGTTAATAGAATTCGTTATGAGTCGAAAAATTTCGAACTATATTTTTTTTTTATTTTCTTACAATTTTTGACATAGAACAAAGACAATATATTTTTTTCTTCGTCACCTTATAAGGATACTTAATTACAGAACATGTAAATAACTTAACAATATTCAGGAACAACATTTTCCTGACTTTCTAATTAAGCATCAAGGAAAAATGTAAAAAATTTCATTATCTTCTTATAACGATGGGCAGAATCAAATTTTCATCAAATTTGAATATTCTTGGTTTTTTTAAAATGAATGTTAATGCTCTGTCAACGCCATAACAATAAATTCTTACTGGACAAAAAAAAAACACTAAGGGAAAAATACTATCAAAGTTGACTTTTGAAAAGGTTTATTCAAAATATTTTATCAATTAATTTCTGAAACACACACACACAATTATTCTAATAATATACTGTTTTTCTAAATAAAAATCTGGATATTGATGAACGAAGACATTTTGTTCCAAAGAAAAAAAAACTTAAAACTCCCCAAATTCAATATATTTCTCTTTTTTCGAACCCATTCTACAATGAGTTGCATTGAGAAAAGACACTTTTAATTTTAAAAATTTTTCCTTTGCTTTTTAATTAGAAAAACAAATTCAGTCTGTAAAAATGTAATGAAAATAAAATTTTGCTCAAGTACTCAGTCAATAACATTTAATTAGTCATAATGTAAACCATAACAAAGTTTTAAAACATTTAAACTTATAATTACTTTCAGAAATAAGAATAGAAATGTATTAATGTTGATTTAAAGCGCTTTGAGATCAATAATATAATTGCATTGGATTTGAAAAGTTGTTTACAGAAATCAAATTCAACGAATAAAGTAACAATCAAAATTAAAAGCTTTCATACTGCAACTATTCTTGAAATAACATATTTTAAGGTTTTATTTACTTTTTACTACTAACTTCAGAAATTAATTACCATTCAATTTAATTTTCATCCTGTCACAGCTACAGTATTTTTCAAAACTTTTAGTTTCCTGGCTTACGAATAAGATAAAAATAAAAATTTAAAATACATAGTAAATTAATTTAATTAGAATATAATACCTCTTATTCATTAATATTTTTTATAAACAAAGCTCTTTTAAAACATTGGGTATAATTTTATATCTTTTGAGTGCATGAAGAGATAAATACTAAGCTTTAAAACTCTTCGTAGTGAGAAACTTAATATTAAACAAATTAGTTTATATTATTCTCTTATATTATAATAAATTGATAGAAAAATTAATTTATCTAAGAGACATTTGTGGCTTAATTTAAATTCTCGTGCCGATATTTCTTTATGCAAAAACTATCAAAACATATTTATATTCTTCACAAATCCCTGAACGAAAATATCATAAAAACTCGAAGAAAAATGTCGTATTTCAGTACTAAAAGACGCCAAATGCATTCGTTTCCCTTTATTACGTATGCATAAATTGATTCACGAGCAAATATCCATTACGTATTTTTTAAGATAATTCCTTTTGTATTCACACCTCGGAAAGAGACATAGTTCAAAATCCCACTTCCTCCTATCACGACTATTAGCAAGAGCTTCTAACGGGACCATTAGTTCTGTATCCATAATTCAGATAGTACGTTAGATGGCACTTGCAAGTAACAAAAGTAGCAGCAAACAAGTAACATAACATCGGGTCTCCTCTCATTTTATTTACAAAGACAATCCCAGGCGCGGATAAAAGGTGCCTTTAGAAGATAGGCGCCGATGTGTCTTTAAATCCTGCTAAAGCTGTTACCGATCAGTGGGCAAAGAATTCTTAGTTCCTTTTCTGGAGACGCGTCACATCTTGATGGATGATGATGAGACAACGTGCGTCTCTTTACAACACCATCTTTCTCTCTTTCCTTCTCTTTCGTGTCTTTCTTTTTTTTAGAAGAAATGAATCTCTTTCTTAGACGGACACTCTCCGAAAAGGCTTGTTTACGGAACACCGCGGATCATTAGGAAGTTTCGGGTTGGTAGAGGGGTTTGATTTTGATGTTGGATTTTTTTTTTTTATTTTATTTTTAAGTTTTTATTTTATCGTGTCTCACCTTGAACGTTGTTGGTAACGTGTGTAACATCTATTTTTCTTAACTTCTTCTTATTATTGGCATTTAAGCTACTACACCTGAGAATCATAATCATACTTTGAAAGTAATATGGGCAGTGTTTTTAAAAGGAAGAACTCAATATCCTGTTTCCAATAGCAGAGATTTTTAGAGAAAAATATTTGCAAAAATGACTCTGTAATTTGACACTTAAGTTTTCTTTTGCTAAATTAGTGATTCTGATTACAAATTGAATGCAAAAAATACATGCGTGGCTTATTTCTGTTGATGAATTTGTTTATTCAAAGGAAACCATAAAATTTCGTTTGCATTTTTTGTTATTTTGCTTACAAAATTGCTGCTTTTGACTACATTGTTATATATTCCACATTTCGAAACTTTATTTAATCTCTCTGTCATTTGTCTTTAAAAAACACTTGAAAAGATATATCATACTATATCCATAAAATGGTAAGTATGGGAATTGGTGAGTTTGGTTTACATCATTGTTCATGCCTGGTTTTGTCAAGTTTTTAACTTATTTGAAAAATAATGAACTTATTTTTCAAAAATAAACTCCACCAAAAATTTTTAAGAAATCATATTTAATTAAAGTAAAGTTTACACAAAAAATTCAGTATTTTTATCTGTCTATATTATTTTATTACATGAATTCATACGCAATCAGGAATCCATGAAATACAACTATAAATATTTAAATTTTAAAACCTTTACGAACCTTTACAAATTTTGTTACGAATCCTTACAGCTGTTATTTTTAATCTCATTCCTTTCTTGTTATGTTTTAAGGCCAAATAATTTTGATGTTGTAGTGTATTGTCATTGTTTACTATTTCTTTTAATAATTATATTTTTTAACATTCTATACATAATTGCTTCATATTAAATTACCTTATTATTACTAGTTCCATCATAATTTTTTATTTATTGATTAATAAGAAAAGATTGATAAAGATTTGAAATAAGTTTTAATTTATGAGACTTAAATCTAATTATTGGACAAAATCTTACAAAATATATTCAACTTTTATATGTTCTGTGTTGATGATCTATTATGTATTTTATTTATATTATTATTCAGAAATCTGTACTCAATGAAGCCATTTTAATATTTTTGACCTACGATTATATACGATGATTGTAAAACTTTTTTTTAAAACAAATGTTTAAATTGATTTTATTAGCACGTTTATATGGGTAAACATTTTAATAAGCATCATAAATATTAGAAAGATTCATTTTGTCATTTGCTAAATTAAAAAATTATGAAAATTTTCTTTGTTACTTTGAGTAAAGCATCTAATATTGAATAGTTTGTTATACTTCTAAAATAATATTTTTAATTAAAATAACATAAAAGTTTAAAATAAGTTAAAGTAACACACAAGAAAAGTATTTAGGATTTAGATGATGTAAAAATACTTTGTTGCTTTAAATAAAGCATCTAATATTGAATAGTTTGTCATACTTCTAAAATAATATTTTTAATTAAAATAACAAGAAGTTTAAAATAAGTTAAAATAACACCCAATAAAAAGTACTTAGGATTTAGAGATGATGTAAAAATTCTTAAAATAATAATAATAATGAAATTAATTATAATTGGAATGGCGATAATGTAAGACAAAAAATATTGATCTTATAAAAATAACATCCCAAACAATAGATTTTTCTTGCTTAAAATTCTATTTTGGTTTTGTACGATTATCTTCATCTAATCATAACAGTTTCATAGAGTGCTTTAAAAAAATTCGAAAAAAATAAAGTTACTTAAAGATGTAGGAAAGAATAAGTAATTTAAAATGGGTCGTCATTGTTAAATGATTTTTAAAAAAATTCAACAGATTTTACGCTTCATCATTTCCAAAAGTGTATGTCAATAAGCACTTAAGGTTTCTTCAACCGTAAATACTCTTCATTGTAATATTTCTGCAGCATCTAGTAAGATTGAACAGCTTCATTTGAATAGAATATAAATTATCTATTTTCAGGCTTTCTTCACATGTTTTCATCATTGTAACTGCTCTCTTGAAAGATTTTTTTTCCAAAAGCATTTACTATTAAAATGTAAATTTCCTTATTCAGACTTGTTACACAGAATTTTTATTCTAGTATCGATAAAAACTCATTCACTACAAAAATATAACTTGTTTTCACTTTTATATCACTCAGAGATATTTACTAGTGATATTTATTAGTTAAATATTCCTTTCAACAGAAATATTCAGTAAAAATTTCCTTTTTCCTCTTTTGAAAAAACACCCTTGCGGGAGTTTCACTTTATATTAATGCACAAGTTTACTTATTTTGCTTTTAATGCTATTCTATTTAATCATTATATTCGAGGAAAACTAATATTTACTTAAGAAATTTTTCAGAGGAAAGAAAATTGCAGGCATTTCCAATTTTATTCCAAGAGCTTTCAGCCAAGTAGAATAAAGAATAATGAATAATTACTTTTCAATAAAAAGATTTTGGGAACTGAAATAATTATTATATAAATCAATAAATTTCTCATAGAAGGAAATTTTGAAAATAATAGTAATATTTATTCTTTATTATCTGAATCTGTACCATTCTCTATTGCATGAAATTATTTTTTCTCTTGTTATGCCTTTTATATATAGCGTAGCTTTCTCGTACTGTGTTTTTAAAATGTAAAAGTTAAAAAAATTATACTTTGAAGTAGAATTTTATTTTCTACAGCTTTAATATTTACATTCTACATTGTTCTCTGTATTGGATTATTAGATCTATTATTGGAAAATTTGTGTGCTGCTTTTGTTACTTTAAATATTAGTGGTTTAAATTTTTAGAAATCTAATTTTAGTAGTTTTAAATTTATTTCACACTTTTGAGTAAGTATATTATTTTTAATACTATAGGAATATGGGGGTATAGATTTTTAAAAATATATTTCAGTGTTAAAAAAATTATAAGCTATATTTTTTCTTCTAAGTTTATCTCAACGGAGTAATATAGACAAATAAAGAATAAGGTTGCTACCTCGAAACTATGTTTTATCCTACTAACTTAGACCTAAGCCTAAGAATTGGCTGTTGTATTACCCACCATGATGATACGCCAATACATGTTAAAACTGCCACATGAAGGTTTGAAGAGAGAAAATACCAGCTCAGGTCTTGTTCTCAGCATTTCACTCAGGCTCAAAATTATAAGGCCCATTGCCAAAGGCAAGAATACTAATTCTGCGTTTCTGCACATTGCAAATTTACATTTAACTAACTTCTCTAACTGAAAATTACTTTTCGTTTCTTAATTTTTCTAATTCCAAATGAAAATCTGAATTAGATTTTATATATTTCCAGCAGTTTGAATTTTTTCTTGAATCAAGGCAATTACACTATATAATTCATCTCTTCTAAATAAATGCTGAAACATCTCAGATATTTTTACAAATGAAATGCAGTCTAATTTGAATAAGTTTTTCTGATAATGGTAGGCGGTTATTTGCTATACATTTTAAATAACAAAAAATGTTTCGCGAAATCCACACTTTTTATACATGTGCTCTTTGTCCTTTCTTCGCCTTATAAATTTCCAAAATAAAACAACAGTGGTTTGAATAAACAATGTGTTAAAAAAACAAGAGCATTTTTTTCACAATTTCGTTTATTTATCATATTGTGCAAAATAATTCTTATGACGGTATCTTAATAAAAATTACAGTTTATATTTTAATATTATTTAAATTTTTTAATTGTGTATAAAATCTTCATTGTGAGGAGGAAAACCTTTATAGGAAACACTCGTTTCATTGCTGCGTTAGAAAAATGTAATAAACCATTTAAATCTTATAACGGCTACCATCCAGAAAAATATTTCTTCGGAATATCTTGATAATCACGGCTCTAGGCTTTGTCCCAAATATCTTACAAAATAAGCATATGAATTTTAGAAATTTAAATATATATGTTTCTGAAAGTTTCCAGCATCACATCAATAACAACTTTTCAACTATTGTTGCCATAACATTTACTCTTTCATTATAATGTATCTAGCTCTACAACCATTTATCGTTTTTCCAAAAGTTTTGAATAGCTCCTTTTTTTAATCTAAAGGCCATTTCAGAGCCTTTATATCTATCACCTTGACTGAGCTTGATTCTTTGACGTTTTTCACCTAGAATCCGTTGTTGCTTCTTTTGAGAAAAATATATACGCGTGTGTATGTGTTTTGGTCTAAACCTTAACATCATGGTAGGGGAAAAAAGAAGAATAAGACTGACCTAGTGAGAGCTTGTCGGCGAATTGAAAGAGTAATATTTCTTCATGCAAGAGAAGGCACTGAAGAACGATAAAGGTTGTAAGGATTTCTTATCCTTTTGTTGTAAAACCTTAGAGCGAATTGAATGAAAGCATTCTTTTTTTTATTATTTAGTGAAAATGTACTAAGGATATTGCGTGGTTAACAATTTGGAAAATATTGAAAACTTAGCTTAAGCTCAAAAATTCTCGTGGCACATTTATAATAGGTTTTATAAAGGTGTTTAATTTTTATTTTGTGTAGTTATTTTTCTTGTTTCTAAATCAACTCATAGTTAAGATAACACTATGTAATTTAATGCTTTCAGCTTCCATGTTATGTTGAAAAATAAAATATTGTTCCTTTCTATATTACAAATATATTTGTCATATAAATAATTAACATATTACTTAATGTTTTTTTAATATCCATAACTATTGACTTTAAAAGCAGAGTCTTATCTTATGCATGGCTATTATTTCCTAAAATTCCATTTTAATGTAATTTTCAGTTTAAAGTGTGTTATTTTGTAAGAAGAATGTTATTTCATACAGTTATATAAAGACGAATAAAAACCTTTTAACTCCATAACCTCTCTCTTCCATGAAAATTTGAATAAAACTCTCAGCATTTAATGAGGCTTTATCATAATTCCTAAGAGAACGAAGTATCACCCCATTCTATTCATTGAATTAAAATTTTACTCAAAAAGTCGAATATTTGTGGGTATTTAAACTCGTTATGTTACGAAATATTGTAGCCGAATTCAAACAATTACTAATTAACAGCAACTATAAAAGAGTTTTATGATGTCAGCAGGAACTTGGTTTTCCTATCAAAACACACAAAATAAATAGGTAATTCATAATATAGATTTATTGCACTTATTCAAACACTTTGGTAGAAGTAAAAAGGTATCATAGAATTTTAAATATTAAAAGTAAATGAACAAAAAGTCATAGAATTTAATTAGTTGCAGACTTTCAAAGTCATTGAATTCATCTTTTGTTTGTATTAATGGAGAATAAATTTAAAAGTATGGGAAGTCTTACAATTCTCGCCATATACTTCATTTTATTTATATATATATATATATATAAGTAATTAAAGACTAGTTTATCAACCAACCAGTAACTCATCTTTAAACAAAACTGTCTATTGCTTACAAGTACTCAATTAAAAACGTCTGGAAAAGTTCATTCTGAGAGAAGATAAATAGTTAAACGAAATTCTTTAATGTGTGGATAATGGTCATTTTATTCCCAGCATAATCATTCTTCATCAACATAAAAAAAAAAAAATTTATTATTGAAAAATTCCAGTAATCATTTTTTTTAACTTACGAGTCATTAATCAATGAGTTATTGCTTAACGGTGTTTTCCATGAAACCTTATTACACTTACGAAACCATACTATTTTGAAAAAAATAAATGTAAAAGGCAAAACTCTATAAATTTGTTTATCTTATTACCTGTGTTTCAGTTTATTTATTTTTTATTCTTGTCTAGCTTAACTGTGTGTTTTGGAAGAGGAAAATAATATCGGTTTCCTCACATTAATACATTATTCAACACAGCGAAACAATCAAATGAAAATTAACTCGAACCTCTTTTTATTTTCAAAAAAAAAAATTCTACAAAAACAGAAGATGGTATGCATTACAAACCACTCTTCGACTCTTCTCTTAAAGAATTACACTTCTTAAGTAACATACAACTTCTAATCATGCAAACTTCACGCATTTCATGCCAGCTTTAGGCCTGTGAAAAAAATAACGCTCATGAAAAACTGTATTCATTAAAATATAACAATGTCCTAGTTATCCGTTGCCAATTCTCAGAGAATCGTCTGGCTTTGAATACTAACCTACCTGAAAGGCACCTTTAACGTGCCATTAACCACACTAGCTGGCATATGCTCTTCCATTCATCAACTACTTCAGACTATTCAACTAACTCTGAGAAGAATTATGTTCAGTCATTTTTAAAACTTGTTTTCAATTCACAGAAGCCAGAAAGTAACACAGTAGCTTTTGTTTCATCTCCAGCAGATGATCTTGCTTTTCTTTCTTTTGGAGACTTAGATTTTATTTCCATTTCTTTACCGACTGATTGGAAACTAAAATGGTAAAATCATTCCATTAAGAGCCCAAGAAATATTTGTTGATTTTTGTCTTATTTATTCATGTTCTGCGTAAAAAGAATTGTTCGAAGGTTTTCCAAACAAAGGTAAATTTTAAAGAGACTCGTGAAATGTTTAGGTTTCCCAAAACAGTGTGGTTCCATGTACTGTTGCAGCTGAAAGGTAATTGTTATAAAATGAGAACCTCCGATGAAAACCTATTCTTCATCATCCATTTTCCTTTATTCTTCATTTTTTTCCAGCTATGGAATGGGCAGATCCTGGCTAAGGGCCAATATTCTCTCTCTTTTCAACCAGTTTCTTTCGTAGTTGAGTTTGTGGTTAGGGGACATGTAAAAAATGAACTGCTTAAAAGGCTTCATAAAAACATCTTTTAATTCTAACTTTTTCTCTTTTTGTTTTAAGAGCTTTTTCTTTTTGTAGTAGACTAAATGTAGAGGCATGGTACTGCTTAAAGCAAAATATTACAAAGTAAAAACGTGATATATTGTATTGTCACTTTTAATATATTACATCTTTTAATTATTTTTATAAACTTAAATTTATATGGAAATCTGATTAATATTTTACTAGTATTTTTGGGGGTTTGACAACTTAAATACTTCCTAAGTGCAAACAAACAACTTCCTGGATTTTTTTTTTCTTTAAACTGCCATTTCCTCTTTAACACTTTTTAAAATAGTATTATAAAAATCCTTTATTCTCTCCGGAGAATTTTCTGCCAATATCAAAAGAATTTTTATTGCTCTTATTGTGGGAGAGAACATGTTTTATCTTTGTATTTAAGTGGAATTAAAACATTTATCTGTTCTATTAATTCGGAATAAAGTTGTAGAATAGAGTTTTAATAAGAAAACTTTCTTATTAAATTATACGATTTTTATTTTTGCGACAACCTGAAAGTAGTTTTGAGTTTTAAATTTTGCTAGGATAAGAAACAATTACTTTGAAGCGGACGATAAAAAAGCTTACTGAAAAATCAAACTGCTTGATTAAATGAATTTAAAAATGTACTTAATACTTCAATTGCGATGGTTTTAACATATTTTGTGCGAAGATGCTTCTTTTCTAGAAATAATTTTTTTTTTCAAGATACGTCTTGTCTACTGAGAATTTTTCTCTTTATCCACCATCCAAACATTTTTTAAACTGTACAAAATAATTAATTAAAATTATTCGATAAAATTTTTAAAAAATGTTCTGAAAAGAAGAAAGATATTATTTTGTAAAGGTGGGATTTAAACTTATATCTATGTTTAAAGCAGCTGTTGTCTTCGTTTTCTTTGTAAGAGGAATGTATCGATGTTAATTACATTTCAGAAATAATCTGTAGAATGACAAGATTTTGTCATTAACTCAGATTTAATGTGTGCTGCATAAGGGCTTAAAATGTGTGTGTACAATCATTACTTTTATCATTATTATAATTTTCTAACAATTGGAATTCACTTCACAGCTTAGGTACTATATTTAAACTTACTTCAGAATTTTTAAAAGGCTTAGACTATTTAATAAGAACTGTTCATTCTCTTTGTACTTTATTAGTTTCACTACTATTAGCGGAAGCTCTAATGTGAATATATTAAAACATCATAAAGGAAATTGAAGTTTGTTAAAATTTTTAATTTAAAACATTTAATATTTTAACTGTATTTTCTGATCACAAACTTGTAATTTATCTTAGTTAATGTTTCACTGTTCAGGAATTCTTAATTTAGCTATATATATTTTTTTTAAAAGATTAAAATCAATTTCTCAGATTTGTTTCTACAAAATTTGTAGGTAAAGAAACATTTCTTTTTAAAAAGATTATAGCACTTCATTCATATCTTATTCTGTATATGAGCTACATTGTGTGTGCGTGCACGGGGGCCGAATAGTTATTTTTATTTAATTAAATCCAAACCTTAGAAAAATCTCAAAATAGCTGCTTCAATGTCCTTTGTTAAATTGTTTCAATGACGGCTCGGTGGCTTAGAGTTAGCATGCCAGCTTCGTAAGCTCACGATAATGTGGCATGTAAAAGTTCCCTTGAGTATCAATTTGACCCTGGTACTCTCGGCAAAATTAAATCACGGCAATACTTAACATTCGACGAGAGCTTGAATTAAAATTAATTTAAGCTTCAAAATTTGGAAGCAAGGATCGCCACTAGGTGGTGCCACCATGAAATGGCTCTAACATTTGGGAACTTGCCGTGTCTACAAAGGCTTAGTTACCAACATGCAGCACATTCAAAAATGTCTTTTGCTTTTCACAAATATGAAGCTTTCGTATCTTTCATAAATGTTAAATTGTTGAGAAATCATTTTCAAAAAGTATCTTTGAAAATTATTTTTTTTAAAAAAATTAACTTTTATAGAAAAACAATAAGTATTACATTTATCCATACAGTATTAATTTTCAGTTAAATTTATCAGCTTCCAAATTTCTTTTTTCCAAGTAGATTCAATTATATTCATTATTAAAAGGTTTTTACTAGTTAATATTTATATACTTTACATTTTCTTTGTTCACCCACATATATATGATAAAATAGATTGTTTACGTCGTTTGAAACTAAGCTTGAACATATTCCTCCTAGGTTCGTTTGATCATAGATTTCATACTCTTAACTTTCTATCCTTTCTTTCGTCTAATAAGATCTCTCTCTTAATCCGCATTATCCTTTGGAAAGACCCTAAGCGTTTTATCTGGCTTTTCTAATTTGATCTTAAAGCATTATAAGAACGACCCCTGTTAACTTTTAGAGCATTCCCCTTTTTAGAAGTCGTGTATCTTTTACGATGTCAAAATTAGGAAAACTTCATCCCTGACTAGATATCTCTCTCTTATTTATTGTTAAGTTGCATCTGCAGCACCGTTAAGAAGAGCTTATAAGTATTTTTTTTTCAGTCTTCAAACGAGAAAGAACTAACTTTTAAGCTACTTTGGAATTTGCGGTCTAACTTTATAAATTTTGCTGCACTTATGAGATACACGAAAGTTCCTCACTAATGAAAATAGAATAAAGCTGTAATAAAGGTATAACCTAAGATGTAATTTAATCCATATTACAAATCCACTTTATTCACTTATAATATATAAAGTTTCTTCTGTATGTTGCTTACATTTTTCTGATTTTTGAGAAAAGTTATACTCTATTAAAAAAGGAAGAAAGAAAGAAAAATGGATAAAAAACCTTTAATATCAGAATTACTTGTTGACACTTCCTAACCTTCAATACTGCATATTCTGTATATAATAACCTGCAATTATAGTTTTTAAAATCTTGCTCAGTGTTATAAATAATATTTTTATTTTTATTTTTTTTTATTTTTTTTTTTTTTTTTGATGATAAAAACATGCAAGCTAAAAATTTATCTTTAGCATTTGAATAAAACTAGATACTAATAGAGTTTGATATTAAAAGCATTAGTTCCAGTTTGTTTTTTAAACATGTAGTTTGCGCTATGTAATTATTTGTAAAATAAATTATAAGTAATCTAACGCTTTAAAGAATTTTATTGTCCTTCAAAAAACAAAACGGTTTAGTTACGAAAACTGATTTCTCTAATAGGTTAAACAACTTCAGGTCAACTAGATTTTAAGAGACGTAAGACAAAAATAATTAAATAATAATTTATTGATTATGTTAATTTATATCTATTATGATAAAAAAATATCATTAATCATCGTATTTTTTGTTTTTTTTTTTTTTAAATTTTGTAGAACCCAAAATTTTTAACACTGCCACTGAATTCTTCTATAAGACATACGACTAGTTATGAAATTCACCACTGTAACTGGCATCACATTTTTAATCATTATGCAACATGCCGATAAATAACAGAAAAAAATAACTCATTTTTAGAAAAGTTTCAAAATAATTTTTAAAAAATAATTATTCATTAAGTCAAAACTGTACAAAAAATTAATCATATTATCAGGTGGTTAAGAAATATAAATAGTGTAGGCTGTTTTCAATTTACTATGAAAAAATATATATTTTAACCAATTAATTACTATGTGTTATTAATTCTTACTTTCTTAATATTTATTTTTGTGTCTCCTTTTCTACGAAATTTAATTGTTATGCTTTTTAAAGACGGTAAAATGCAGGATACAAAGCTTAAACATTAATCTGAAAATCCGCATTTTTAAGTTTCATCTTTAGACGCTATTGAAAATCCCTCTTCTTTGACATAAAAGAACTTTTTACGACTTACATATTTAATTATAGGAAAAGGATACAAATTCAATTTCCTAGAAGTATGTCTGATGTTTAGATTCGGGTAAACAATCTTTAGAACATTCTTAAAAATAACCCAAACCGGGAGACATGGCATTTATCTATAAGCAAAATCAGCTATCTAATGAATTTCAAAAACATCTTTGACCGAGATATTTACTATCGGTACATTAGCCCTCGAATTCAGTATTAACTTTTTAAAATTACATTAAAATTATAAAATGTTTCTTAGAATACATTTATCTTTGACTAAAACAGCAAACATTAATCGTGAAATGATTCAGTTTTTATATTGGCATGCCTTTTTCTTTCACAAATTTATTACTAATGTCTTAGTACATTTCAGATTAAATGTACGAAACATCAGAATTAGTAATACAGTAGTAATCGCATTACCAATAGAAATGTATGTAAATTATCTCGAAAACTCTAAATGGATCTTGAAACTTCTTATTTGTAAAAAAGGAGAATGTTTTAAGAATTTTCAATTATTTCCCATGATTATCTGATAATTGCTTAGAGACATTGAAAAAACAGACCCAGAACTGCAAAACTTAATTAATCAAGTATATTTTTTTTTATTTTCGACAAAATTTGTTCTCGTGAATCTTATTTAGATTCGAAGCAACGTTTGTTATTTGAAATTATTTTCTCCATTATAAATGCAATTTTCATGCCCACTTGCCGAGTAGCAATTTTTTCAAAGTAGGATTGAGATTCCTGCTCTTCGTTATTAAGAGATAACATAATGAAACACTAATAAAGACATGATATTTGAAATGTAATCAAAGTACGTTTCAAAGCTAAAAAAATTAATTCGTCTCTTCTAATTCCCTAGCTAATCTCTTTCTGATAGATGAAAATTACGGATTCATCAAGAATTTTTTTCCTTGACTATACTTTCATTTCCGAAATTAGCTTTACGTCTCATATTGAATTCCTCGGAGATTTTCACATTTACTTTCAATTTTGTGAGATACTTTTACATTTAAAAAACACATAATAAAGCAAAACAATATATATTATCCCTAACATGAAAGTAAATAATATAATTTTAAGATGCAATACTTTCTCGTTTAGATCTTCAATATTTAATAGTAAGAATGCGCATTTTTAGCTTATTAAGCTGTAAGGGAAAGTGAGTATTTGTGATAAATAAGTAAAATTATGTTGCTAAATTAAATTATATTTTTAACAAATTTTACAGTTGGTTATATAACTAGGACGAATCCTTTATTTATTTATTTATCCGAAGCCCGTGATTGGCTTCTTGACCATTTGACCCCTAGCCCCTCCCCCAGTACCGACAGACGGCGTCGTCAGTCGGGTATCATCAAGTTCAGAGCATTGGGGCAGATGGTCACCATCCATTCTGCCATGGTCGCGCAGTGGACAGACCTCGTCAGCAGCCAGGCCAAGCCAGTAGAGGTATACTCCCAGAAAGTCATGTCCGGTGGTTAGGTGAAAGTGGGCAATGCCCTAGGGATAAGACCACATGTGCCTTGGGATAAGAGCCACAATGACCAGGGTTTCCCATGGCTTTTTAAGGCTGTTTGTTTTTTGGTCATGGTAGTATATTTGTCAATGTATGTGGTTATCATGCTCTTTGCTCTTCTGATGGTCAAGGGGACTTGAAGGGGTTGAGGTAACATTCATCAAGCTGCACGTTCTCCTTGGGTGGTGCTAAATGTGTAACAGTGACCACCGTTATCAGAGCGTAAAATTTATTTCCAAGGAATCGCCACAAGTTTTAGAATGAGGCCTCAGGCATCTGAAGCTAAGAAAAGGAAGAGTCCTGTGTAAATATTACTTGCATGAAGCCTTCGCACCATTTCAATTAGATTTCTCTAAGCCTTCTTGAGCTTAACCATGTCTCACTCTGTGCATGAGGAAGAGAACTTTTCTCGAATGAGCGTGTATGTGTGGGGACGTGTATATTCTTTAAGGTATCCGACTACGTTCGGAACCGTGATTTTGCAAAAGCGTGTAAATGGATAATATTTACGATATTTAGTGTCACTTAGATTAGAATACATGTATAAAATTGTTTTAAGGACATTATGACGAAAATAAATTATTTAATCACAATATTTTGGCAAAAAATTAACTTAGAATAACCTTTTTTCCAAATGTTCTCCTTTTGTAAAAAATGCTTCTATTGTATCAATATTTTGCCTGTATATAGCTCAGACCTCTGTACAGAGGCTCAACTAGAATTTTTGAAACGCATAACTTGGAAGTCGGTTTATCCATGTTTTACGAAAACAGAAGGGAGAAATTTTATGAATGTACGCCGATAATTATTTCAAATGTTGTAACTTTGAAAATAATTTGAATTTTTCAAAATCATAGTTGAGCCTCTGTACAGAGGTCTGAGCTATATACAGACAAAATATTAATACAATAGAAGCATTTTTTACAAAAGGAGAACATTTGGAAAAAAGGTTATTCTAAGTTAATTTTTACCAAAATATTGTATTTAAATAAATTTTTTTGTCATAATGTCCTTAAAACAATTTTATACGTGTATTCTAATCTAAGTGACACTAAATATCATAAATATTATCCATTTACACGCTTTTGCAAAATCACGGTTCCGAACGTAGTCGGATACCTTAAGCAAAGAAGCAAATTTCTGAGCATACAAAGTTGCAATTTGATGTCATTTTTAATTTCATTGCATAATGAAAAAAATATTGATATGTCTAATATTTTTTTTTAATTTAGAATTTTTTTATACAGATTTGTTAGAGCTAAATTATTTCCCCAAAATTTATTCATGATCTTATTCCCACGTTATTTAAAACAAATGGATTTAAAAATAAAAGTTTTTTTGGACTATATTCGAACTGAATAAATAATTCAATGACTCTCATATGGCATATTAACAACTATTCCTTTTGATAAAGGAATGTGGTTGCATATAATGTAAAAACTTTTCCTACTTTTCTTTTATTCTTTCCAGCAATTAATTTTTTTCCCTCTCTGCCACAAATTTCACTAAACAAGTTAATTAAAAACTTACACTGAATAAAAGCTTACGCTAATTATGTCTCAAAACTCTTAAATCATTAGCTTTCTCTAATTGGTCGGAATGTCTCTCCTTCTAATTCATTTGTATTGTCTTTTTAATTTACTTATTTCTTTTAAAAAATGCCATTCAGTATTTCTGAAGCGCTATTCTTTTGTATTACTCTTCGAACAATAATTAATTGTTAAAATTGTAGTTTCCGCAATCAAACAGAATTCTTAAGACATAAATGCATGGTTTATCCGAAAACAAAAATAATCGAAGCTCATTAGCTTTCTAATACTCAGAGTGTAGCAATTCTTTTAAATTTCTTTACAGGGTATGAAACCAATCATGTAATAATCAAGATTAATTAATTTAAATTGATCGTTAAGAAAAATCAGGAAGAAAATAAAATTTAAATTTAAATTTTTAAGAATTTTAGTGAACAATATTAAATTATTTTAAAATTAGTACACTTCTGAGACAATGTATTCATTTCACTATTTTAAGAATAGAAAATTAAGTTAATTTAAAAATTAATTTTCAATTTTAATTCATCTACTACTATATTTATTTTTAATAAGCTTAAGTTTCTGAATATCTCCTCTTAATATAATTAGTTTACATTATTGAATTGAAAAAATTCCTTTAAAATATTAAATATTTCATAATGGTGTGTATTACATAAACTAATTCAACCTACTAATAAATATTATGTTTTTTTATTTTTCTCCGAAATTTAATGTCATTAAAAAATTCTACAGTGTTTGTTAAAAATTTACTTTAGATACATTATAATACATTATTTAAATTAAATACAGTCAGTAAGTGAGTGTGATAAGATACATTTTGTATATAAGAATATTTATTATTAAACACTTTGAAAATTACATTAACTTAATTATTTTTAAAATGCTCTCTAATATAAAAAAATATTCTACTATTGTTTTAATAATAATGTTTCAAATAATTATCGTAAAATAATTATACTTATATTTTGAACTGTAGAATAATGTTACTATGTTACTTTTGTTTATTAGTATGCACACTTAATTTATCATTGTATTCTCAAGAATGTCATTTTTTTAATGGGGCCTTTTATGTATAGAAAGTTAGAAGCAGTCGTTTTTAATATTTTTTTTGTTAATGCACAGATTATTTTTAAAATATCCTTCCTATTTAAGGCATCAAAAAGGAAGATAATTTATATTAACTTTTTATCATAAACTCTTAGGTTTTATAAATTCCTTCTTTCAAAGCATATGTTTGTCTAATTGCTCGGGAAACTCAAAGAAAAAAACTGTTAACAGTTCTATTGTTCTTACTCTCACAAAGGAATATTTTGAATATTTGTTCAAAGCACACTTGATCCTTTAATTGATAACTCTAGCGTCATCTTTAGATATTTAGATTATGTTTCGGAATTATGCTTTATTGCAGTTTGTATTTAAAAAAAACTTAATCCACTTAGAAAGTGCTGGTCTTTTTTATTCCTTTATCGTAAAAAGAAAAGCCTTGACTTTTTAAGTTGTCTCTAAAAGAATCTGTCTAACAAAAAACGACGTTAACTATATTTTTTTTTTTTTTTTTTTTTTTAATTCTCAGAAGATTTTTCATTATAATTAGGTTTGTTTTATTTCTGTCTCTCTAAAGAATTCGTCTTCTTTCGCAAAAGGATTTTTTAAATAAATTCGCTTTTGTGTGTTATTGCAAATTTAATTCCCTCTCAAACAGCAGTGTTCATGAAAGAGTTAGTAAAAAGCGTTGTTTTTTCAGATTGACAATATCTTGACCATAAAGAATACATAAAAGTTTCATAAAAATGGTCCGTCTTAATGTGACGACTGAATAATGCAACTAAATACATTAACCTACTATTTCATTGCGTGTTTTACTTTGGCCTCTATCTTTTTGACCACATAGTTTTGACTCGTAATTCCAAAGGTAATAAAATATGCATAGGACTTTTCATCATGCTGTTATACTATGTTTAATTTATTTGCAATTTGCATTTCTTGTATAATTACATAAAAATGAGGTTTTCGTCCTGCAAGAGATGTGCTTCTTTTACATCTACAAGTATTCCAGTTACTTTTCCTTTTCGCAGGCATAAATCTCGCGAAGCAAGTTTACTGGCGACAACACACTATATATACATAAAAAAAGTTTTTTTAATTTAACTTCTCATTGGGTTTCCATCCATTTTTTTTTAAAAAAAATATTATAAAAAAGTTTTTTTTGATGAAAAAAAAAAAAAAAAAAAAAAAAAAAAAAAAAAAAAACAGGACTTGTTTTGAAATGTGGTTGTAAAAAACTACCAGTGGTAAACCTCCTTTTGGCGTTGTTTGTATCATTTTTGGTGATTTGCACTGGCGAATCAGAAAAGTATCATATTCCATGTTTTATTAATTTCTTCCAACATACAATTTTTATGTAATACTGCAGGTGGTATATTTTAATCAAATATTTCTAAACGGCTTTTAATTCTATTTTTTAAATAACTCAACTTCATTTCATGCAAAATTGTGAAAAATATTTTCCAATGAATCAATCTTTCTTTTGAGATAATCGTTACAGTTAAAGATTATAAAAACATGAAACAATTCTATCAGGGGATCTAAAAAAAATTGTTTGAGAAAATAAGATTTTTGTAAGCCCAGAAATTAAATAAATCATTCGAGTAAAATCTTTTTAATTCTAATTCTGAAAAAAAACTTGCAAACGAAAAAAAGTGAATCAAAATTTCGACTCCAAATAAAATAAAAACTTAAGCACAAAATTAAAAATCATTTTAAATCAGTTGAAATTACCAGTGATTATCTTCGTTTTAAATTTAAAAAATATATCATAATTTGTGTCAATATTATTTTTCAATATTTCTTAATAGCTAATTTGGAATACAGAAAATATTTAAATTGTATGATGAGCAAATGCTAAGTTTTTCCAGTAATAAGAGTAATAGAAACTTGTTTTTTTAAAATAATTATTATCTCGTTTGAAATGAGAGGAGAAATCAGGGATGTTCTTTAAGTGTTTTTAAATAAATATTAAAAGATACCTGAAATTCTGAAATTTATGCAATATATATAAATGCTCTATGAAATATACCTCACTTAATATAAAAGCATTTATTGGTTCTATTTGCATCTCAGTACAAGTAAAAAACGCTTTCTAAATACAATGGCTTTCCTTTTATATTTTTAGAATACATTGTGAATTAATTTTAACTTATAAGAAAAAAACATCGTGAAACTAAATTCAATAGAATCCCAAATGTATAAAATAAAAATATATTAAAAATAAATTTTTAAGAAAAATAAATAACAATATCTTAAGGTATCCGACTACGTTCGGAACCATGATTTTAAAAAAGAGCTTAAATGTATAATTTTCATGATATTTAGTGTCACTGAGATTAGAATACATGTATAAAATTGTTTTAAGGACATTATGACAAAAAAATTATTTAAATACAATATTTTGGCAAAAAATTAACTTGGAATAACCTTTTTTCCAAATGTTCTCCTTTTGTAAAAAATCCTTCTACTGTATTAATATTTTGCCAGTATATAGCTCAGACCTCTGTATAGAGGCTCAACTATGATTTTTGAAAAATTCACATTATTTTCAGAGTTACAACCATTTGAAATAATTATCGGTGTATTTTCTTAAAATTTCTCCCTTCTGTTTTCGTAAAACATGAATAAACCGACTTCCGAGTTATGCATTTCAAAAATTCTAGTTGAGCCTCTGTACAGAGGTCTGAGATATAGATAGGCAAAATATTAATACAATAGAAGCATTTTTTACAAAAGGATAACATTTGAAAAAAAGGTTATTCTAAGTTAATTTTTTGTCAAAATATTGTACTTAAATAATTTTTTATTGTAACACTATTCTTAACCCAATTTTATATACATTGCCTAATCTAAGTGATCCTAAATATCATAAATATTATCCATTTACACGCTTTTGCAAAATCACGGTTCCGAACGTAGTCGGATACCTTAAATAAAAATAATGCAACATTTTAAAGCTAGGGAATCTAAATAATGCAGGAGTTGTACTTAATTTTAAACCTCAATTATTTTTACTAAATCGTAAAGCTCGAAAATATCTTCAAACCTTGAATATAAATGCATGAGCAACATTTTTGATTATTATTCGAGGGCATATAGCGTTTTCTTCCAATAATGTAATTAGTATTTTATGCAAACCGCAATTCTTTTCACTAAACTTAAATTTAAATGTATCTACAATTTAAATATATTTATAGAGCGCGGGGTCTTTTCGTTACCCATTCCATGTAGATTAATGTTTTACCTTAACTATCTTTATTTTCCTACAGGTATTTAAATAAATACAAATATTTTCTGATGCATTATGTTTAAATGCATAAAAATTGCAAAGTAAGGTGTTATGATACTTGAAAACAAATTAATTAATCGATTAATTCATAAATTTATCGCATCACTGACCAGGATATTTAAAACAAATCATCTTAACGGAGTTAAATTCCTTGAAAAATCCAGCAACGGGCATAATTCTTTATAATATTCGTCGAATTAAACTTCCCATCGCGTCGAATATCACCTAGGTGAGAAGCGAAATGAATTAACGTAGTGTCGGATAATGAAAACAAATTTGGACAACGTTCCGCACTCTGTACTCTGGGGTGAATCATAACTTTCCGCTTGTTACCGGCCTCACCAAAAATAAATGGAATCATCTTCCATGTAAACAAGACTTCCGCAATTGGGATATGATAGCGAGAGTATGAGGAAAATATTGCATGGAGTAACAAAATGAAAACCGGGGCGAAACGTTTGCATCTTATCTCAAAGAGGAGGATGGTAGTAATATTTTTAGTCCCTCCATAGATTTTCGCGTTATATTTATCAACGTTCTGGAAGGAGGGAGATTCTGACTTCTGAACTGAAAGTAGTTTTAGCTACCAGATGTCTTGGATAGGAGTGGGGAGCTGTGAAATCTCAAACTCGTACAGAGTAAGACTTCCGCTTGTCATGTGCTGGAACAGGCCTTCTGGTGTTCATCTCTACTAACGACTGTGTAAAAAAAAAGTGGAGCCAGAGGATGTATGGGTTGCTCTCCTGAATAATTTTGTAGCGTGCGTAAGCTTTTTCTAGCCAAGGTGTACATAATAGAAGCAAATAAGATCAACCCACTTCACGATAAAAAATCTCGTAACAGCTGTTTCTCAAGGAGCTGACTCATAAAAATGCATCCAGGGTCCATTTTTACGTTAGAAAATCGAAAACATTTAAAATAAACCCTCTAAAACTCATGAGAAAACCAAAAATATTGTTTAAACACAAGAGAAAATCATTTTGCTCCTTGAAATGGTAAGATTATAACAGAGCAAAGACCTCTATAATAGTATGATTGCTCATAAAAAATATTTCGGGCTATAAGAGTGTTATTGAACTTTCTGGTGAATACGTCTTTGCCCACATTTCAAAAAATAGGTTGTATAAGTAAAACTAATAAAAATACCTTATTAGAAACAGGTACAGTTGTAATAACTTATAATATCCAAAAGGTAATAAAAAGGATAAGTTTTTAAGAATTTCTGTTAAATTTCCAGCATTAAGGAACGATAAATATAAAATATTTTTTAGACAGACCATTTTTCATACGTTGAGTCGTGCTACATTATTTACTAATATAGTTGTAAAACAAAACAGATCGTATCCAAAAATGAGGGATGCATACACTAGTAAAAGTTCTACAATTACATATTTTTATTTTATTTTCGTTAGTTGAAATTAGTATGTGTGTGTGTGTGTTACTCTAATTGTACACTTTAAAGAATTATTTAAAACACTGAAAAAGTTGTATGTTCTAAGCCAGTGATTCCCAAATTTACTGTGCCTATAGACGCTTTTTTTATACGAAAAGCATTGTCATGCACCACCTAAAAGAAATAACTCTATTTCAATTCATAATGCATTAAAATTTCATCATTCATCATTAAAAATGCATAAAATTCATCATTAAAATTTCATTTAATTCATTTTGCATTAAAATTTAGAAACATATTTTTTCCAATGAGATGGGGGAACGAATAACATTGTTTTCTCAACAATGCAAATGGCAATACTACTTTCTGATGAAAAATTAGAAAAATTTGTAACATTCACTTCACATATCTCAGGATCATGCCTTAAACAAAACTAAACTGTTGACTAGATGTACGACTCTTTTATACTGCAATATTTTAGACAAGATATCAAACACGAAACGGTGAATTCCATTCTTATGTAAACTAGCATAGACGGTGGCACCTGCGATCGGCCCTACTTCCATCGTGTGCCCCTTGTCATTAATTGTATTTTATATATATGTACCTATATAAAATATTTTATTCTTAAATGTTCAATAATTTTTAGTCTAAAATATTTACTCGTATAAATAATCATTCCTAATTTATTTTAACTTTTATAACATTGGAAATAGGTTGCAAATTTTGTACTTTATACCAAACCTTTCGCGGATCCTCCTTAAGGTGTCCACGCACACCCAAATTAATCTTAATTTTTCACAGACCCCTTCAGTAGGCACAAGGACCCCAAGGGTCCTGTACGAGCCCCTTTGGAAATTTATAAGTTCAAAGCAAACATATCTAAACGCAGAATGGAGAAGCCTGCTATGTAGAGAGGCTGATGCACGTTTAATTTGTCGAGTCTCTAAGTCCGATTTTTTAAACAAAATACAGTTTTCTTAAAAAAATAATAATTTATTTGGTATATTTTTCTTTTGTTTTATCAAATTCTACTTTTTGTAACTAGTCCGAGCTCGTTTTCGGAAATTGATTTATTCAAATATGTCAAGAACTGAAGTGAATTACAATTTCTAGTTTTGTACATAATGCTCCTCTCATGCCCAATCTATAAGAGAGAAAGGAGATAAAGAGAACATAGTAAAGACAAAAGAAAATAGAAAATCGAACTCCATAATTTGCATTAAGAGCGTATAATAATAATACATAAGCAGTTATTAGAATATTAAGCTTAGAATTCTAAACATTCCTTTATAAAATTCTAAGCCTTTGCCTCTGGAATTTGTCATTTTTTTTGAAAAGTACTTTAAAAACGAATAAAAACCTCATTCAACAAAACTGAAGAAACTGTGATGGAAGTTTATATTTGACTGAAACTAGTTTTCTCCATGAAACTTTCATATCATATTTAAGGATAGTTATTTATGTAACAAGGATTCAACTTTAAATGAATTCGTAAATACTACCATAGTAAAGAAAGTGAAAGAAACTATCTAAATATTCAAAACATCGGTTAAAAAAGTTTTTTTCATTCAAACTAGGGAGTTAAAAGTTGTACACATTAAATTTATTTTCTAAGGCGTTTGTAACAGCTTCCTACACACTCATTTGAACTTCAGCCAAGTTGGTTTTATACATTTCACACGTTAGGAATGGCACGTGAAGATGTATGTGGAAAAAAAAAGAAAGTAAATCTGTCAACGGAACTCGTTTGAACCCCGCTAATGTCATCTTATTTTTTTACTACCAATTAAAATATATTTTTCTTTTATTTCTTCATAGCATATTCACACTAATTAATATGTGTGCAGTTCTTATTTTTTTGTAAGCAAAAAAAATCACGTTTGAATTAAGTAATAGATTTGAAATTCGCTTAAAAATAACCAACATTTGTTTGTGTTGCGATAATATAATCCGAAAATAGTTTTCTTACATCTTATAACTAATATTTAAGCCACAATAAAAATTTCTGTGAGAGTTGTTAAATTACTGTTTATTAGAATCTACTTGTGAAAGCTATACTCAATAGAATATAAAATATTATTTTTCCGGGTTTTTTTAAGTTAATTTACAGATTTTAATATATTCATTATACATTAAATATATATATATATATAATAAATGTGATATTTCTCAAGTAATTGCATGCAACATCAACAAATTTGTGAGTTATATTATACTTTCTTATGGGAAGTCATTTAGCCATTTTTGTTTGAGGCTAAAAAAATTTGTAAATAAAAAAAAAATTCAAATCGTTTTTTAATTTAAAATTCTTTAATAACCTTTTTATTTCAATAGGTATTTTCTATAAGTTTGAAATTTGTTAATTTTTTTTACAATAAGATCCATTTTATGTTTTTACTCAGGCTATTTTATTCCACACTTTCATGTTTGAAATATTTAATATATATTGTCACATTCGACGAATCAAGCCTTTTAAATAACGCCAATATAATACTGAAAAGTAAGCGAAAGCATCTTCTCAGTGCCCATGCGCATACTTTTACTACAAATAAGCCCAATTTTTGACTCAAGATAACGTGGCTGTGCTATCCTTGGGTGTACAATATGTCTGTCCTCTCGGGTATTAAGGGCAGGAGACCGTTGAGATCACCCCAAACGTTCAATATGACCCTCCTAATTCCATCCATTCAATATTGCTTGACAGTTGTTGGATGCCAATCAGTGCGTGTTAAAATATCGTTGAACAATATACCACTACTCTCGATAGACCATTCCTGCTACTTTTGAAGTACGACACGTACTGGTAGCCGTTTTTATATCTTATACGAGGCGTAACACGACCTTCTCACAAATAATCAACATTCAAGTGCGAGACACTATTAAATAAATTTATGATTTTACTTTAATTTTTTTTATTTTCCTCAAGCGCTCCAGAACGATTTGTAAGCAAAGTGGAGTATCTTCTCTATCACCAAAAGGTATTCTTACACAATCCTAGTTTTTTCTACTATTCTGTTTACTTATCATATTTACCTAAACTAAGAAATAACTTTTAAAAAGTCTTAAATAATTAATTTGAATCCGAAGGAATATGGTCAAGATGTAACATTGCACGCTTTTGCAAGCCGTTGCTTCATTAGTACAATTATATGCCCATGAGTCTTCATAATTTCTTTTGACGAAAAACAAAATGAGCTCTCGGTTATCCTTAAAAAACGTATTTCTACAGCTATACTAAAAGGAAGGTAAGCACCTTAAATAGTGTCACTTGTTTTAATTCATTTTTTCAATTTAATACTGTTTATTATTCCATTGCGTTTTGTAGAGTAAGCATTTTTCTTCCAATAAAGAATTTGATTTCTCTAAGAATGATTAATTTTTTCAAACGAAAAAGCTTCTCTTATTACCCTCCCCAATAGAGCAGCACGACTATTGTAGAATCTGCTGGGTTTTTTCTCCCCTTAAGTCGTACTCACTGAGTGAAAGACAGCTGAGCATTCCGCATCATTTACATAACTCGATTTTGTGTGAAAGCATCTTTACAGGCCACTTCTCCTTGGTGCCTGGTTTTCATGATCCCTCAATCTATAATAAAATGCATATGCATTCGACATAAATAATGTGATCACATTATCATCCTTAACTAATGAAGTATTGGGATTGTTTAATATTATCTATTTACAAAAAAATGTTTTCCATGATGCTGTAATAAATTTATTGCGTACCATCGCAATAACGCCAACGTTCAAGATAACTCGCCAAATTTGCAACCCCGATTTCATATGTGTCGTACTCGCTGAATTAGCTACTATGTGCTTCGTTTCAGAAAATGCTGCCAATACGGTTGTGATATTATATTATTGTAAGCTATCGCAGAAAAATACCGCAACGATTGCTTGGACTGGAATCGTTGCTTGAGAAGAAAGGCATTGTCTCATACGGACTTATTAACAATCAAAGAAACTAAATACTCAACTTTCCAGGAAGCGGCAAGAGCTGAAGGTTTATCAAAATCTGAGGACTTTATCAATGAAGTGTTGGACGATGCAGCTTCAGTGATGAATTTAACTGAAGAGGAGAGCCAAGAACGAATTTTGCGAAAAAAGAGCAAATAAATATAGAACTACATAATACGTGTAAATTACAGTTTTAGAATTTGAGCATTAAGTGCGAACAGCTGTATAATTTATACAATGAGGGTTGACCCGCCGTTAGGTGGACAGAGATT
>BMAV01023907.1:1033349-1057745 GCA_019973955.1 Trichonephila inaurata madagascariensis
TACAAAGCTGGTTGTACCGGCGTATGGGGTCAATCTTTTACCCCCCCCCCCAGTTCGTATATAAAATATTTGTTACTTTTTCTTTTTTACAATAGTATAACTAACACTCCTGTCAACTTCCTTTTAACTTTTCAATTCAGGGAAGCTATAAAATAACATATCTGAATACAAGAAATATTTGATTGTGCATAAATTCATTGAATTTTTCATTTCATTGTACATTTTTGGAAATTATTTCGATTCTAAATAAAGTCATTCTAAAAAGCGATGATTTTCTTTTCAAGCAATTCGAATAATACGGATTTTTTATAATTGTAAGAAATATTTTAGATTTACTTTTCTTTTAATTTTTACAAGAATTAAATTAAAAAGCTTTTCCATTAATGGAAAAATACTCCTCTCGCAAAACTTGAAGTCATCGTCATTTCAGAGTTCATCTGAAGCTAAGCAAATACACAAAAGGCTGCTTCTTTTAATTGACTACACAGGAAAAGATTGCATTCGCACATCTCTTTTCTATTTAAAGAGTTTAATTTCATCTTCAGACCTTTTAGTTTAAGCCTTTCAGGGGAATTATATTTCACTTGCTCACATTCCCTTCTTTGCTAATAAAAAAGAATTGTTTTGTCCTTTTAAAAATGAATTGTTTACACTAAAAGATTATAAAAGGTTATTTTAGTTGATGACAAAACATTTCACCTTTTACTGGCATGCAAAATGTCCTTTCTGTCATTTTTTAAAACGTTAGCGATGCTGAAATTTAGAAAGGAATTTATTCAAAGGATTTTCATCCTCAAAACGAACAACCCTTTGCGATTTTCAAACTGTAAAGGAATCTGGCCGATATGATTGACGATGAGACTGCAAGGTATCCTCCTAAAATAAATGGCCTTACCTCAGTTGCGACAGCTAGTTGACAAATAGCCTAATGTAACTTTAAAGGCTAATACCAATAGTAAATGCTCACACTCATGCCGATTAAGTATTAAAAAAACTACACATCTATTTCGCTATTATATACGTGTAATCACCTTATTTTCTTTAAAAATTATTAACCTCTCAAGTTACTGCTGTTGTACTTGTAGTATAAAAAATACTTTAAATAGAGAATTAATTCTAACGTATGTGTGTATTTGTCATTAAAAGACAAAGCATTTCTGTAGAACAGTATTATCTATTTGAAGCTTTTTTCAAAAAAGGTGTAGGTGTTTTATACTCTTTTAAACCTCAATTAATGTGCAGCGGAAGTTGTTGTAGTTAAAACTATAACGATGAAAATAATAGAATCGAAATATTTTATGGATCCTATTATGCACAGGTAATTAACACTTACTTTAACAAAATGTGTCTTAACGGGCGTTAATTAAGAAAATTTCCCGACATTACAAGCTTGAAAAGAATAATAAATAGTGAGAAGAACTTGTTTATATGGAGGTCTTTTATTAATTGCTTAAACTTTCAAGTATTGATTTAAAATATTTTGACACTAATTTAGTTAAGACTTTTAAACTATTTTGACAAACAATCTCACACAAACAAGCTTATAATAGTTTTCAGATTAAGGCGTAATTAGCTAACCTTTTGTTTTAGAGATGACGCTCAGATTATATAGTATAGTTTATCGAATCTCTTATTCGTTTTTCTTGACATTTTTCCCCGCATTCTACTATTTAAATATATGAGATTACACGCGTAAAATCTGGCATTAAATATATATATATACGCATCAGAAGTTACCTACTCATATAAATATAGCAATTGTTTTCTTTTTGTCTTATGAATTGCAAGAGAATTATTTTAGAATTATTTAACCTTTAGAAAGCTATTATTACGAGCTGTCTGCTAATAAAATCTAAACAGACATATGTTTATAGATCATTACTGAAGCTATATATATTCTTTGTAGGTTTATTGTGGGGTTTAAGAACTTCTCGGTTCTCTCTCTAAGTATATACCTTAAAATGATATTTACTATAGAAAACTATGGAACCATTTTTGCTACTTAAAGCTTTTAAATATGAATTCAGTACAATAAGCATTAACAAATCTAATTATTCTGAAACTTTTAATACTTTTTTATTATCCTTATACTGCGAAACGTCAAAAAATTGTAGGATAAAATTATTACAAAGGAATTAATAATTTTATGCAAATTGTTTAATGTCTTAACAAATGAAAAAGGATTTTTTTAAAATTATCGATTTTGAATTTAAAGTACATCAAGTATTGAAATTTTAATCGTATTGACACAAATAAAATTAAAAAGATTTTTTTGATGGATGTTTTTACTGACATTCTGAATACTTATTAAATCGAACTAGATTTACTTCTTAAGATTTAATGTCAATCCATAATTTTAAGATTGCTTTTTGTTATTTTTTACAGGCAAGCATTTTTTCACCACGCTATATTTTCATTTTTCGAAGATAATGACTAAGAAAACAATTGTTGTAAATTAGATGATTTCATTTTATCCAAAATCATTAAACCAAGACCAAATGAATATTTAAACCTATGCAAATAACAATGTTTTAGACCTTGATGAAAAAATTCATATTTTAAAAAAATTACTATACTATTCTAATAAATTTGGGACTGAGATGTGCTTTAGGTTGTTTACTATGTGTGTGCCGACTTCTCTCTCTCTCTCTCTCTCTCTCTCTCTTTCTCTCTCTTTCTCTCTCTCTCTTTCTCTCTCTCTCTTTATATATTTGTAGATATATTAATATATGAGCATTCCTATCAACTTGATTGATTTAAAATAAAAGTATAACCTAATAATAAGAAACAGTAAATGCGTATTTATTCTTTTATTTTCAAAAAGATAAAAAAAAAACTCAAATGGAATTTTTGCATATATTATTTCTGCAAAATTTCTTTTTAATCTTCATTTTACTTAGAAATGTTAAAAAATGACAGCTTTAATCTACTATTTCTTAAGTTTGCGCTTATATTTCCCTCGAAAAGAAGCAGTTTAGCACATCTGTATTATTTATTCTGACGATATACAAATTTTAATATTATTTATTTGCTTCTCTAATACTCAAAATATACATTTTATAGTTGTAAACATTACCATTATTAGATAATTCCTCTCATTACACGCATTTTATTATTGCACTATACATTATTACACAATCTTTATCTTTTTATTGCCGAAAATAGCAAATTATGAATAAATAAAAGCCACTTAAAAAGCATAATTGCAAAAAAGTACTTTCATAACTATTATTCTTGTTTCTTTCTCAGATAATGTATGCAACAAATTTATATTCTGAAGAAATTGATTTAATTATAATCACATATATTTTATCAGAATATATCAGTAATAGGTTTTTTATGTTAAGTTGCTTTTATACAGTTTTCCTTTAATTAAATTTTACTTTAAAATGAATTAACAGTGTGTTTCTCAGTATTACTTTATTTAATACATAAATTATTAACACATGAACCACTTGAGTGATGAAACATATATATATATATATTAAGTTAAATCTCCAATTACTGTTGAAAGCCTCTTAATTCTGGAATTTGAATGATCTCACATACTTTATTTTGCAATTTATTGAGCTGTTCCTAGTGAAATAATTATTCGAATTTGGATATATTTTAGAAATACAAAAAGAAATTGAAATCATCTTGTATTAATCGCATATTTTGAAAAAATTGTATTCTCTTATGTGTATATGTACATGGTTTAGTCGTGTAAATGCGTGTCTAAATGCTCCGCGCATCTTCTCTGAATTTTATGCTGCGATATTCCACAGCTGATTATGCTATTAATAATGAAAACAACACCTTAATTTATCTGAAAGAAAACAAAAAATCCTTTAATCGCCTTTTTTATTTTCTTTAGTAAGGGAATATATTGAAAGATTTTATTTAAAATGGTATGATTTGTTGGGACTTAAAAGAGCGAATAACAAAGCTTGAAGCTAGACTAAATTTTCCAAGGAATTCTTATCGAAAATACTTCGCGTTTTATGTGTGCTACTTTAAATTTTTTTACGGTAACTTCCGTATATAAAAGGTATAAGGAAACGGCCAAACTATTCTGAGTGAATGGAATTTAGGCTGTAAGTTTCCAATAAAAGAATGGGGTTAAACGTCCATGAAAGAACGAAAGTCTACATGTGAACGTCTTAAAGGTTTATATACGAGTATAGAGGGATACCGAATTATCCCCAAAATTTATCATTTGCCTATACTGTTTGTAGAAATAGGATTCCAAGAATAATTATTTATGTTCCGTATTGAAAGAATGTCGATTTAAAAAATCAAAATTACATTTAAAAAACTTATTATTTATATTAAAGAAGTTCAAGGATTAGAAATTTAAAGAAGAGAATAGAAGTAATTTTAATTTAAACTTTCAAATACTTTGTAACTCACATTCAAAAAGGATATGATACTGAATTTTTTCAATGTGATCAATTCTTCCAGCATTCTAATTTTTCACAACTCTTTTTTTAATCTGAAACTTTATATTATGTATAAATGAATAGAGTAATATGTTGTCGATTGTGTTACAAATATTTAAAACCTTGTAGATTTTATTAAAAATGGTTAGTATATTGATTAAATGATTAGTATATAATTGATTGTTAACAACGTGATAATTATTTAATTTATTGTTAATATAATGATCATTAGTTAAATGATCGTCTTTTTCAAAAGTTTTAATTTTTATTTAATACATTGATTACTATTAATAATATTATTTTTATTGATGATAATATTATTTTATAAATAATACATAATATTATTTTATAAATGATAATGATTATTCAATATATCATCATTTAGATAATATTTATTACTAATTCCATTGTAATAAAAAAAGTTTGATTATAAGTAAAACTATTTAATTAATTAATTGTTCCTTAATTAACTGGTTATTTTTAATTTATGGACTTATTTTATAGATTAATGTTAGAAATGATAATTATTATCTAATTTATTGATAAAGATTGAAAATTGCCATATTTATTGTTATTATTTGTTTTTTAATGAGCAGAGAATAGGAAAATGTAGTTTTTCTGTGAACTTCGTGAACAAGTGTGAAGAAATGTTAGTAGAATGGGTTTTTTTTTTTTTTTAAAAAAAATTTAAAATTTTTTTTTTTTTTTTTTTTTTGCATAATAAAAAAAAAAATAAATTCAACTTCCATTTTTGATTTAATTTGAAGAATTTTTTTTTTAAAAAAAATAATACAGTTTCATAAAATGTTTGCAAAAGTTTAAATAAACGTCAACCTGTTAAATAATTCATGCGAAAATGGTCCCACATAAAAAAAAAATACATAAATATAATGAAAAAATGTACTAAATGAAATCTTTTTTTAACATGAAGTACTGCTTAATATCGCATTTTGGTGCAAATTACTTGATTGAATTACTCTTTAGAAGCCCTTTTTTTTTCTCCTCCTTTTGTTCTCATTAAGGATTACGGACCAATCAGATCGTAATATTTTCAACGCTTTGCCAGTAACTTTCCTATTTTTTATTCTCTCAAAATGATGCTAAAAAATACCGAGCTTCTCCATACAAGTGCCTTGAGCTGGGGTGAATAAATTGCAGTTGTGCAAGAGTAGCTCGCTTAACAATATTAAATATTCTTTTTAGCAGTCTATTAGAACTGTGATCTTTTTAGTTTGAGCAACATCATAAGATGAACAATTTTTTTCTAGAGCTTCTGTCACCATTTGAGCACGTACTTCAGCAGAAAATTTCAACTCTAGTGGGAGAATGACAACGGGATAATTGTTCTCCTTATAAGGGCCGGGTACACATTCTATAAAATTAAGCAAGTTCCATGGATTTGTGTTTTAAAAATAGTCCCCTTTTTTTAATTATATCCTCTTTTACCAACTCGTTTATTTTTGTTATTCTTGCTCCGAATACGTTAAATGGTTTATTATGAAAACAGAAATGTGACGTTTATTAATTAGGATGCAACGTCATAGACAATGAAAAAGATACTGCTAATGTTACTTCAAATGCGATAAAAGAGTCTAGAAATTAAGGCATGAAATTAAAAAATAACCAATGAGTTAACTGATTTTCAACATAATATTTGGTGCGTGAGTTAATTACGTTTCAGATCTTCTTGAAAACGTTAGATGTTTTTTGATTACGTGTCCTTATTTTGCATTTAATGAAAAATTCCTTTTACTTGGTTGATAATGTTATTGTGTGCCTTACATTAAAAGTTTTTATTCATCTTTTGTGAAGTTAGTTGGCATTGTAGTACGAGTTCAGTAATTAAAAAGGTGTTTAATTTAATTTTCCGTCATATTAAAATAGTATTTCGTTTTAAGTTCTATTTTTCAATTATGTTGATTTGAAGAAAATGGGCAATTTTTGATTACGTTATTCAAAATTCGTTAATTAAAAATATTTATTTTGTGGCTTGTATTATAAAATGGTCCAAAGAGTTTAATTTAATTATGTGCTTATAAATGCTCCAAAAAAGATTGAATGTGTGAAACTTATTTATGAAAGCAGATAAATTTATAAAGTGATATGCCAATTAACATTTAAAGGTTTGGATTACTTCTATGTTTTCTGAAATCTTGCATGTGTCATAAATTGATTTATAAAGTTAAAACCCTGTGTTTTCAATACTTCAAATTAACATTTTGGTTAGATAAACATCACACAATTCATTAAAAAGGTATTTGAAAATAATTTCTAATATTGTTTTTGGAGATATTCTTGCCAGATTGTGTATCAAATATGTCATACACACACAATACTCTTAACAATCGTCTTAATAAGATGCCTTGTATAAGAAAGAGAAGAATGTTAATTTCAATGAGTAATATATATATATATAACTTTTGTAATGAATCTGAATCTATTTTCTTTAATGTTCTTTCAAAAAGGCTCTAAAATTTAGATCTTACTCAAATTTTTTATTGAATGAATTCACCCATCCTGACTATTATACTAGTTACAATTATAATATGTGTATGCGTTTCAATAATCACCATTATTAGCATTCTTCAAATAGTTAAATTTTGTAAAGTAGTGATTGTTATTTTTTTTTATAGTCTAGACTACAAACTATGTTATGTACTTTACAGAATAAAAAAAGGAGAAAAAACGAGAGTTCTCTCTCTCTCGTTTTTTTAAGCTATTATAAGATTTCTTATATGAAACATGTTTCAGTTTAATTAGAATTAGAGTTTCAGTTTAATAGTTTAAATAAGAAGTTTCAAGATTAACATTATTCAAAAAATTATTCAATTCCTTACTTAAGAGAAAAAAGACTAAAAAAAAAAATCTTGAACTTCTTTGAAAACTAATTTCAGTTATATTTCATACAAAAAAATTTATCAAGAAAGGAACTTGAAGATTAATAAAGAGACTTACACTCAATAAGAACATGTTACATAAAATTACAGTATTACCATTTCTAAGTGAAATTTTGTAACATACCCCCGTATGAGTTCAATCTCTTCTCGCCACTTCCTGTATCTGTTCCAGAATTTTTAATCTATTGTTTGAAAGTATTGCACTTACATGTGATGACGAAAAAACACAATCGCAAATCGATCTATTGCAAATATATAAAGAGATGAAACATACAATATTCATATTTCAATTTTAAGAAAAGGATACAATATGCTAATATAAATGTACATCTTCAATTTTCTAGCCATTGTTGTTTCCATCACTTGAGAAATCTGAAAACAATAGAATGGATAACATAAAATTCCTTTAAATTCTTCCAGCTTCTATAGGCTAGGAAGGGAATGGGACTATCTAAAAACTAGTGTGTTTTCGTTTTTGTAATAATATATCTAAATTCGATTTGGAAACAATGCCTTCAATAGCCGCTTTTTTTTACCGTTTAGAGTCTACGATCCTTTCTTTCCTTACATAACGGCATAAAAAGGCTGAAAAGATTTAGATTTTTCCTTTTTTGTTACACAGAGAACTTATGTCTAGAAACGGTTACGTGATGATACTCTTTATACCTGAAGCCGTAACTTAAATCCGATCACGATTTCGTAAAGATTTTGCCAAAGTAGAAGAAGAAAATTATCGCTCCCGTTACCCCATCTTTACTTTTCCCCCTATACTCTCCCCCCTTAAGTTTACCACCCAGGAAAGATTTGGCATTGCGTTCATTCAGACAATAATTGTAGAACCCCCTGGCCGTAAAACTGACCTGAGGAAATACTGGTTTGTCCAAATCTAACTGCTATTTGGACCCATTACTGTATTGTGGGTGAGAAGGCAAAAAGAAATTCCATATTTTCTAGTTTCTTTTTTTCTCGTTTTCGGTAAGGTGAAATGGTGAAGAGGCTTAATTTAAGATGGTATTATTTCCGGTGAAATGTAATTAAAACTGGTTAAATAAATCTTCTGGTTTGCAACAGGGTTTGAGTAGTTTTATTAGGATTAAAGTAGTGGTAATGCGTGAGTGCATATGAGAGGTAAGAAAAGGTTTTTTTCTTTAGTATATATATATAATTCACATGCATTTTCTCTCAGATAATTTTAATTCATAATAGGCTTAAGTCCTCCAAAACTATTATGATTATCCTTGCATGATAACTAATTTTTAGTTTTGCCCCTTTCTAACGGGAAATAACTATAATTCCATCCCCCAAAACTGAAACTTTATAGTTTTTAAAACAGGATGAGGCAATCTTGCATGACTCGCATATTCTGACCAATCAGAAGTGCTTTTACCGGAAATCATATGATTCTAACAGTTTCCGGTTGTTCAAAACTATAAAAGGTTGAGATCCCAGGAGCGAACAAAAGAATGTTTTTATGTCATCGCGCATGTTATACGTTTTGTGCTGTTTTTTTACGTCACTAAAGAAGTGTGAATCCTCCTCAATTGCGGCATGTGTGTATGGGACAACAACCATAAATCATCTTTTAATAAGTAAATGTCTTAAATCAAGTCCAAAATACTTCATACATTTGTGTATAATACGCCTGTTATACATATTAGAATATTTAAAAGGCGTGGAAAACCTTTCTAAAATTCAAAATTACGTAGTTGTAAAATAGAAGTAAAAAATAACTCTATCAAAATCTATACACAAAATTAATTTCTAAGCTCAAATATTTCTTTCAATATTTCAGATATATTATTCATTCTAATGGAAATACTTAAATAAAAAGAGAACTAATTCTTGAATTAAACGTACAGTAATTATATACATACACACATATATGTATATTTATATTACAATTTGCTAAGCATAAGCAGAATTTTTTAGTTACTTTAACATACGTCTATATATTTTATGTTCCTTTTTAAGAAAAAAGGCACTTTTTGTATAGCTTTTAAATATTTCATCTGGAAAACTGGATATTCATTGCCTTATAGAAATGCCAAAAATAAGTCAGGGCTTTTCTATGTATAATACCTTTTATATATCTACAGAAAGCTAGTTCCACAGAACAAACACTAACAGTCTCATTAGAGAAGAGAAGGTAGAATCAGATGGTCATTATTATGAAGAATTAGATTTAGTAACATGGGTTCTCTCTCCTATAGTATGACTAATTAGGTGGTTGAATAATGGCCATTATAGAGATAGTGCCACAATATCTGAGAGAAAATTCAGGTATAAAGGTCCTATAAATGCGTGTGTGCCATATATATACTTTGAGGCAATTACTTTTCCCGTTTAAATTTATGAATTATTAACTAGAATTAAAATTGACTACTCATGATGATGTAATAAATTCATGCACCATGTAACATTACAATAAGCGGGTTACCTATCTATCGAGTATTTATAAAAAATATATACTTTTTTCCTGAAAAAAGAGTGATAATCTTAAAATAAATAAAACTCATTGTAATTCTTAAATTTCAGGGATTTTATTGAAAACCTTATTAGAGAAAGAGATTGCTATTTTATTAAAATTAACTTAAAACTTTATTGAAATTTTTTAAACTTTACTAAGGATTTCTTTGTTGGTTACATTTGATATATTTATTAGCTATAGAATTTTTTATTTATTTTGAAATAAACATTTCTTACTCAGAAGTTATAGTATGTTATTCAGATTTTTCTGATAGAAAATGAGTATTTCCCATCTATCGGATCACTTATTACTGCATCCATATTGCTAATATCTACACTTTCCTGTTATTATTACCTGCATTGGCTATAAAAATGGTTCACTGAAGATTGTAGTCAAAATAAGGTAGCTACCAGCTGCGAATAACTAAAGCATGAACGTATTTCCTCATATCTGTTTCGAAAACAAAAAACGACCCAGCAATAAGAGGATTCGTTTTTATAACCTTCTGTTCACACAACTCCCGATGTATTCCCTATTCCCAGATTCCTATATATATTTATCAGACAGCTGCATAAAAATTCTTATAACGGAAGTAATAACGCCATATCATGGCTTCGTTCTCCAATGCAACCCATGGGCGTTACATTAAAGCAACGAGCACATATTTTTCACCTATCTCAGCTTGATCAAAACAACCGCATGTCTTGTATAGATCATATCTCATATGAACATCAGTTATACAGAAAAGAATCGACCTAGAAGATAAAATGTTATTTTTCTTTTCCGTAGAAAAAAAAGTTTTGTGAAATTATTTTTCTTTAGTTTGAATCTGTATTCTGTTTATCCTTTGTGATGAAGCTTTTAAATGGTTTTAAACAAATCGTTCTTTTTGAGGATAAAAGTTTCGAATGGATTGTTTTCCGAGCTAACACATGCCTCTTTTATGCACCAGATGGTGTTTTTCATCCATCAATTTGTAAAGCTATTCAATTTTTGAGAACTCGTAAATTTATATCGTATTTTTTTCGAAGGATAAACTGATATTGATCATGACAGATAAATATGTATGGACATCGATTCTTTCGTGTGATAATGGAACAACACATTTTATAACCATTTACATAACTTCAAATCAATCATTTTGCAGATATTACAATTGGTTGTAATACTATTACAATACTTTGTTCATTACCTCATGGAAACCTAACTTATGGTTAAATTTTCAAAATGAATTATATTCAAATAGTATTGTGTAGAAGCTTAATTTTAGATACAGTACATAATTCGTTTAGCTTAAAAAGATAATATTGTTAGAACCTAAGAAATGTAAATTATTTTAAAGATTTATTTCACTTTTGTCTATGCTTAGATTTGTTGGTGTAAAACTTTCTTATTATCTGAGTACCAGTGCATTAACATATTATTTTTGAGAATTGTTTTTTCTATGTTTTTTTATATATGCTATAATAAGATTCTGAACTAGATGGGAGTCTATTATTTATATCATGCTTAGCATATGACATATAAAGCAGCATATGTGTTGAAATACAACGTAGTATGAGTATATTAATTAAGTGTATATGGTATATCACTCAATATATATATTCCAAGTCGTATGTGGTTTGTCATCTACAATATGGGCAAACAGCTTGGATGTCATTCACATACATTTCCATATCATTTCGTGTTCAACGTTCTAATTGCATCTTGATTAAATATTGGCTATAATATTGTTTGAATATACTTCGAGGCTATTTTATGTTTGCCCGTACACAGTCATTCCTAAATATTCATAAATACATACAAATAAAATCAGTTTCTAAGATGAATTAATAGTATATTAGATTTAATGCGCTACTGTTATTAAATACCATGCAAACTAAACTTTTGCTATCCTTTCTATATAAGCCTTGTAATATTTTGATAATGAATTAATTAAAAAATTTTGTTTTAATAAATTTTATTATAGGTGCATCGAAAACATGTTAAAATCTCTACAATACGTGAATATTAAATTAGGTATCAAACAGATATAATTTGCAAAAGGTTTTCTCCATTCCTATGGTAGAAATATCACAATCAAGTAGAAGTCACGTAATATGCTCTCTATATGTTACAAACGAAATCTACCATTTTATCTATTTAACACTAAAAACTATTCCACCAATAAGAAACTGTGTTTTAAAAATTTTCCAAGACAAATTAAGTTTCTTTAATCTGGTATCGTGTTTCCATGGAGATCAAATTTAACCATTAAAAATGTGCTGAAAAAGTTTATAGAGTGCTTGTTATCTAAGCCCTGTCTCAGAAATAAGCCTATTTATGATGGCTGCACTCATTTCGGATCCCTATTGAAGGTCACTATTAACAAAATGAGTAGCAATATAATATGATCATAGAATTGAATATGAATAGTGTTTTACATGAATAAATACGAAACATGCATATGTGTTACAATAAACAACACATTTAGGTAATGGTACGTGAAAAATTTATATAACACTTTATTATGTTCCAATGCACATAATTTGATTTAAAAAAATGTAAAACCCAGGCACTTTTTAAAGGGGATATGACGTATTCTTTTCTGAATTAACTCATATAATATTTCGGAGACTTGCACTCAAATTGTTGTACTATTAATCTTCTTCATTGTACTATTTAGTGTGTCATTTCTGATTAATAACTATTTCTGTGTAACTAATTTTCTGTTAATTCATTGTTGACTAACGTTGCACTTTGAAGCAACATGAAGGCTATTGAGAACAAGCCTCGGTACTTTTGAACACTTTCCTAACTATCCCACTATATCACACAATCTATGTAGAAAAAAGTAGAGTTGCCTCCGTACGTTTCTCGTAAATACATACTAATTAAACTTATATTTATTAATAAATATTTATATAAATAATGTAGAAAACTAGTCAGTATATAATTTTCGTTGCAATAATTTTTTATTAAATAATTTATAAAATTTATTTAAGTATTCTCTAAATTTATTTATAACATCCACTTTACTAATATATAAATCTTGTACTTTTGCAAGTTCAATGTTCATAAAAATGTAAACTTACTTTTCATGTACAAATTTCGTCATAAGAACAATTTTTCTCAGATGTAATATTTATGGCTCAAAATTGCTAAACGATAATGAATTTGATTGCCAAAAAATGCAGTTTAAAATGTATTTAAATTAACGTAAATCCTGACTTGATAAAGTAAATGGGACTTTTAAAAAAATTACCCGGTTTATTAAAATCTGAGTGTGAAACTGTCTAATATCTTTGGAGTTTTGAAAACGATTTCCCATTTTCATACACCGCTATTTGAATATATGTAAAAAGATACACTTAAATATTTTTTTTTTAATTTTTGAAATACTTTTATTTTCTGTCTCTCTCCTTATATAAATAGAATCTGAAGGGAAATGGTTATTTTTATTGAATATTTTTACAATTTCGTATGCTTTTTCCATTCTTTTTTTGTTATAGACTTCAATAGATTTTTTAAAGATTTCAATTAGTATTCTATAAACAGTGCAAAGTTGTATGCAATATTTTTGGGTTCTTTTATGAGTAACGGCACATATAACAATAAAATTCTTCCGTTCGTCTTTTTACGGATATTGCTCATCGTTGACAATGAAAATGATTTTCGGAGGTAACGACTCACAGTTACAGTATCTGTACCCTAAACTCCTTTTCTATTATCTGCTCACCTAGCTTTGCTGATGCGTTCGGTATAGGTGATCCGTTATGTCTTCGATATGTTATTTGAAGGGTTCATACAGATGAGACGAATACTTTTCTGTCACACCCAAGCTCTTTTGCTACAAGCAAAGACGATGTTTAATCTTAAAATGTGTCATTAGAGGTGTAACAAAAATTGCTATTTTAGAACTGTGGTTTCCAAAGTAGGATACGCATACCCCACAGATAAACAAGATGATTCTTAGGGGAACATCAACAGAGTAGTCTCAGGGTAATGTAATATCAGATTATCCTTCAATTGTACATAGCTCAAAAACAGTTAATTGAAATGAGATATTGAACGACTTTGCAATCCAAATTTAAAGAAAAATTATCATATATTTTGTGGATGGGATTAAAACAGAATATCCAGATTTAATAAGAGTAGAAACGAATGCAACCTTACCATTTGGTTCTATATACCTGAGGCAAATAACTTTTTCTGCAATGATAAGAATTAAATCCGAATATAGAAATAAATTAGAATCAGAACCAGATCTTCTAATTACATTAACAAAGGACACCAATCCTGAGTTTTCTGAACTGCTGAACGCGCGCGAGCACAGCTACATTATTCACATTTAGTACTAATTGAAAATGAATGTATTTTTAATTTATTTTAAGCTTAATTAAATAATATTGAAATAAATAAATAAATTGATTTATGGCTATACGCACTCATATATATATTATACATAGCTTTTTCGCCTTAGGAGTAAACAGTATCAAAAAAATTCTGAGACCTTTGATTTAGATAACTAGAGGGAATTTTTAAAGGTACAGTAGGGAAAAGGAATAAAAACAGAAAAATATAAGATCTTAGTAATTGAAGTTATAGGAAAAGATAATTTAAAGCTCATTAAATGTATTATTATATTTCTTGACAATATGAACATCTCTACAGATTTCAAACGAAGAAAAGTATTGTATACAGATATAAATGAATTAGTAGTAAATAATATCTCAAATAAGCAACATTTTTAGCATAAAATGCTCATTTATTCTTCATCAACAATATGTTGTATTAAAAATATTTCACACAACAGCAATCAAAACTGTTGCTTATTTTTAAAAAGTAGTTTTAAAGCATTGGAAGATAGTTGGAAAATTTATTATAAATATTGTAAATACTGATCGGGTAAACTGGAAATACCTTTGAAAAATATTAACACATTCTAACACAGTAATAAACGAAATGTTAATGTATAATACACAGTTAATTGATCAATATCACCTATTATATAATAACATCTGAGTAGTTCACTATCTATAAATATAAAAAGTACAATATAGAATACGAATGCAATATTATTGTTTCAGAATTTAAAATTATTCTTTCTTATTTGAACGTAATGTGCAAACAGTCCCTTTGTTGTGTGAATAAGATTGGGTATAGCTCTTTTTTCTCTAGTACATAATGCATGGGCTCTAGAAAGAAGGGCGCAACAGTTGGCCCTGATCAATGTCTATCCCCAAAGCTCTCTAATTACCCATTACTTACATTCTTTTTTCTTCTTTTACAGATGCACCACCCAATACAGATGAAGCCTGCAGATAGCGAGAATCGGAACGGTAAGTTCTAACGCTTTTCATTGGTTGCATGCTGCTTTTTCCCCTTACTCTGCTTATATATAATTATTTCTTGGTTCGATTTCTTTGTTCGTCTTGTTTCACATCTGGCTCAGCGGAATTACTTAGATCTCTTTTTCCCGATCTAGAATCACTTATATGAACAGTTCCCATTAAATGTTTACGCGTTCGACTTTATCAAGCATAATAGGGTCTACACCAATAAAATAGTAGGAAATGGTAGAGCTATGTATCATTAATATTTTCATACAGAGATTTCCGATAAACAATAAGATATCGATACATATTTGAACAGAAATATTCCTTTTTTATTGATAGGTGTTAGAATTCATTCTATTAGGCGTATTGGCTAATTCGGTTGAATGGACATCTTTCTGGAACTATACTAAGAACTGTCGGACCTAGTTCTTTTGAGCCACGATGAAATTACACATCTGACCTGACTCTCTAACTTCCATTCAGTGTTAAATTGACTTAGAAGTGATTGTATGTAATGCTTTTTTTCTTTATAATGGGGCTGTGGATTGGTAATTACCAATGCAGACCTAATACATTCCCCGGGAGATGGTATCACTTTTTAGTGAGGCACTAAATAGGTGCATAACATTTGCCACAATGCAATTTTAACTCCCAGTTTCCACCCCAGAGGAAGGTACCTGAGATTTGACCATGCGAAATTGTACCTAGAATTTAGTTTTGCTGAGAGCATCCAAGTCAAACCGGCACCTTAGACATCTTTAACATGTCGCATAATCATACCACATGAACGTTGTCGATTTTCTGCATCATGAAAGTCCACCGACTTGGGCCGGGGTCGAACCCGCAAACTTGGGCATACAATGTCAGCACCAAACTAACTACGCCACCCAGCCGGTATACATTATATATAATGTACATATAATGTTCAACAACCTTTATTCCACATGTAACGGCCAAAAATGGAATTAGTATTCGAACCTGTGATTCGTAGTGAAAAATATTTTCGTTGGCCTCTGAATTGACTACAGTCACTAGCGCTCTACTAAAAACCTTATTTCTCAAGTAAAATAACTCTCAAAATTCAGTTTCTATCATTTTTGTGCCTTCTGCAAGGCCCGGCAAATTAGTTCGCTCATTAAGCTCCCTATTAAAAGGTTACGAAAATGTTGAACAATTAAATTTGCTTATTTGGCAAATTTCAAAAGACATTTTCATTCATTTACGTAATATTTATTTTAATTTATTAATTTTATCATAAATAATTCTCTTTTGGGGAAATATTTTTCCAACGTATTTTTACCAATTAATACTTAAGGTGTGTGTATTTGTCTGTGTTTTTATATAAAATTAAACATGAAGTACAATCCCATTTTTTGTTACATATCGCATGATCATAAGAATCTCTCATAATGAAATAAGTAAACAGACTAGACAAAGGGAATTTATTTAATGAGTTTGTTATAAGTTTTGTATTTTTAAAATTACGAAAAATTAAAAAAAAATAGTGTAGTTAAATAAACAGCATGTTTTCTGTAATTTTATTTCAGGTTTCCTTTGCCTGTATAATTTTCCTTTCATTTATTCATCTTTTATAAAATAAATCATAACTATTTTTACACTATAATAAAGCTAAATTTATACTTTATTTATTTTCATAAGATAGTTTATTGAATTTGTTTCTTCTATGCGTCTACATTTAAGAATCTAAGAATTGCATTACAAATTGTAGAGTAAAAAAATGGGAAAATTATTATTTCTTGATATTTATTCTTAATAGAAAATTTATTAGAGAAATAAATTATTTCATAAAAATCTATATCTGTAGTGTTTAAGAAGTTTAGAATAGTTTTAGCTATAATTTATTTTTATATCCTTAAATTAAATATTTATTTTTGTAGGACAATTACAGAAATGAAGTATTGTAAGCCAGAACCAATAAAATGCGTTTTTTATTGTACTTAGTAATATGATTTTTTGTTCAAAATGTGTGTGAAGCTTCCCAAAATCTTATATTTCAGAAATATTCGTCAATAGAAAATATTGCAATTCACACATATTTGAAAATCCTAATTAATTCACAACTAATGACAATCCAAGAAAATAAATTGCACACATACGCACAAACAAAATGAAATGACTTTTCATCATCAAAATTCTTGTAAAGTATGCATTTTTATTCAAAATCAAAGAGGGTAAATTTTCGTAATTATTTTAATAGTTACGAAATTTTACCTTTTTTTATTTTGATTTTGAACAGTGTAAAGAGTTTTAAATTAATGTTTAAAGTTATGAGAATTTTAAAAAACTTTAAGCATTAATTTAAAATTCTTGACACTGTTGTTAGAGACCGCGTTGATTTTTTTTTTTCTTTTTGGCTTTGCGGATTTAATGAAACTTTTTATGTGTTACTCAATCCAGTGAAGTATGATTTTAATATAACTCATTGACAAAAAATACGCATTTGTTCATTAAGTATTAAAAAATAATTTGATTTCTCATATTAACTGTTTATATAACTTATTGGGTGAAGTTTCTGATTTAATATTATCACACTATATAATCAATCCATAAATAGAAACATATAAATTTAAAGCAATTTATATTCAGGTATAATTTCAGTGTTTCACAAAAAGGAAGCAAATGAAAAGGAAATTGACACTTTCATGAATGATTATTGCTTTTATCATCAAAATACATTTATTCATAATTTTATTCAATAACTTTTTAGATCCTGAATTGTTTATATTCTTTTTTATGTTTAAGAATGCAAATTCCCATTCAACTTCCAATCCTTACGAATAATCCTATTTGGACAGAATTCAGATTGTTACAAGTTATCTGTACATTTTTTTTGTGTGTGTGATAAAAAATAACGTACCTATATAAACTGCATTTTTTTTCTAAATATCTAATAAACATATCAAACAAAAATACGTCAGAATAATATTGGGAAAAGCTATGAAAAAGTGATGTTGTATAAGTTTTTCCGAAAAATATATTTCCTTGTTATATTAACCCCTTAAAAATTTCATGAATGAATCAACTTCCATGAAAAGAAAATCATGTTATATTTTTTATCAATTAGGATTTAACATAGTATTTAAATTATCTTAAGACATATCCCAAAAATTTGTTTGAAATCATCCTGAAAGTAATGAAAACAAATGAGTCGAATAAAATATACTTTATAAAAGGAAATAAGTTTTAATACAAAAAATAGCTATTAAGAATCAATTTCAATATTTCAAGTTGTTCTTATATTTCTTTAAAACTATTAAGCAATAGAAGCATCAACCGACTTAATATTTCTTGTGATATTTTCCGGTAACATAAAAATAATTGACCAGAATAGGAATTAACTTTAGAGTTATCAACCTCTTCTACGGACTAACTTTATTTTAAGTAATCTTCTCATTGTAATATAACAAGGTATCTTTTCAATGTAAATGCCTTTGATTAAAAATTCTATTAATTGAAGATAATTATACTAGTACATATTCTAAAAACTTGTGTGTGCTTGCAAACTTCTTGATTTCTCGGTGTGATGACTTGCTATTGTGGTTTCTTAAAACTTTTTTTTTTTCTGATTTTATTGAAATACTTTGACGTATTCAATTATTATTCCCCTATTTATTCGAATCTCAACCGCCATCGATTCTACGCCGCACCCCAAGTTCTTAACAAGTTTTTGTGAAAAATGAAAAACAGTCTAAAATAGTTTAAATATGTGAAATATATTTAAAATGAGAATTAATAGGAAGTGAATAAGTAGTTATTTTATCAGTATTAGAAACGTTTAAATACATAGAAGAACCTATAATTGCTCCCAACAATTTTTTTCCTTCGATTCTAAGCCACACCCGATTTTATGTAGCATCAACATTGGAAAGAAGGTGCGGCTTATATTTGAGTAAATACGGTATTTATAGTCTTTGTACCACGTAATACCGTGTACCAAGTATATATAGATACTTTTACTTTTAGCTGCTACAAATAAAAGCGCCTTGTCCTAAAATATTAACTTAAAATTTTAGAGCACGAAATTTTCCTTAGGAAATTCTTTATCATGGAATTATTTCCACTTACAGAATCTATCCCTCTTTCTGGTTTCTTTCTCCCTCGCAATAGTATTTTACTTTCAAGTAACGAAGTTACCACGAACACATTGACACAATATAGCCAAAGCTGAACTCAAAATACTTCTGAGGCCCTCAAAAGTTCTTTGAAGAGCCATTCTTTCGGTAAAAAAATTTCTGTTTTCCCACTCTATCGGGAAAAAAGACGAATTATTCAAGCTCTTGTGTGCTGCTCGTCCTTCTTCCTAAAGTGTTCGGAACAGGTAATCTTCTTCATGCATCCTGCAGAAAACAGGAGAAATCCCTATCTGAATACAAATCCATATCAAAGCGAATTTTTTCATGGGCTTTGCAACGGGATTGGATCTTACAGGGGAGGAGTGGAAAGCCTCTTTTACTATCTGAGGGATGGAAATCTTATTCAGAATGCTGTCTTTCAGTCGATGCTTCTTCGCTCAAAGGTTTTCTGAAGTCTGAAAGAGTTTGCCGTCAAAATTAGTTTGTTTAGCTGTTTTCTTCGAATGTTTCGTGTATCTTCGCTATTCCAGAAAACTTCTTTTTCCTGTGAAAAGAGATATCACGGGTATCCACTCTTCTACGTTTGCAAAGAATCCACTCACAATCAGTGGGGATTCTTTAGGAATTTGTAAAATACCTACATAAAAGTATTTGAGCACGTTTAGTTATGAATGAGAGCCTCTCGTCCATTATAACACATTATACATTCAGAGGGTTTAAACCGGATCATCTTCCGCAGTTTATTTTGTATTGCTTTTACATTGCTATTAAATCCAAGTGTGTATGGTTTGATATTTTTCTAAAGCATAGCAATATATTACAACAATTGAATTTATCTTTTATAATAACCAACTTATCTTCAGCGGATTTATAATAGTCATTTGAGTGGCTGGAGAATTCTTTGAAATATTATCCATATATCTTATTCTGATTAATATTTTCAAAAGTAATCTACCTTTTACACAGAGGTAACTTATTCAGAGTAATCAATTTACACAAAGCGTAATAATCTTAAAATTTGCATGTAAAGCATTTCTGTTATCCTCAAATATTTATGTTATTAAGTTTACTATACCAAACGCACTATGCTATTCAAATCTTATAATATTAAAAATGTTGTTTACTTAAGAGTTTAAATAAATTACCATAAAATATGAATGATTTAATTACACGCTAATATCTGTAATACACAAATTAAAAAATCTACTTTATACATTTAATTGCCGGCGTATATTACCTGCTCGGATTTCTGAAATGTGAATCAAATACAAATACCAACAATAAAATTCATTTTATAACCATTATTCTTGAATTCTAAGATTAGTATTCAACGAATTCCCCTCTTAAGTTTAATCATCATAGAATTATACCTTAGATAACCTTAGAATTTATACAAAATTGGATTTTCCCTAAGAGATTATTTCTCTCTCATGCGCTCTTAACATCACCCCAAATATTACAAATTTTAATATTTCGATGATTCCTATAAAATCATCAAATATTTTTATTACTTTAAAAATTTTTAAACTTAATTTCAAATAATGAGAAAGAACCGACTGGGATGTCTCGATAAGTAGGACTGAATTTGAAATTCACGCTTTTAATGGAAGAAGCTTTGAATAGGAATTATTTTTCTTTTAGTGGATCTAATTGTGTATACATATACAATTCGCTAATCATTAGTGTAATTCCAAAATTAACTTAAGTATATCTCCAATGTATAAACAATCTAATTAAGAAACCAGATAAATCCTGACACACCCTAACAAGCAACCCCTCATTTATACGGAACAAAGCAATTAGACTAATCCAGAAATCACTTTTTGGCTAAGGCACTTCATCAATGGAAGCAAAATCTATTAAGCATTCTGTTCAGAACTGCAGTTCAACAAAACAATTCTTGAATCTCAAGCTATTCCCCGCTTTATTTTATTACCGGTCCGTATATATGATTCCCTGAGAGGACCATTTAAGAGTTAACCTAGAGCTCATTCTCCAATGTCGATGACAACCCACACAAGTGGTCAATTTGACAAAAATAGCCCACATGCAAGCCCCGTCGTGTAATCATTTTTTCATGATAACTTCTCTAAGACCATTTTGAGCATTTATGAGGTTTAGTATTACTCGGCGATTATCTGGTTGTGTGTGTGAGTCTGTATTTACAGTCGTTAAGGAGGAATTACTGCGGGTACATTTTGCGCTTGGAATTTCCAGACCCTACTGCAATTTCATATTGTTCTCGTTTCTTTGTACAATGGCTTTCAGGAAATGCGTGATCAGAAGATAAAGCAAAGTGTGACGGGGTGGTATTTACGTCCACTGTTTTCAGCTGAGTGAATATTTGTAGGATTATTTGAGGGATTCGGGTAGCATTCCTTTCTACCGAAACTTCGGAAAAAGGATATATTTTAAACTGAAAGTTGACATTGTGTTCTAACTCCAAAACACATTGAGTTGTAAATAAATGTCTATTGAAAGTATGAAAGAACATTTAAATTTGAGTTTTAATCTTGTACCTTATGATTTTTCTCAATGAGATAAATGTAAATGATAACTGGAAACCCCGTGACAGTACTTTATTTATAGCAGAGGTTCTTAAACTTTTTGGGGTGCGGACCCCATTTTTTGTATAAAGTTTCTGTGCGACACCATAAGAGCATTGTGAAAAATTTACACACGCTTGGGTACCTCTATAAGTGTTTTATTCGTAGTATATTATTGTTATGCAGTAACGAACATTCACAATAAGTTTTTGCTTTGAATTTCCATATCGTAAGTATATAGAAATTTTAATTAAGTAACAAAATAAAAAAAAACACTATAATGCAATTACACGGTAAATTATGCATAAGTTATAGTCTGTGTATTAAGTGAAGTCATTTTGAGTTTACTTCTAAGATCATCACCTTTTATTAACAAAGACATATGCAAGATTTAAGTATCAATGGGAAGGATGTGCTGGATTATCTTCATATAATTATGTTATTAAATTTTTAATATATATTTAGGATAAGATGTGTCAAAAATCCTAACATTTTTGGCAATCTCAGCTGCAAGTCACGCTAGCCCATTTGGAGTTGCGATCTCCCTAGTTTAAGAAACACTAGACAACAATGATTTATAGCATTTCTTGTTGAGTGTGCCTTTTAGACTAAAATAATTCTGACAGTGATCGAATGTGGTGCAACTTTTTCTTGAACAACGAAACTTTTGAAATTTTATAACAGAAATTATCTTTTATATGAAATATAATGAAACTCTGAAGACTTTCTAACATTAAAAATGAGTTATTTTTGTTCCTTATCTTATTATCTCTCATATATCTCACGTTTGAAGTTAAAATTATAAAAGGCTGCAATAAAAAAAATTAAATAATGAATGCTTAGATGAAAAATTATAAGTTAAAATTTAAAATTAATTTTGTTATTATATTTTATTTCCTTCTTTTCCAAACATACGTACAGATTAATAATTAATTTAATAACTTTTATGAAAATGCAGCTAAAACATAAATGCTCATTAAAACATTTTGCTTAAGATTTAATCCGAAATTTTGCTGATCATTAAAAACATTTTATTATCTAATTCCTTTTTTGTGATTCAATTTGTATTTAAATTGATTTTTTTTTCAAGACATTAATCGTACAGAAAATTATTTAATATTAATTGAGTCATGTTCTTTTTATCTCCTCTAATTTCGATTAGATCATTTATTAATACAAATTTTAATTCACATTTTAATAAAAGTAGAACACGTACACACTGGGGAAACCGAAAAAATATAATTACTTATTTATGAGTACCAATTTTTAGAAAATAATTTTTATTTTTAACATAACTATTTTCATTTTGGATTATATGAAATATTTAACTTAGCAATTTATTGCTTTAAGTCATTAGTGAAAAAAATATATCATTATTATCAAAATCTCTGTCTCACTTTTATTATCTTACCACTGTCACGCACGGAGATTGTCATTTATTATTCATTGTACATTCTGAAAAATACTAAGAAAAATAAGGTTCAATTTGAGTTTTGTTCATTTTTTACCAACTTCAAATGATATGTTATTCTTGTTGCTAAGTTACATTTTAAAAAGAGAAAGTATTGTGGGTTTTTTAAAAAATTACTATTTTTCACTATTAAGTTTTTCAGAAATTTAAATTCCTTTTTTACACATTAAATATGTAATTTAGGGAAAATTAATCTAGTTTCAGATATTTGGAAGAAAAGGTGTGAATGTAAAAAGCCGACTTTAATTTAATTAATTAACTCTATGGGAAAAATGACTAACTGTAAGTTTACGTTAATAATTAATGTAGATAAAGAGATGTGAATACCAAATGCTTGCCAAGTATAAGATTTATTGAATAAACTTTTTCTAACATGAGTAATTCAAGAGCACTTTTTTTAATGAATAAAAAATTCATAAGCTATTCGCCTTTTTAATAAGCAAATATAAAATAGGATTATTTATATTTAAGTAATATCTTCAGCATTGTTAAAAATTTATTTTAGTTTTTAGTTTATAAAATAAAAAATGCATTTCAGGGACAAAATAAACTAACCCATAAAATAATGAATAATAAGAAAAACCACTCTAAGTAAATTATTTTACTCATATTCACAAAAATTTTAAAAGGAATTTTAAATTAAGATTTAATTTATTTTTTCTTTATAATAGAGACCCAGTTTTAATGAAATATTTATTTTTTTAATAAGTTTAACAGAAATCAAAATTAAATCATTAGTTACTTGAATCACCTGAATTTGTTTCAGTAATTCAAATAAATTATTATATTATAATGAACTATATCTGAAGCAGATTAAGGTATTTAAGTTCCTTTATGTGTTTTAAATTTGCCTTACGAATTAAAATTCAGATATATTATAAATCATAAAAAAATCGCACTTCGAAAAGATTTTGATCTTATTCTAATTTAGCACTTAATTCAAGAACCTAATATACACTGATGTGCAAAACTTAAGCAACAATGTAAAAATTTAGCAGATAGCCATGAAATTGCAGAAAAGGACGTCTGGAGATCAGTACAGTGAACACGTAAGTCAGTAGAAACGTCATGCGTATGCAAATATCAGGAACAAAACGTCAGAAGTGATGTGAGCGTACGCAAAACGCGCGATGTTGGCTCGCTCTGCTCAACAGTAGAATAAAATGAAGGACGGAGACGCAA
>BMAV01023907.1:1058145-1074257 GCA_019973955.1 Trichonephila inaurata madagascariensis
GTGCGAAGCAACCATTGTAGTAAGAGGAGGGCATAAACCATATTAAGGAACATTTGCTTGTTGTTCTTCCTGTTGGATAGACAATCATGAGTCACGATACTATGCGTTCAATAAAGTTTGTTTTTGTTTGATTCCATACCGTATGCGTTGTATTCCTTTTTCAGCGCCGATGCTTTCGTCATCCTTTACGTACATAATACTCTCCCTCATTTCAGAATTTCATGTCTCTCAGATGATTTTTCGTGAAGTTATGGCAATAAACCCACCTGTTGCTTAAGTTTTGCACACCAGTGTATTTAGAAACATCTAAGTAATTGTATCATAAAAAAATAATTATCATAATTAACTCTTCACACATTAAGTGTATGTATTTTTTTTTAGTTTCGCTTAGTTTTTTTTTATTCAAACATACAGGTAATTTCACTCACTTACAGATGAATTAGATTATTTTTTTTCATACATTTACTTATTGTTTTTTTTTTCTACATAGGTTGAATCTGAATCTTCTTAGTTCTGATTGAAGTGACCCTCAATTTATATAAGAAATTAAGTAGTGCATTTCAAAAATATTTTGCTGGTATTCTCAAGTATTTGAGCACTATAAGCACTAACTCAACAGTAAAGAGGCAAGCCACACCTAAATGTTTCCATTTGATACATTAAATAAACAAAGAAACAACCCCTATGGTCGCACATAATTTTATAAGAAAATATAAACCAATTTTTGCTCAGTGATTGTGAGTCTTTCTTTTTCGTTAAACGTTTCGTTAACAAATTGCATACTCTTAACGTTTTTAGCGATTTCGTTTTTGATTGTGGTATGACAATTTTGCGTCATTCGGCGGATGTCATTCCGAGTTTCCTTCTCGTCCAAGCTTATCTGTTATTTAATAGCTGAACCGTAATAACCGCGTCGTTATTATTATGACCGTAATAAGCAGTGGAATGTTCATCAGTTCACAAGCCGATACGTACCCATTTTAATGGAGAACATCTCGGTGATTTACACTTACAACGCTCCCAGTTTATCTCGTGCTACGGAAGTAGAACATCTACTCACAGAAAACAGTTCCACTATTTCAGGAATGTTAGTTTGTCGGACAAAAGTTACAGATTGATTTTCTATATATATATATATATATAAATATATATATATATATCATCTCTCTTTTTAATCTAGTTTGTTGTCTCGGAGCGATGGTTTCGTGATTACTTTCAGCCGATTTGTTAGTTTTCCCCCATTTTTTTAACTTAAGCAATTAAAAGACTCTATAGCAAAAGTTTTTCCTTATCCCAAAAGATTGCAACATGTTCAGTTTGTTACTATGTTTAAATATGTGTTCGTATTCTATGTTCCCGATTTTGTTCTGTAAGTTATAACTTTGATTTTTTTTTCTTTCTTCATTTTCTATATCATTCTGAAATGTATTCATAAATTAGTAGTATCCCCACTTTTTTTGCTAAGAATTTTCCTCAGTAATGCACACAAAGAGGGGGGGCAGACAAGGGTCCGTACCCTCTCCCTCCCATCGCTCGTGATTTTTTTCTGATTGATTATAATCCTGTGTATGTATTACTTAAAATTTAAATATTTGCTATTAATAGCTTGTTTTATTAATTAATGCTAGTTATTTATTTACAATTTATTTCTTACTGTTTTTTGTTTCCAACAATCGACCAGATCAACAGAATATGTTTGGCGGTATATTAGGGTATAATACGAGAATAGTGGACTTTCATCCCTCCCTTTCCCCTTGAAAAATTCCTGTGTGCGCCACTGGTGGTCCTTGTATTGATTAAAACTATCAGCAGTATGTCGATCTCAATTTCGGATGTAGGGATATTTTCTTCAGATAAACCATTGAACTTAAATTTCTCTAACTAGGAAAAAAAACATTTAATCAAATTTATGAATGAGTCTCATGCCTTGTTGAATAAAACGCATTTACTCAAGCAATTCCCCATAACATAAGAAATTCCAGTTCAAGATTAATTTATATTTTAAAATTTATTTTTAGTTTACTTTAATGGTCAATATGATTAAGTTTCCTTATTAAGCTAACGTTTTTTTTTAAAAAAAATACATTTAAGTCTAACTTATATGTGTGCGATTTTCACATCTACTTTTCAAAAATAAACTTTCTCATTACTATATAATCAGATATTTGTTATTCTTTTTAATGCCCTATTTTTCAAAAATAAATTTTCTCATTTCCATGTAATCAGATATTTATATTTCTCGATCTATATTAATGAATTTTTAAAACTATTTTACACTTAAAAAGCAGTTATCCATTAATAAAAATATATTGTAATTAAAAGTTATACCATTTTCCGCAATTTATTTTTTTTTTTATTTGTTTCCATATTTTATGCGAACTTTTTAACTTTCTCATTTTCGAAACTTCTTCACTGAACTCTTTTATATGTTTTGTTTCCTGTGGAATGCTCGTTAGTAGATTAAAACCGATTGCAGAGTTTTCAATACATACTTGACGGTTTTTATAATTTAATAATAAATAATATTTTATTGTCTTATCATAGTTTTTTATTTTGTATTTAAAATATCCATTTTGATCCATGTGCCTAATTTCGAAATACAGTGCTGGGAAAACTAGTGTCATATAAATTAAAAGTTATTTTTTCTCTTATATAGCATATATAATCTTTATATTCAAATAAAACACTTCAGTAGTAAATATATAAAACCATTTTGAATCTACATCTTAAGACCACTTATTTGAAAATTACTCAAAACTTTCCGTTATTATTATAAGTAAAAAAAGGTAATTTTAACATGTTCTAAGGTAGCCAACTCTCCCTTTTTGTGCATAATTTTTTTTTTACATATCTTAAAACATTTTTCTCGGTTAATGAAAAAAGGAAGAACTCATTTCGAGGCAACTCAAACAATAAAAAAATAACTGAAGGAGAAATTCCTATTCGGGCATTCTTGAGGTATTATTAAACAAATAATGTAAGAAGACACGCAAAATTAAAGTTACTTCTTTATTTTATTACATTTTGTCCATTATGAATTATGCAAGCATGCTATCCAACTACGTGTTTCATTAAAATGCCAAAAATGAATGTGCAGTTATGATTTTTCCACCATTTTTATTATCCCCGCACCATATCCATAAATTAAATGTGCCCATTACTTTTAATATTACAAGGCAAACATCAGAAAAAAATCTAGTCTCTTCCATTCTGGTTCTTCTTTTTTCAAAATTATATTTAAATTTATATTATTCGAGTTCCAAAGCTAAAAGAATTCCCGAAAAAACCATTTGAAATCAATCATCCTAAAATGATGATTATTATCTTCTCGAAATCCACCCTTACGATGCAGGGGAACAGCTTTTCCCACCACTGTGCAACACTCTTTATGAGTCCCTAGAGTGTCAAGTACCATAGTTACCTACAGCTTTTCATTAGCACCGGCTTAAAATGCAGCCGCAACTTAGTCAAGTGGATTAAACTTGGGTTCTCCACTTTACAGCTCTTAACAATCCTTTTTAATCTGGATTATTACTACGCTTGGGTTCTCTAAAAACGTCTTGGCGTAGGAAATATAAGAGATTCTACTAATGTCGCTGTAATTCACAAAAATTGCGCTCTGAATTCCAGTTCTCTGAGGGCTCTAGCAAAATGAGGTGGCGACATTATCGGTTGTTATTTATTTCTCATTTGGCGTCTTGGCGCTCTTTAACTGCCTTTATTATTCATGTTCTACTCTTTTTCAAGTCGATGGAGCGGGCTATTTCGATTTGATTTATTTTTAATTTAAGTATCGTATATCTCATTCTAGGACTTTGAAAGAAAAAAAGAAATTAATACACCCCTGATTCAGTTCAAAATCCAATTCCATTCAGCTTCTAGCGCTGTAATGTTACCTATTTATCATATCTTTGACTTTATCACGCCAAGTAAATGATAATAACTTAGTATTAGATTTTTGTTGTCTTTATTTTTGGAAAGAAATGCGCCTCACGTAGGTAGTTTCAAAAAATTGTAATTGGTACACGAACTAAAAATGGTATTAAGTTGATTTATTATAATGGTTCTTCCAGTCTCTCTTACGAAGCTTATACTTTATGACGACTGTTATTGTCTCTCCTGGGTGACAGAAAAACTCTAAAAACTAAACCTTGTTCGAAAATCTTATTTAAATAATTCCTCGATTCTTTCGCTTCCCGTATAAAACTCGCTTACAGTTCCAGATTAACTCATTTCAAAAATGCTGCGAAACTGACAAATAAAATAACCCAACTAAAACATCGATGTCTGAATAATTTATCACTTTTATTGCATTTATTTCACTTAGCAGTTACATAAAACAACATTTTTAAATATTGACTGCTTTTCCTAATGAACTTTTTAGCTGATACTTGTAGTATAGATATTTATAGTCCAATACACAAGACATTACGGGCGAGGATAAATAAGCTCTAATGTAATGCAATTACAGAGAGAAACATTGCGCGTTGGCGTACTATTTAACTTCTTCGGAAGAAGTTTTTCTTACTTACTGATTTTTTTTATTGGCACTTTTCTCTCTTTTAATCAATGCTATAGAAATTAGTTTGTCATAGAAAAAAATCGATTTTTGTTCAATTTAATCCTAAATAATACTTCTAAAAATTATGTTGCTGTCTTTTAGTGCAAGATTTCTTTTTTCTACAACTCATACATTTATTTAGTGTTCCTCCGCACTGTTTGCACTGTTTTATTCAAACATTTTTCTTATTTTAGTAAAAAAAGGTTGTAATCTAGTTATTACTAATGGATTTTCTTACATAAATACATTTCATTCATGCATACAAACAAGACTTATAGTTTATAGTTATAATACATTACAAATATACTCTAGTAATTTTACTTAATACTAGAACGTCCGGTCCGGGATTTTGATTACCCCTAAAACTCAGCCGGTGTCGTTTCGACACCGTGATACAAAATATATAAAATAATAGTAATAACTAAATATAGTTACTAGACTACTGTAAAGTGTAGGGTTTAGTTTTAAGAGTTTTTAATATTATTTCATATAATTATCATATATTATGACTCTTTATATCATAAAAAACTGTAACAAAACAAATTACATAATCCTATGAAATTGAATAAAACAGTAATATTCATAAATATTAGTATAATAAGCAAAATCGTAATTTATGTGAGAATGCGAATTTTTTAATCATGATTTATCGTTTTTATTCATAATGTTTTGTACATACCTCATTTGCAATGAATACAGTGATATTTTTTTAATTTTTCTTGTACATTCTCCGCACACCATTTTCATTCAAGAGACACATTTTTTTAGCTGTATTTCTAGTACACTCTTTAATTTCGTACTCTATGAGTATTAGTGAATTTTCAATTCCTTTAAATTTAGTATTTACCTAATTTTTCAAATTTCTTGAACTTACGTAATTTGAACGTAATAGTAGATAAGCAAATATAAGCAAATGCTATGTAACGAAACACAACGATTTTAGTATAACTGACTCATTTCCGCTATAAACCCAATAACCTGGATTAAAGGGCAAATAAATGTGCGATATTACTTCCGGAAGTTTGTTTTACTAATGGTATCTACTTAATGAACTATCTTTTGCTGAGCGACAGATATTTATAATGATAAATTGCCTTGGTCTCTAAACGACACCAACGAACGTTCAAGGTATATTTAGTTGTAAAATCTCTCCAAATTATCCTAGAACCACAAGACTTTTTCTGTGTATGGAGAATGACTAAAAATCACAAAACATTTTCAAAATCGCTTCAAAAATGCAAATTGAGAGCAAACTAAATAGGCTCCGAAATCAAATCGACACTGATGGACGATATAGTGTTAAGCAATACTACAAATAAATACATAAATAATTAAAATCGTTGACTTTATTCTAGTTATCTTACTATAAAGTTTAAAATGAATAAGCGACTAACAGATATGTTGTTGTTACATATGGCTTTATTGGAAGGATAAATCCAAACGTATAAAACAGCTCAAGAACAATGATAAATAATAAAAAAGAACAAACATTTAAAGTAAGAACCAGGACAAAATTTACATGGGAATTCAACAAAAAGTTAAAAATTTAAATCACAAGAAAAGGAAACTAACGGATGCAGTCTTTAACAAAGAGTTCATGAATGCTCTGGCATTCCAGTATGGTTTGCTTATCTCACACCGTTTTTGATACTCTTTATCTAGTTCTGGGCATATAAGAAGATGCTCTGCATTCATGATGCCCAAATTACATATTTGGCATACACTAGATGGAAGGATGTCTATTTTATTAAGATAATGCGACTAACACACACAGATATCGTCACAATAACATTTAATGAATCACCTTCTTTTATGAGTTACAGATATAAAACACCTATGTTATATATCTTTATCATTATTTATTATATTTGACTATGAGTCAAATTCCGCCAATTTCAATTGCCTAGCCAATTGGTCATGTTCGCAAAATCGTGGTTGGCATCGTATCTGTCGAGTCATGGGCTCAAATACTTTTACTACTACAATTCCGCCCTGTAGAAAGAAGTTTCTGCGTTGCATGTTATTTGTCATGTTATTATGCAAATATCTAAACTTAAAATTCTCAAGTTAGCGTGAAGTGGACGTTTAGAGGGTGAAGTTCCAGCTCGGGTATCATCTTTGTCACTTGATCATGGTTCAAAGAGAGTTATTATTCCCGTCATTAATAAATATCGTGCTGCTTCAAAGTGCGACTTTCATAAAATAATCGACTTCACATCCTGTTTATCTATTATGCTCATTTTCAATTTATTCTGATTTTTTTTTTCTTCATCTGGGATGAATTTTTAAAACTTTTTGATATTTTAAAAGAAAGTAGAGCATTTTTTATTTTCAAATCTCGTTTCGGAATCTTTCTGTTATATAATTCAGCAATTTATTGTATTTGATTATATAATTTCATCGTTTAGAATTTCATTTTATTGACTCAAATTGCACGTAATGTTAATTTAATTGCCACTATTGAGCAAAATAAATTCTCGTTACATTTGAGTTAAATGCTTAGCTGAAAAAAGGTCCGGTAGCCCTCATGTAACTTCAAAATGCAAAGTTATTAAAAATTTAATGCAGCCAATTTTAATACAGTTGAGAATAAATTTTGAAATTCTTTCAGAAAAGAGGAATGATATATTCTAATAAAAATATTCTTAAAAATGTCAACATTTTCTTCATTTAAAGGAAAATAAAACTTTGTTTTTGGTGTAAAATATATTGACAATCTTTACAATAGACTATATGTGATCAAAAAATACTAGTTTATTAAGTTAGTGTAATTATTGTGTTTTTAAACTTTTGAATATTAAAACTACGGTAGATTTCTTATTTTAGTCTGTCCTGTATTTGCATATGGCCATACATTTTCCTTCTCATCATGTTTCTCTTTCCTTATACATGTTTCGCACTTCAATTTTGCACTGTCTGCACCGAATACTCTTAGTCTTACTTTAGTCTCATATATCTGTGTGTCCTGAAAGAGTTTTATTTCTGAAAAAACTTTATAGAATTATATTATTTTCAAGATATTTTTATTTTGTGTGTGTCTGAAATGTATATATATAGTGTGCTTTTATACTACTTAATACCCTTTAAGAAAGAGCATCTTATGACGTAGAATAAAATTCAAAATTATGAACTTAAATGATAGCACGCATTTCTTTTAAACAAATTTAAAAATTTAAATCTTCGTATAATATTACTTGTTTTTATAAACACACAAACCCACTATAGCAATTTTTTTAAAAAAAAATAAAATTTGATAGCAATATCAAATAAATTATTTAGCAATAATTCTTTGTTAAATAATTTATTTGATACTGTACTATGTTCTTGGTAAACACTGCATTTTTGGAAAGAATTTTAACCATTTCCTTTTAGAAATTTTAAATGGAAGAAAAATCAGAATTCAAAACAAAACTCCAATTCTAATAGCAGTATGTTTTCCACAAAAAAATTCCTCGGAGTAATAATATATTTGTAAGAGAGTGAGGGATCTCTTATAAAATAACATTAAACTAAATTTTTTTTCATGATATAAATTCCCAAATATTACAATAACAGTGCAAAATTTCAAACAAATGAACAATGTGAGCTCTTAGTGTTATATTGTTTCTTATTCTAAAAGCTGTTTTGTGTTAATGGTTCACATACTAGCTATTCTCTTCAACGTATTCGTATTTTTAAGCTTTAGAATCATAAAGACATTCAACAAATTCATTAATAAGATGTTTTGAAACCTAAAATGTATCCTTTTGTTTCAGACTTCTAACGTTAACTTTTGATATTAAATGGTAATAAATGGTATACGTTACATTTACTATGTCTTTGTTCGCTTCTTTCATTATTTTTATATCTGAATTATGAACGAAATATTTTATGTTTTTCGTCGCTTAGAAAATATAAATCTCAAAAATATCCGTTCTTTTAAGTGAAAAAATAATATGAGCTATTATAATAATTAAAAAAAAACTTTTTTGAAGTCATAGACAACTTAAATGAACAATAGAAATATTGCCAATGAATTCATTTTTTTTATGTTCTTTCAAATAAAACCATACATTTCATAAAACTATCCATGCTATGTCATATGGGCTTACGATTAACGACTATACGACTATGAATAATATCTTTATTGCCTTCTGCCGTCGTCATTTGCCTCAATTTATTATATTTTAATTAAATGTGAAAACCTTGCATTTATTGAATAAAAATAAGATAACATTTATTGTAAGAACAGGAAATCTGGAATTGCTTTTCAAGCACAATCTAATAAAATATTTGCTTTTAATCATTGAGACTGATGAATATATGTATACATCTAACTAAATATTTCCATTATTTTAATTTTTTTTTTCTTAGAGTCATGTGGTTATGAGCTCAAATCTAGTATTAAATTCTTATTCTTTTGCAATTAATCCATCATTTTAATATAATTTTTATTTCAATTTGTGTGTACATATACATTTGAAGTTATATATTTCTGTTATATAAGTACTAGTTCTTATAGTAAAAATTTTAAAAATTGAGTGATTTTTTTAAAATTATTTATGTTAAATCCATTATATGAGAGCTATATTTAAAATGTTTTATTCTCGCTATTAATGTCATAAAAACCATTTAGAGAACCAAACACTTTGTTATTTGATGTAACATAACTTTTCTCGTACTATTATTGCTTACATTTTAGCATATTCTTAATAGTAATTTTGGTTAAAACACCACTTGAATAAGTTTCAAACACTTTGTTATTATGTGCTATATATTATAATTATTGTTTTTAATACCATATTCAATGCTATTGAGTTGTTACGCTTTTTTTCAGATTTAAACGATTAAAATAGTAAAAATTTAAAGTATTACGTATAAAAAATAATAAACGAGTAAATTTTCTTTAAAAATTTTGATTTTCTCTTTTTTCCTCCTTACAAAACTGTTTTGTTATCATACATACTCTTGTGTTCTTCTACAACAAAAAGTTCGCAAAAAAAAAATGACAATTATGATTGAGAGTTCAAATATAAAAACGCAATCAAATCCTTTTTTTTTTTTTTTCAAAGCCAAAATATATTTGGCTTGTTTATTGCAATTTTCATCATAATCCATCTTCATCTCGGTTTGTTGATTATTGGTGGAAAAAAAATTTAAGAGGTGACCAATCAAGATTCAAGGCAATTACGGGAATTTCGAATCAGAAGCCATCACATCTATGAAAAAAAGCAGAAAAAAGAGTTTTGTCTTTTGTGAATTAATTGTCTTATTATGGATAAATCTAAGAGAACCAAAAAATAAATAAAACCTTTAGCTCTCCACTCTTAGTGTCAGTTGATCACAACTTTCCATTTTACTTTCCTATAAATTGCTGCTACTTAACAAATGCTCTAATCATTGTGTTGGTAGATTACTCGCTCTTTTGTTTCTACCAATAAACAGTCTTTTTTCCCGTTTCGTTTCAAACTTACTGAGGCTATTTCCATTTCTTTTTCTTTTTTCCATTATTTTTTTCTTTTTCTTCATTTCGAAATCAATTACTGGCGTTGATTAGTTCGTCACTTTTGGGTAATCTGAAAGTAATGACTGGTTTGCGAAAATTAGAGCTGCTGGGTTTTAGCTTGCAGTAGAGGGGAAGCATTGACCGTTAATATTGTGCTTTTTAATCGGCTTTTTACTTTATTTTTTCCTTTTTGAGGGATTAGAATTTCAAGCGTAGTTTGTTGCTAGGATTACTTTTATAGCATCTTATTTAGCTTTTTTTTTTATTTTATTCTTTATTAAAGGTTCTCATTTCGTTTGATTTAACCTCACGGGCTTCAGAACCTCCGTCGGAGCTAGATTACCAATTTAAGAATTTTATATTGATTGGTTTATTTTCTTGAAAGTTTTCAAGAAAAGTTGAGAATAATTTATGAAAGTCTACCAAATACATACTTAGATGCTTTTTCTTGAGGCAGGACAGTGTGAATTGACTGAGAAAATAAATAAATAAAAACTTTTTAATTTTAGGATTGTTGATAAATATATCATTTAACTGTCTGTATTTTTTACGCTACCGATTTTCCACTACAAATTCATCATCATAATTATGCAAATTATGGGGGGGAAATTCACAAGAAAATTATAAGAAAAAATTCATTTTTTCTTGAATATTTGAACAATTCTTACACTTTAATTAGTTTTTTAAGAATAATTATGGACTATTATTTTAAAGGAATATTTGAAAAACTGCGTGAAATAAAAATTGGCTCGTCTCGTGTTTTTTCTCTAGCAGCGTCAAAAAAAATTTTTATATCGAATTAATTACTCATTGTTTTTCATTTCTGCGTTATTCTGATTTTAGCATCATTTTTTCATCTTTTTTTTTCTCCATTTTTATAGCATTTTTTGTGATAGCTCTATTATTTTCAATGTTTTTTTCTTTATTTGAAGATATGATTACTTAAAAAATGTTAACTTACTTCAAAAGCTTATATGATTAATTAAACGGGCTTTTTTCATATATTTTTCAGCATACCTTTTTCCATTCTAAAAGAAGTAAACAAGTATTAATTGAATAAAAAAAACGTGATTCAAAAATTTTAATGACGGAAATATTTTTTCTACAACTCACGAAATGCTTTAAAATATCTATTATTATTACTAGTTATTAAATCTATCGTATAGTATACATGTTAGTATACAGTTAACTATCTAGTACCTGATATATTGAAATAGTAAAATCTGATCATTTTCAATTAAAAATGAAGAGATATATGTGTAAATACTCTAAATCAAAAGTGATTTTAACTTTGACATTTGTATAGTTTCAATTGTATCTTCGCATATTTCCTTTAGCATTTATCAACTTATATGTAAAGGATTTACAAAAAAAGGATTACAGTGCTGCTCATTTTATATTTTTCGTCTGTAAAAGAGGTTATCATATTTTAGTGTTTACTATTTGAATTCCTCTAACTTATATTTATTGAAAATTTGTTACTACTTGGTTAAATTTATCACGTATTTTTAGTGATATTTCAATTGATAATCCTTAGTTTCCTAAGAATTAATAAAAAAAAAAAATGTTTTTACATTTTGCAATATGATCTAACTTTAATAATACATACTATAACATAAAAAGTAACACACTATGAAGGAATTATTAAAATAGTACGAAATCGGTACAAATGAAAACGAAACGTTAACAAAATTATAGGAATTAAATACTTCGTTCAGAGAAAATACAGTTATTCAAGCAAAAAAAAAATCAATCTCTGACCCTGTGGCAATTTGTTATCCGGCAGCTATAGACAATTGGCGGATGGCCTCCTGAAGGAATTCTTGCCATACGTATTACAATCGATGAGTTAGATTGGGGTGATCCAAAGTCGGTCAAAAACGCCACCTTGTCAGATCCCAAATGTGCTCAATTGGGAAGAGTTAATAATGTGCATCTGAGCATTGTTCTGCTGAACTGTAAGGCCAGGGATTGTGATAAGAAGGTCAAAACTATGAAGCGTAGAATCTTGTCGATGTACTGCTGAGATGTAAACGTGTCTCAAATGACAACCAAAGGGGTCTGGCTATCGAATGAAATGACTACCCAAATCATAACTTTTGGTTATAATTGCTATCCTGACCATCTCCAAACATATATTCACTGACCGTTGAGTTTCAATTCGAAGCGATACTCCATTCTAAAAACAGTTTTAGTGCAATTGGTGAGATTCCAGGATGAACACGCCAAACGCCACTGCAAACCCTCCAGATGGTGTGCAGCGGTGAGGAAGAGTCGACATAATGACTTTTGTGACCTCATCCTCCTAATCGCTGAGTCACCTATAGATGGTCATTGCTGTTGAAACGAACCGGAGCTCGTATTTGTATTTGGGGATTAAGGATCAAAAGGCTTCGTTGTAAAACAATAACTTTTATTCAACACAAAAGTTATAATAGTCCATTATTTTATTGACTAGAATTTAATAGAAGTGAAGAAAATATTGAACCCTAACTAATAATAATATAAAGATTCACTTATCTTTGATTCGACCATTTGGAATACTGGATTTTGGATATCCACTCAATAGAATAACACTAAAATCTCGACTACTGTCTAATTCGCTAACTAAACACAAATATCTGCCAGATCATTTTTATAATTACACTTTTAACCTTCTGTTACAATTTCGCTCTCAACATCCTCTATGTTTCAACTTCACTACTTTTATATATATAAGCTATCCCAATTTTCATAAATCATGGTTCTCAAATCAATCAAACAGTCAATATAATGGGTTGTCAGAATTTTCCTGAGATTTAGTTTTGAAAACGAGTTAAGAACCTGCTACACAACACTGGTGTCCTAATTACATGACGGACAGTTGATAAGAACACATAAGGGACTTTAAATGGCAATAGGATGATGACTCGGTCTTCACTCTCTGTCGACACTACCTTCTTGGCTCTTTGCATGACCCTGTTTCCTCCATTCCTGCCAACTTCATCGTTGGGTAGCATCTATCAGATCCACCTGTCAAGCAATCTTGTGATTTGATTGCTCTGCTTCTTTAGTCTAGTCGCTCGTCATATATCAAATGATGACATCTGCTCATACTGTCAGCTAATCTACCTGGAAGGCATTGTTAGAGTCCACATGAGTCGATGGAACCACATTTGTATGAAAATTATTCCTTAGCATTGGAATGTTTTTTTTTGTTTGTTTGTTTTATGCACCATCCACATACACCCTTGCAATACCCCGGCTTTCCAGTTAGTCCGGCACTGGCTGCCACAAATTAATCATTTGAATTATCTAAGTACTCTATTTCCTCCCATTCCGATAATTCCTTTTTAGAACGACGCTTTTTATTTTATAGAATGTTTTATAATCTGTGTTTGAAAAATATTTAAGAAACACACACACATTATCAGTGTCTTTTTTACTGATTAAATTCCCTGAAAAACTTATTCAAATAAAGAGGAACATAAGTAAGAAGGGCATTTTTTTTAAATAAAATTACATTAAAACCCAACAACGATATGTTCGTTGCATTTGAGCCTCTTTAAGTACAAATATAGCTTTTTTTTTTCTCCTAAATTTTCTGAATGGATCACTGTGCTGACAGCATTAGGTACCCATAAGTCTTTTTTCGATCGAAACAGACTTTTCTTTTTAATATAGTATAAAAATGTCAGTTCTTATATCTTAAGACTTCGGTGAAGTTCTAGGCACTTTAAAAAGAGCTTTCAAATAAAATTGAACTTTGTTCAGCCTACTTAATCCTTGTAAGAAGAGGAAAAAACAAGAAAGAGAGGAAAAGCAGAGCCCAGGATTAGAAGCAATTGCAAAAAGAAAAAAAATATAAGGAAAACACACGCAATTCCCTAAGGAAAACAAAATATCTGATTTAACTTTACAGACGCAATTAAACTGCTGTATGAGGACGCTAACGGGAGTTTGTATAGTTGTTTTTGTACAATAAAACTGTAATAGAATATATTTGTTTTGGGGGAACTCGATGAAAAATAAGGCATTCATGTTAAAAGTCGTCTCTGACTTTTACAATCCACAAACAGCGTATATTGTAATTTTGTGCGGTTTACGATTTTATGCATTGAAAACATGATTTTCCTTTTGTAAAACTCTTCAATTTAATTTCCTACCTTCTTTTATTCCAGAGCGGCTTTTATTAGAAGTTTTACTTTTCTACCGTAGTTTTTTAATTTGTTTCTCCAATTTTCTCTTTTTCAGTTCATTCTTTTATCTAAGAATGGAATAAAATATTTATGTTTATTCGTAGCAGAAGCATAGCGATGATACTTACAAACTTCAGGAAATAATTAAAAGAGCTATTTTTTACTTTGGAATATTAAGTAAAAGAAAAATTCAAAAAATAATTAAAAGTATCTACTTTATTAATTTTTCATGTTTTAAGGTATTTATTTAGCTTTTAGTTTTTAGCTTGAGTGCACTCTCAAGATTAAATTTAAAGCAAAACAAAAGTAAAGAAATTAAAATGAAAAGATTGAACAGAAAAGAACAATAAAATAAAATTTATTTCGAAAAACACTATATAGTGTTTATATTTTTAATTTTTATTTAAGAAAATATCTCTTTAAAATTCAAATAAACAAATCTTTTTGGTAGTTTAATACTAATATTTCTTTAATTAACTGATTTTTATTAAATGATGTATAAGTCCTTAGCAGGAGCAATACATGTGTTATTCAAGTATACAAAAAGTTATTTAGCTCTCAAAATTTTCACATTAAATTGCGAGAAAAAAGTATTTTATTTTTCGTCATAAGTCAGAAATGAAGCTAAGAACTTTCAAACAAATAAAAAGGAAAACTTTAATGGAAAATACTAATACATTACTTTTAAAAGCATGTCAAGTCTTATATTTTTCCTTAAACTATTTTGATTAATTTATTTTATCTCCGTATTTTAATGGATTTAAGGGGACATTGTATGATTTATAAAAAAAAATTGATTTAATGGTTTTTATAATTTTTTTGCTTGTAACCAATGTATATGGATTACTATTAACAGTTTTCGGGCTCAAAATACTACAAAAGAATAACCATTTAATTTTTTAAAGAAAAGTTTTAACATTTTTGAAAGTATTTTAAAATGCTACTTCTCCTACAATAATTGATGTATGCACATAAAATTTGATTTACAAATACGTCAAGTTATATGTAACAAAAGTTGGTAAGGGTTTTCTGCTAACATGATTGATATTGGTCAAGAACTTTTTTTTCTGAATGCTTATTGAAAATTCTTTAAGAAAATGTGTAAGTTCTAAATTCAACTACTTCTTTTTAATAAAATAGGTATTGCTTTGATTCAAAGATGCATACCAACTTTTGTTACGTGTACTAATATCAATAGGTAAATTGCATTGGCACAATAGAGACTTAGTATTTTAAATAAAGATGTATCAGTTATTTATTTTTCTTTCTGAGATAAATCCGCTTAAAGTTCTTATTTGCCATTGGGATGAGAATAAAAACAAACATAAAAGTTATCATAACTCAGATTTTTTTAAAATTAGAACTTCAAATTTTGTGAGATTATAGAAAATTCTGAAAAAAAATAATTTAAGCTAAAAAAATTTATTTGATTTTTTTATCGTTTTTTGCCAATTGACTACTTTGTGTGTACCCTTCTATAAAAAAAACAATTTTTACTTGGAGATATTGTAAAGTGCAAAAACTACGGATTATATAATCACAATGAATGTTGATTCAGAGTAAAAATTATTGCTGTTATAAGAAAAATAGGACTTGAAAAAATTTATTTTATTAGATAAATAAGATAATAATTTATTATAATAAAATAATAATTTATTGTAGTAAAATAATAATTTATTGTAATAAAATAATAATTTATTATATTTTATTTTAATAACAATAATAATAATAATAAATAAGTTTAATAATAAATAATAAATAATTTTAATAATTTTAATAATAAAAATAATTTTTTAATAATAAAAATAGTTTTTTAATAATAAAAATAATTTTTTTAATAATAAAAATAATTTTTTCAGTATAAAACTAGTTTTTTAAGTAATAAAAA
>BMAV01023907.1:1074357-1100383 GCA_019973955.1 Trichonephila inaurata madagascariensis
TATTTTTTAATAATAAAAATAATTTTTTATATTTTTTAATAATAAAAATAATTTTTTATATTTTTTAATAATAAAAATTATTTTTATATTTTTTAATAATAAAAATTTATTTTATTATGTATTTATGATCTATTAGATCGAAACGTTTACATATCCTGCCTTATTCATTTAAACTAGTTAAAAGTCCTTCATAATCTGTCTTATAAAAGAAACGGTAACATAATCTACTTATTTGATAAAATACTGTTTAAATTCTCTTTGTGTTCAGTAAACATGTTTTTCTCTTGTACAACTTTTTTCTACACTATAAATCAAAAAACAAGGTGTTTTTCTATCAATTTTTATCTATATTGTTGGTTAAGAACTCTAGTCAATATCCTCAGATATCTATTAATTCAATTATGTTCTTATAATTTTAAAAACAAATTAATCTCCTGATATATTCTCATGATTAATTTCATGATATATCTATTACAAGAGTCTAGGAAACCTTCAATGCAAAACACCCAACTAGAAGCTTTTTTTGTATTTCACTCAAAAACAACTTTTTAAAAGGGATTAAACTAAGTAAAAATGCATTTTTTTTCCTTCTTTTACTTAAGAAGATTATGAATAATACTTTATATACATACTGAGTCAAATAAAATTAAATAAATAAACTGGATTCTCTGTTTATACAACACTTTTTCCAAGCCAATCTCTTTTTATGTGGTATATTAAAACATTACTTACGCATAATGTTTGATACAGTATGTCTACTTAGACAGCCAGAAAATTTATTTACTTGGAATTTTAAGAATAACAATTATTGTAGCAGAGATCATAAAAAGGACTCCTATTGTTTGTTTTCTGGAAGTCGGTTATGTCTTTGTTTTGTATTTTTAAATATGTGAAATATATGTGTACACAGTTCCAAAATCCAACATTTTTCTCTTTTTTCATATCTTATACATGAAATTTTCATTTACTTAAAGCGAATCTTACTCGTGGAAAGAGTATTTCACATAAATGGATGACTGATGATATACTTAAGTATCGAAACAATTTGCATAAACGTCCTGTTTATATGATTCTTTATTGAGTAAAAAATTCTAATCTCTATCTCTAATAAAAATTAATAATATCTAAATTCAGCTTTTTATCTTGAGCTTTCTCTTTTCTAGTTTCATCTTTTCCTTTTCTTTTTTTATTTCTTTCTTTATCATTGAGGGCAATGTGGTTGTTTCGAATCTCTCCTCAATTGCAGCAATTGGATCATGATCTTCCACTTTAGTGTTTATACTCATATTTCTGAGATCAGAAATCTTTTCTGACCTCTTATCAAACGAGTATCTTTATGTCCGAACTTGTTATCCGTATCGTGTGTCACTCTACGTTTCTCTGAAATTATGTTTCTTTTTTTGTGTGTATATGTTTGTTCATGTTTCTCGTCAGAGCTTTAGTTCTGTCATTCTACACGCTTCGAGCAAAATATTTAACGTATAAAAGTATTTGTTTTCTAAAGATTAACTGAGTCTCTTTATGTGTTATTGTTAGAATTGAGAGGATGTAAACATATAACGGAGATTTTCAATTTAGTAGCATTGATTTTTGTGATTAAATAATGCTTAACTAGAAATTTTTTGTGACTAATAATTATTTCGATATTTTTTAAGAATAAGTTTTTGAGATAGAGGCACTGTGCATGTGTGTATGTGCGCTCGCATATGTGGAAGGATATTTAATTTAACTTTCATTTCTTATGTTTAGTATTATTATTATTACATATAAATGCGTCTTACCTCGTGTAATATATGCACTCTATAAAAAACTGCACTAGCTTTTTTAAAGTTTTTATTACCTTTGTAAAATGCTTTAGGAATCTGTAAAATAAATAAGCAAATTAACACCATCAAGTATTAAATTATAATATTAATACATATATAACATGTTTCTAAAACTTCCTCTAAGAATAATACAATTATAATAATAATAATAATAAGTTATAATTATAATAAGAAGAAGAACAGTTATGATAATAATAACTGCTCAGATGAAGTGTTAAAGTATTTATATTTCATCAGCATTTCAATTTTTCTCCACAGTAAATTTTCTCAGATTTCTATGCTTCAACCTAATTATATGATTTTATTTGTCTTCTACGCAGAAAAAGAATTAGTAGACTTTGTCTGCAGAATTTTCTCCATATAAATTATTTGCATCTTTCTAATATTTTTTCACTCGTATACTCTTAATTATCATAAATTCATATTAGTATTCCAAACATGAAGAAGCTAAAATACATAAATGTCTCAATAACATTAATTTATGTTTCTCGCTCTGAATGTTATAAGGCATAATCTTATTTTGAATAACTTGTATGGTACATCAGGTTAGTAAAAACTAAAATAGCTCGTTTACTTAAATAAATGCTTAAGAGGAGAAACATATTAAGGCTCAGCTTGAGATAAACAGAGAGAGAATCAGTCTGTCTGTTAATTTAATAAGAAATGGTAAAAATATATCAACTGATATTAAAGAAATGCCTGAAATAGTATTTATTCGAAGAGTGTATATTTTTTTGTACTTAAAATTGAATCCTCGTTATAATACTAAGAGAGGGCAGAAACATTCCGCTTAGAAAATTAGAAAATTCGTAATAATATTCTCTCCACTTGATTGTTGCCGAGAACACTGTTATATACTAAACTAAAATTTATCTCTTTGAATTTTTACCAAAACAAAACAAAAAGAATATAAGTTTTTTGGAAGAAATAGAATCGATAAAGAAAATAAAATAATACTTACAAAAATAAAATAACTAAAAACAATAGGGAGTTTCAGTCAATGATTGTTATATAAAATCATACTATTTTTCCAAATTATATACCAAAAAGGAATAGATGTTAAGAGAAGAAGCTTTCAAAGCTTTCTAATATTATTACAATTAAATTACATTTTCTAAAATTAACACAAATTAAAACTTTTTTCCTTAGCAGAATGTTAAACTTAGTGAATTATATCCTCTAAGGGTTTACTTTAATGTAAACATCTAAATTTAGTTTTTTTTCTTTTGAAATTAAATCTATCCTCAAGAAATATCTTGAAATCTTATTATCAGTCGTTTTTCTGTGTTTAATTATCATTTAAAAGTTAAATTTGCTCATACCACCAAATTCTAAAATGAGTAAACCTCAATGAACAACTTATTAATTAAACCCTGCAAGAATCTAGATGAATGTTTCATAAAAATATAATTACCAATGCTTTCCAATCATCAAAATGAACTATGCGGTTATTAATTCCTTACGATTCAGAGACAAAATATTTTATTCTACTGTAGCCTATTCCCTTCTATTGTGATTTTCTCATTAGAGAAAAAGTATAAAGTTTAGAATTCATTTATCCCTTTCGAACTGTACAAATCAGTTTGAATTCTTTTCCTGAAGAAAGCAGTCCTAATTTCAATTATCGTATGCAAAATAACTAATCAGGATTTATTAAAAGAGAAGCTGTTGAAGCACTCTCTCATTTTCCAACCGCATTGTTATTTGGAGATTTCAGCATATCAGATTTCTTGGGAACTGTCACCAAAGCTACCATACACTGAAGAGTAGAAGAGATGTATTTCGTGGAAAATTAAACATTAATAATACTCTCATTTCTAGTGTGCTACAGACGTTTCCAGCCTCGAAGGGAAATAATAATGCACACATAATAATCTTCAATGAATACCTTGTTATGAAGATAGTTTCTCGCCGCTTTGGAATATACAATTTTCTTTTATGATAGTTTTCCATTAGCTTTTATATATATTTGCAACTACCTAATTAAAAATTATTTATAAAAAAAAAGTTGGCCGTTGAATGGTATGAGTAATTCATTTGATAACTTTGAAATTTTTAAAAATATTTTGACACTGAAAAATAAATTGTATTCAACCAACTTGTGTTCACACACATATTAATTACTGTAATATTCAGATTAGTATTTATATTAAACTTTCAGACTAGTACATTATGCATAAGATATTTTTATGATTCTTCAAACAATATATATAATATTCTATATTCTTCAAACAACATATGAATACAACAAACATCGAGATTCAAAACATAATCTTTTATTTATATCTTTTGAAACTACAGTGGATTTCTCTAAAACATACCTTGTTAAGCATGCAGAAATGTCAAAATAATAGTCGCACTAGTGAATATATTTTTATATAAAACTAAAACTGTTTATGCTTAAACATTTTTCTTGTAAGATACAACAGTAAAAATTGATAAGCGTTTCATTACAATATATCACAGAAAGAAGTTTTTATTCATTTTGGAGCAATATTTAATGAAATTTGGACGATAACTAACTCATTCGTTACTCGCTTTAATTAACGAAAAAATGGTAAGAAACAATTTTCAGTCTGAAATGAGAACCCCTAAGATTCTAGCCATATAAATACTGATTCATGTGTCTGATAAAAATGTAAGCTAATTTTCCTCTTCTTGTAGCATTTTGTTCATTTACTCTTTTATCTCATATGTCTTGATATATTAGTTTCCTCTTTTTTTTTAATGATATCTTGTAAAACTTAATCCTTTTATAATAGTTAAATATAAATTCGTATATTCTTTATTTACTATATATTTATTAATAAATAATTCGGAAATTTATATTCTAATAAGTTATTTTATAATTCTTGAGTTTAATTTATATTTTCTTCGTCCGTGTTACTGTAACCGACTGCCTGCAATCTTTTTCAGTTAAAATTCGGGTATCAACTGTACATAATTCTACTGAAATAAAATTCAAATTAATCAGAGATTGTAATGAATATATTTATTAAATTAAATTTGAGGGCATTTTAAATCAGAATAAAAAGTATGCATAGTTTTTAGTATACAATTTTTGCATGAAAAAAGAAAGTTGAAAAAGAGGAAAAAAACTTTGTTAACAGAAAATGATTATCATTGGGCTTCTTATTATTTTTTTATCTAACAGTCTTACTCGTGCTAAGTTTTTAGTATAAGATTATTTGATTTATTATCTTTTCGTTGCCGTATTGCAATCGAAATGCTGAGATATTTTCTTTGGTGCTCAAATAGAGGTTGAACATTTCATGCTTTGTTAAATGACCTGTAATATGCTCCAAAGTTGAATTTTTAAACCATGTCTTTCCTTTCATAAAGACTGTATGCAAGTGTTTTTTAGACGTCCAAATTGGTTTTTTACTGTATATTCTCATATGCATTCTTTTCAATGAACTTACAGATATATATATATATATATATATACTGGATTAATGTGTGTATAATTCTGTAGCTTACAACAATTTTACAATAGTCATTCCTAGCAGATTAATTGTTTGTTATAGTACTGTGAGCTTACACATGCTATTATTAGGCTTAACTTCATTTATTAAATTTGGTTTTTTTATAGAATTTTTCTTTGCACTATTATGTAGAAATTTTCTGCTGTAAGGGAAGGTTAGGATCCTGTAAGTCAAGCTTAACCCTATTTCACTGTCCTAAATCTGTGACACCTCTAGAAAACATAATAGTTTTCCATTTTGGTCAACTGACTTTTTACATCTTTACTTACATTTTGGTTTGTTATTCTAGATTATCAAATCCATTATTTATCCATTTACACTATGTTTATATTTATTTTATTATACTATATATATATATATATATACCAAATTTAATGAAATTCATACAGAAAAGCAGAATGATAAAAACCTTAATGATATTTTCCACTTCATGTTTTCCATATAAACATTTGTTTACATTTCTTTGCACGAAATCGTGCAAGTTTATGCGTGCATATAAGTTTTGCAAAGTATTTGCATTTAATCCTTAAAACGCAAATGTGGGACAAGTGCTTAGTTTATTGCTGATTAGATTAGATTTTTATCGCGAAGATTTTCCCATTCTTGCTTCTTTTCTTAAGTCTTTTCTTTAAGAACACTTGGGTAAACTAATTATGAGAAAGTGTTTTGTGTTGGTCGTTAGCACTTTTATGTTTTTGAAACTTTAAATTACATAATGCAAGAAAGTTAGTAGTAAAAGTTACTCCCAACCACCTCATTTTGTTGTCGGGAACAATTTTCTCTTGTTGGGTGGGAAGGAAACTCTCTTTTTCCTAATGGCACTTTTCTTTGCCTCCAACAATGTTAATTATTGCAATGCTCGGAATTCCGTCTTTTCCAGAAACGCGAGAAACTTCGCCATGAAGAGAAGAGTCCAAGATACACAAAATTTGCATTTCATTAGGCCCGCATTCTTCCTGACCCCTTTTACCTGTGGGGTCGAAGAAGACGAGCAATAATCTAAAGGTCGGAAAATTTAATTAAAATATGCTTATTAACAATAAAATACCGAAATGGGAAGCTTTCGGCTTGGTATGGGGAGCTACTGGCTTCTCTCACAATCCTTCTTTTTATTATCTTTCTCTTTATAATGATGTGCGAAATTTTCAATTAAATGCTCCCGCTTTGTTATTAATATATTTCGCCTCTACCTCTCGAGTGTACTTTGTCTCAGCTTGTGAGATTATATAAGCCAGTGATGCTTTATGAGCTGCAAATTAAATCGAAACGCATTTAGAGCAAAACAATTGTTCAATTTATTGGTGCGTTAAGTATCTTAATTCACTGTTCCATGGATAATCCTTATCTATTGGAATGGTAATTTAATTTAGAACACCTTATATTCATCATTCTTTTTCTTATTTCAATGCTCACTACCTGTTCGGGTTATGCTCAATTATTCTTAACAGGGTCAGTCACTTTAAATATATATCTGCATTATTTTCAGGATGATTTTAAATTAAAACGAAGAAAAAGCGTATAAACATAAATAAAAAAAAAGAGTTGTTGCTAAAGTTTCGTGTATGTGTTTTGTCAATGCTAGAAAACTGGACTCGCCCGAGAGTCATTATCTATTTAACAGTAAGAGAAAAGTGGTAGCCTGTGCCAATAGTAATTAGCGGTAATTAGAGAAAACATTCGCACATGCCGTTAAATCTTTCAAGACCTCATGTTTCCTCGCTTGTCAACATTGAAAAATGACTTCTAGATGGTGTTAGACAGGTGTAAATATAAACAACTTCCTAAAGTCGTAACTGGAAAAAACGCAATGCCGTTTTATACAGTAAATTGAGAACTACTTTGTTAAATTAAAATATTCAATTTCTTGCGATCTATATTTAAAAAAATCTCCTCAATAAATTACAATTGTGTTACATCCATCAGCTTGATGTTATTAAATTTCATATATTTTTTAGTACTCAATATTTCATTGCAGTAAACTTTTAAAAAGGCACAATTTTTATAATTTTTTTAAATTCTCTTTGCTTATTTTTCAAAATGTATGTTAAAACTCAAAGCAATCATAACATGGATTTGGAGAATCAAAAATTTTAATAACGAATCCAAACAAAAGCATTTTTACAATTAAATAATTTCAAAGAGATTTTCTGATTTTAAAAAATGACTGATTGCACAAAACTCATTTTAGTTATATTTATGTACTTTGTATCTAAAGTAAGACAAAGGGGAAAAAAGAAGTAAATGTACTTAGACTGAATTCGTAAAATTTTCAAAAATGTATTATTCAAAAGTTTATTTAAAAATAAGAAAAAGAACCAGTTTAAGCTCTAGGAATTCGTAGCTACATTTTTAAATTTAGATCTGATATTCATAAGTTGAGGTGTTTTAGAAATTTCAATATTTAATCAATCAATGTATATATAATTTCCAAAAATAATTGCTATTATTGTTAATATTCATTCTGTTTTTGTATATTTTCCAATGTGAAACCTTAAATTTTTATGAAATTGGAACCGTAACCCTTAAACTTTTAGACACAATTTAATTAATAGAATTTGCATTCAAATAAAACAATAATCAACCAAAATCCTGCTCAGAATTAATTTATTGAACAGTATGTCTACTCATTAACTGAGACTTTTATACAGTCTACAAAGTCAATAATTTTATTTCTCCTTTCAAGCATTTAGATTCATTTATTTCAATTGATCTTCATTCCTTAACGAGAGAAACTAAAGATTTATTCACGGTGCAATCAGATTCTGATCTTATCAAATAATAAGTACAAATACCTTATATGGATCGATGAAGCATAGCGAGCCTAGTCTTACTAAAAGCTCATTTGTCCATACCTCTTTTCCTGAGTTATCAAGTGTTCTTGAATATCCTTCAATATTCCCCAACATCTCGCGTTCTCCCTTCCGTAAACTGACCCCAACGTTCTCCCTCAAGCAATTCTGGCGTAAATTTATTGTCATCAGTTCTCTTGGTTCAAGACGTAATTGGAGACAGATGAAGTTTTGGTTGGTTGCCAAATGCAGCCAGCTAATTGGATACAATTAGACGAATGCAGCACTCGGTGAAACGTTCGTCATTGACAGACGCTAGTGAGCGCATTCGTTGAAGCCATGTGCTAAGTAGATATAGCCAATGTCATGCGTGGAGACATTCCAGTATTTCACACAGTGCCAAAACTTTTAAATAATGCGGGCGGCATGTTTTTACTGAATAGATGCGATGTTTACCTGTCAGCTTTCTTACAATGAGCTATGTGATAAGTTTTGTTCCGCATCCCAGCTGTTGAAACACAATGTGAAATCAGGACACATTTATTTGAGCTAAAAAAATAATACATGCCAAAACTTACCAACATTATTTGTTAGTGAGGTCTCATTTTCAATCTTAAAATAGTATGTTTCACTTACTTCTTCTTACCGCTAGTGTCCTCCTACAGATTCTTTGTGGAATTGTTTCAAGCCTTGAGATTTCAATCAACCTTATGCGGTAATTGTTTACAGTAAGGGATGGTACAGGCGGTATTTATTTAGAAATGAAAGCACTTAAGAAAATTTTGCTCTTTAGCCTTCATGATGGAATTGTTTTGATAGTATCTGCTGATCTTAAAATTAGTGAGTGAGTGTTAGGTTTATAACGCAAGAGCTACTTTTAGCAAAGCTATTTTTTTTAAAAAAATATAGCTATAATTTTAGAATAGTAGAAAAACAGTGTAAATTGTTAAGAATAAAATCTTAAATATAGTTGAAAAAGCGAGTCTTAAGTTTAAGAAAAAAGAGAATCAGTTGCGGTTGGAGTTTTTTTCTCGATTTATACATGGAATGTAAGCAAAGAAAAATGGTAATATGTGTGAAAATAGTCATCATCACAGCTTTTCAATGTTTTCTAAGCAAATAAATTAAATGTTTAAATAATGGTTTAGAGATTAGGTTTTTAAAAATAACTGTGAAGAGTTGCACTTTTACAATAAGTAAGATGGGGGATCTACGTTTACATTTTCATTATTTACATTTACGTAGGTAGTGTTACTATAAAACAGTTAATTCTGTACAAAGACTAATTTTCGTTGGTTTTTCAATCATTTTGTACTTTTAAAAGAGACGATGATGTTTTGAAAAATTATCATTTTTATAGCGATAATCTTGATTCAATTTTTAAGCGTTTTGTAATAAAGATAAAACAGGCGTATGCGTAGGAAAAAAGGGAACACAGAACTTACGCCTACGTTTATTTTTCTGTAATTAAGTGGTTTAAACATTATCACACAATATTAATTAATCTCTCATTTTTCCTTCTGGTAAAATTCTTATTTCTTAGCATTTTTATAAAGTTTTCATATTAAAGAAAGCTAGTTAATATAAACTACTTAATCATATTAAAGAAAGCTACTACAAAGTTATAATCCTTTTGTGCTTATTTTGCAATTAAATTAATTAATTCGGTTTTTCTTTTATTTTTGCTATTTAACAGTTATTGTAAAAACTAAGAAAAATGGAATCTTTGCTTTATGCATATAAATTATGCTAACTTCATGTGATTTGGGTTAATTGCTTCAAATTTTATTAAGTGCTGAATATTTAATAGTAATTAAATATCACATTCCTAATATGTAGTCACACATATATTTTAATTAACATCTCTTAATGTAAAGTTTGGCTTTAAACAAATAAACACATAAACTCTGTTAATGATAAACCGATAAATTTATAATTTTATATGACCAAATAAAGGATTATTTTCTCTGTTAATGATAAACCGATAAATTTATAATTTTATATGACCAAATAAAGGATTATTTTTACTAAGAAATAAAAGTGTGTTGTGTGTTTGAACTCAATTGTTAAGAACATTTTTATGGAATTGTGAATATCTTCCATTTCGTGTTTTCAACCCAATTGCATTTTTTCATTTTTCACAAAAGGATTTGCTTTTTTGATCTGTATGCCTATACATATGAAGCACACAATCAGTATTTTACGAATCACACTTTCAACTTAAAATTCAATACTTTTTATTTTGATGAAAAATTTATTTCCTTTCACACGCCATTCAAATCCCATTAATTTAAATAATGGTAATGGTAAACATGGCAGTATTAATTTTATATAAAAAAAATCATAATGTAATCTATTCTTTCAGAATTATTGCTGACTTTAAATAAAATTGAATTTCTCAAAAATTTAAGCAAATTCTACTGAAGAATTCATAGTAAAGTGTTACTTATTTTAAATACCGATTTTAAAAAAAAAAATTATTATAAGTCAATAAAAAACGTAACTCAACATAAAGTGAATCTTTTATTTTTAGCTGTACACTCTTAGTATTTTCATAACTATTTACAAAAAATTTTTAAGTAACTGAATTATTTAATTAAGCGTACTTTATTACGAATTATTTAATTAAGAGTGTATAAAATTAAATATAAGTGATAATTTAGTTTCAAATTGCAACTTAATATTATTTTTAAATTCTTAAACCTCCTCGTTCTTGTTTTAATTGCTAGTTTCTTTGAAATTAAATACATTACATAACTTTTTTTCCCTTCAAACGGTTGAAAAAAAGATATAATAACTCCCTTTCCTATGTTCTAATAATTCTCACTAGACTTCAAAAGGAATTACTACAAATGCAATAATTATTTCCTTGCCGAACTATGCCTCAGGAAGTCAACAAGGGTAATTGGACATGAGAATCATCTGTATAATTGCTTCCGGTTGTAACTTCGAAAGACTTCTGTTTCAAATAAGCGACCACTGAGATAGAAATGAGTATGATCTTCATGTGCAAGAGATTAAGAGGGTGTGTGCGTGCTTACGTTTCTGCTAAAGGACCGCCTTAGGGTTGGTTGTCTAAATTCAAACCTGATGTACAACAGTTTTATTTAAAATAATAATCACTAAGCAATTCAGAATCTCATATTTACTAGGATCCTGTTCTGAATACATTAAGTCTATTCCTCTTTGTATCAATTAATTATTATAAAACTGGAAGAAATAAATACACAAAATATCTTAGTTAATATCTAAAGGTGTATTTGCTTCCTTTTCTGAGGATTTAACGTTTTCTTCAAATTTTAAACTCTAACTGTACATTTGATGTCATTGAGATATGAAACCATGTGTATCTTGATTCTATTTCTGGGTACGTGTCAAATATTTTAAGTTCAAAGTTCTCACGTTGGCGTCGTGGAGTAGTTTGTAGAGGCAGGCGCTAGCTCACTATTGGCCATGTCTTAAAATCACGAGGTCCAATGCCAATAACCTACGTGTTTCTTCTGAATGTGGTGTTAATATGTAATCAGTGAATCAATCGATTATATTTCTATGTCGACCTAATTCTTCTCTCAAATTTCAGTTTAATAATATCCAAATAATTCTTCTATTTTCTGATAACTCCTTTTTAGTTCCTATTGGTAAAATTGATCTAGTAAGTGGAACATAAAAAATAATACCTGGGTAAAAATAGTCATCCTCCATCGAAATCTTTGTAAAAAAGATGATTTAAAAGGTTATTATTATGTATCGTATATGATTATCTCTGTATGATTTTGGTATCTTTTGCACTCCACATGTCAGCTTCATCCCTTAGAAATGAATCCATGTGATCAATAAGAACTCAAAAGCTACGTATAACTTGTTATCAATACCTAAAAATTATTTATATTCGATCAATATTAATGTATTTTGCTTGAAAGGTAAGGTATTTAGAAAATGGGAAAAAAATCATTAATTAAGTGCAAAAGTAAAATGTTTATTTCAAAGAATATAGGTTACACATAAATGATGCACTGCAAAAATTGACCACGTTAAGTTATGACTAAATGCATTCAATGAAATTATTCCTTTGTTTAAGGAGGATTTCAAAGAAATAAATCTTGTATGTTCTCTTATCGAATATGTTAAAATATTCTAATTTTAATACCTAAATTAGGACTCTATCCACTATGCTAAATCAATAAAGGGTTTTAAACAGGAATTTAAGCGAACTTTGATAAATTTACTAAACTAATTTTTTAGGAAATTGTTCTACCTTTATAAATAATAAAAGCATAGACAGTACTTTTACTCTGCAAATATCGAGAAAATTCTCCTATTGCACATTTTCTGGCAATGATAGTATGTGTTCAGGAAAGAAACATTTACAGACAATAAAACTGGATGAGAGGTCGATCTCTTACTATCCACAATTTTAAAGACAATTTTTCAACCGACCAAAAAAATACTTCTTCAGAGTTCTGTAAATATTCTTAGAATTATTTTACGAATATGAATCTATTATTAAATCCTTGAAAGAATACTTATTTTAAAAGTTCCGTTAATGTTCTAAGAAACCCGTCATTTCATACTCTACGTCGGAACGTATTATTAAGTACTGCGCTCCACACCATCGTTAATAGTCATTTGAAATGTGATTGATTAGTCTTAGGGTCAGAGTTTAATGGCTGAAGAGCTGAGCAGATTACAATGCGCCAACCGTTAATGAACTAATTAATTAATGAACTGGTGTGATCTGATTGAATCGTGCGAGTAAATAGTCCTGCTGACTTTCTTCATAAAATTAATTCCTATCTCTGAATGAATTCAATTTGTGTATATAAAAACTATCTTTATTATATAGAGTCATGTTTGATGTTCAGGAAGGGATGTCATCGTATTCTGTATAAATTACTTAGAACATGTATGTCAAAAAAAGCGAATTTTATCATAATAAATGAGCTCAATGTACATATTTTTCATGGAAATTATCCTTTAATAGAGTGTTATAAGCAAAGAGATTTACGCGTGTCAAAAAATATTGAAAATTCCCCAGTTTTGTAGACTTTTTTTAATATAAGTATTGCTAAAAAATTAAATTCAACTCACAAAATTAACTTGCATTATTTTTCTTCTTCACATATATAATTTAAATATGAAATATAACAGTTTGAATCTGAAATATTATTTGTTATATATTTAATCAAACGACACTGCAGAGTTTCCGGCATAAAAGTTTAGTTTAAAAACTTGAATTCTGTGTTTTTTCCATGTACGTGTAAGAATATATTAAACCGGCAACTTAATACGAATTACAAATCATTCAGAATTCATTAAATCATAAAATATTTTTAAATCGCTGTAAAATTAAAATAGTTTGTTTGTTTTTTAATTTAATCTGTTATGTGGATTCCTTATTTTTGATGATTCTTTAGATCATGAAATTCTGTGCATTGTTAGTTTGAAAAAAATACCACAGAATTCAGTTTTACATATGTAAGAAAAAAATCCTAAAAGCGAAACATTTTAAATAAAATTAAAATACCCATATACAAGTAATTCAAAAATAAATAAAATATTGTTCAACTTCTCCAAAATCACCTAGATTTCTACACTACATAAATTGTAACGAAGCATTTCTTTATATTTTTATAAGGAAATAAAATAAGTAATTGACATGTTTTTTTTTTTGAAGTTTTTTTAAAAATGTAGATGTTTTACAAATTGTATGTTACTTTCAACTATTTTTCACTTAGATTATTTTTATTTTAATAAGTACTTTCACTATATATAAATATATATTCAGAAAATCTTTTTAATAAAGTTTTATTATTTGATACATTTGTGTTAACAAATTTAATAATTTAAATTAAATTCCTCTATGTCTACAAAAGCTAGCGTAAAATTTTTACTCAACAAATCAATCTATTTATTGATTATTTTATATAATCTTCTTTTTGATTGACGCACTTTAATGAAAGAAAAAATTCTTAAATATAAATGTTTCAAGTATACATATTATTCGAATATTGCTTAAAATTTCCTTCAAACTTTTATAGTACTTAGAAATTTCTGAAGATTAAATTCTGATCGTAAGATTTTAATAAGGGCTGTCAAACTTTTTTATCCAATTGCTTGAATTTAAACAGTTATGTATGACACTTTTCTTATTTTTTTTTTTTTAAAAATTGTAAAATTTTGCATTGTGCTTTTCTAACCACGTTCAAGCAAACAAAAGCCCCGTTTTGTTATCAAACAATTAACTTAAAACTACACTCCATATTTTAACCACATTAATACAAATAATCCCTTTTAAAATGTAACAAAAATAAAATTAATTTATTCTGCTTTTTTCCCTCAAAACATTAATAAGGATCTTCACAAAAAAATGATCTAAACAATATTGTCAGATGGATTACACATAAGATGTCAGATTATCATTTATATATAGAAGTGATACACACTTATTTTTCTTTTCCGATTTATTTTCCCATCAAACATTTATGCTATTTTTATTCAAATTATTTTTTACCCTTTTGCAAAAAGTTACAAATTAGTTGACATTAAAATTGTATTTCAGCTCTTTATTTAATACACAGCGAAAAGCAATAAAAGCAGTGAAAATTTTGTATTTTGAGTACAGGTAAAATCAAATAAAGAGAATATTATTTAAGTAATTTGGCTCGTCTTAAAAAATAAAGAGACTCTATAAATAACAAAAATCAGAATATTTATTATTTCTTAACAACGTTTTAATAATATTTATTATTTTAAACTATGACAGGATAATGGTAGTTAAAGATTTTATACTGCGTTTACAAGCGAAGAATTGCTTAATTTGTTTAGGAAGAATAAAATTGCTCTTCTCGGCTGAATGCCCACTACATTAAATGGGATAAAAAGCTCTTTTAATGATTGCATGTGGTCTTCAATGTCAGTAACACACCGCAGTTGCCTCATTCAAGAGAAGGAGCTAGAATCACTAGAGGGAGTTTTTCCTCCTCCTTCTCCTCTCAGAATCCTCACATTTGGATGTGATATGTTACAGAAAATGATATGATTAATGTATATCCTGCAGTTATTCATAATTAAATTCGAAAGAGGGTAAGCAAACGCGTCACGTGACAACAGGGGTGGTAGAGCTTTTCCGAGAGAGAGGGATTGCACAATACACAATAGAGACATATAACAATACAGAAAAGGGAACAGAATTGGGGAAACCTGCGAGAAAAGGATCCCGTTTTCCCGGTGTTTTTTAAAAAGCTTTTCAATTATTCAGACGTGGAAAACTTCACAAAACCGTAAACTTTACGGATGAATATTTCATAGCAGTTGGCAGATGCAAATGAATTAGTTAGCGAGAAAAAGCTACTTCTGTGCAGCGGAGTTCAATATTTTACGGATTGTATTTATTCGGACCACGTTGTAAAACACAAATACGCAAACGGAAAGTTTATCTCGTATGTGACAAGATTCTTTTCTCACTCTCTTGATCCCCGTGCTCTCCTTTTTTTTCTCTCTTTTCCTTTGTGTGCGTTCTTTTTCTCTCCTCTTCATCTCTTTTCTATTTTATCTAATATCTTTATTCCCTTCTGTCGCTTGTAACAAATTTTACTGGTTACAAATAAACTTGCAAATACAATATCATCCCCTTGGAACAATCTGCATCCCAAAACTAGGTTCTTTGTGGGAAAAATTCCCTACTCTTTTTTTTCCCTAAAGAAGAACTAAATTAGAAAAATCTTCTTGGTTCTTTTAAAGTTTTTTACTCCATTGTATGAATACGTAATGATCAATTTCACCGGAGGAAATAGAATTACACGTAAGGGGTTCTGTTTACACATGTTAAACTTGAATTGAGACTTTTATACAAATTCAAATAAGGACTGTTCGGTAGTATTAAGTATCGTCAAATCAAAGCGAATGACAGGTTTATTGAATTTCTCTCATTTTCTTCTGAATAGGATTCAAACTTAACAAATAAAATTCAGTACCTGTTTACGTGTTTTCAATTTGTTACTCTATAGCGAAAAAACCTTCATAATAACTTAGAACTAGAGGTATTTCAGCTATGATGAAATAATGCAATTTACTCTAATCAAAAAGTAATTACCATTGAAGATGACAATTGGAAGGATTGTGCTTAATAACCCCTTAACTGCTACAGACATATATACACAAATCGCTTAACCGGTGCGTTGAGTGCTCTGGATATATGCACACGTCTTTCCGAAATACGATTCCTTTCTTTGCCTGCTATTAGTAAAACTATTTTGAGAGCTTTGGAATGTAATAAAATGACCTTGACAGTGTTTTGCGAACAATTTACTTATTTCAGAGAAATAGTTGCTTACTTGTACTTTTTCTCGCCCCCCCGCCCCAGAAGAGCCGTATGCGTGCGGCTATGTTAAAAATGGTGGCCCAGGGGAGCGAATCGAGTAACTTTTACTTGGGACTTAAGAAAGGGTTAATGTAATTTTGTGAGGTTAATCTTAAAGGTGCAGTTTTTCCCTATTTTGGGAAAGTTCAGTTAACGCGTAAGATGAAGGAATAGTTTTCTTCGTGCTCTTGACATTTAAAACTATAGTTAAAGATACCATAAGAAGTATAAGTTCTCGGATACTAAAACAAAAGAATCATGTATGTATGCATGAATTCTGAGGAAAGATATCAATGTTACCCCAATGTATTAAATAATTGCTAATAAATGAGTTACAATATTTTGCTGGCGTATATTTTTAAGTAGTGTCTGAAGGAAAATTTCTTACAAACTACTTGAATAACTTAAGGATAAAACTACAAATTTATTGCTTTTTGAAAGTGAGTGAAATTTCAATAACTTAAAAACAAAAAATGAAAACAAATATTACCATATTTGTAAAATGCAGCTCATGTATTCCTTTTATAAGACTTCATTACGCATAATTAGACATTTTAAAATTAAGTATGTAGATAGGAAAAGCTATGTAAGAAATTTATTTAAAGCTCTGTTCTAGTTTTATATTTTTAAAGAGTGATCTAAAGATAAAATGTTAGGAATATATTTTACATGTGATTTAAGTATTTTCTCTGTCTTAAATGCAATGAAGGAAATGAGTGAATTGGTATTTCTCTGACAGAAATCATATAATGAATTAAACTCGCTGTGTATGTGCAAACGCGTGAAATGTGCTTAAAAATCCCACCGCCAAAAGCTAACAAATTGCTAGGTCAATGATTTTCATAAAATAATCACAATCATTTAAATTTATAATGGAATGAAATAAATTTTATCTAATATTTTTATATTTTCTGAAATGTTTCGAATTTCCCATGATTGTGCAAAAAGTCATATTAACATGATGCAAGCACATCCGTTCAGTTTTAAATAACTAAATTTCAAAAAAAAATATATTGACGTAAAATATTTAAAAAAATATTTATAATTCGTGTTATATCTCAGTGTCACTAATGAAGACAATTCAATAACACTAGCTTTTGAAATTTCATGTTAATAAAGAAGCAGCAAAATTAAAAATGAAGAAAAAGTATTTAAGTTCGTAAATTAAGTCAATAAATTCAATGAAGAGAACGGCTTGGTATTTTAACAAATATATTTATAACATAGATATTGTTCTAAATGATTTAGGCATGAAATCATATACCCGATAAACTGACGTCGTACTTTAAGTGCTAAAATCGTAAAATGATTCGCAATTAAAAGCCCTATGAAGATATGTTAAACTCATTATTAAACATATATCGGTACAAGAATACTAGTTATATTAGTTTATAATATAAAAATTAAAAACATAAAACAGAGCTAAAGTATTTAACCCTTTATCTACCGCATTATGATTTACTGCAGTTTTTTCCATGCAATATTTTTTTTGGATCACTACATTGAAAATTAAGGGATGTACATAAACAAAACACTCAACTTTGGGAAATTCAATCCGTTAGAGCTAATTAATTAACTAAATATATTCAACTGTAAAATTAATTATATACACTGTTCCCTTAAAATAAAGAGTCGAATCGTTTTCTAAGGTCCTCATTAAGGTATCCGACTACGTTGGGAACCGGGATTTTGAAAAAGGGCATAAATGGATAATTTTAATGATATTTAGTGTCACTCAGATTAGAATACATGCATAAAATTGTTTTAAGGACATTTTGACTAAAAAAATTATTTAAATACAATATTTTGGCAAAAAATTAACTTAGAATCATCTTTTTTCAAAACGTTCTCCTTTAATAAAAAACGCTTCTATAATAAAAATATTTTGCTCAGATAAGGTAAAGACTTCTCCTGAGATTCTGAACTAGGAGTTTTGAAAAATTCACATTATTTTCAGAGTTACCACCCATTGAAATAATTATCGGCATTTTTTTCTTAAAATTTCTCCCCTCTGTTGTAGTAAAATATGGATAAATCCACTTCTAAGTTATATATTTCAAAAATTCTAGTTCAGCCTCTGTACAGAGGTCTGAGTTATAAACATGCTAATTATTACTGTAATGGAAGCATTTTTTTCATCAACGGAGAATGTTTTGAAAATTGGTCATTCTATGCTCATTTTTTGTCAAAATATTGTACTTAAATATTTTTTTTTGTCAAAATGTCCTTAAAACTATTTTATACATGTATTCTAATCAATGTGACACTAAATATCATGAAAATTATCCATTTATGCTCTTTTGCAAAATCGTGGTTCCGAGCGTAGTCGGATACCTTAACATACAAAAAAATAAGACAGTTAAATTGTGACATTAATTTTTTTTTCGGGACAAAAAAGATAATCTTTGCAATCCGCTGAAAACGCAATTTCTGCTATAAAATTATTCGCCTTCCCCGCTAAAATACTCATCATAGAACCCGTACTGTCATATATCTTGGAAGAGTGGATTTCAAAGAAAATTTCTGCTAAGTATTGTCAGAATATTCGTAAAATTGGTTATTCTATGTTATTTTAAAGTGAGTGGTACTTATAAATACCGTCGGTAGATAAAGGGTTAAACTAAATTGAATTAAAAAGAATATTAATATAATCATTTCAAGAACTAAGTAGACTTTTTATCAGTTTGTATAAATGAATTTGCAAACAAATGTAGCTAAGAAAATTAAACATTTTAAGGTATATTTTTCTTAGTAATTGAGTTATATACATTTATATCTGAATTTATTTGTCAAAAAAGAGAAGATTCAGTTGATTTAATTTCTTTCTTTTGAAGCCTGACAGACTTTGAAGGTTTTGTTCTTGAGACAGATCTAACAATGTATTGCGCTTTATGTTCTGTGTTATACAATTTTGTTTCTTCAACTCGTAAAGTATAAAAAATGATCTCTATCACATCATCTCCATTACGTTTGAAACTGTATTTTAGTTGAAAGGAGAAGCTGTAAAAATGTTGACATTCCAAAGGAAAAGTAACTGCAAACATAACGGATGGGTTGTCTCTATACAGTAGTGTTACCACTGGCTTCCCCAAAAGCTATGAAAACAGTCGAAAAGAAAACTGTTATGTAGACACATCTATCATGAGAAGTGTGACAGTTCGAGAGTTAAAGCGGCTGAAACTGTAAATTTGAAAAGTTGACGTGGTTTTTCCTAGTTTAAGGAAGTAAATTTTATAACTCTTCTTGCAAGTCCAAGTGAAGCGATTGTTATCAGTCTAACAACACAACTTATTTTGTGCCGTTATATTTTATAGAAACATAGATTTTCCTCAGTCATTCGCTAAAAATAAACATTTTTTCTTTTAAGTTTAAGTAAAAATTGTTTTTATAAAAACCTTTTGAGAGAGAGCGCTGCGATTGAATTTCATTCATTAATTTTTGACTGGAAGAAGATTTACACGAATATCAAAAAGTTTGTGGGAAGTTTTTATCCAATCAAATTGAACTATCTCTCGTGTCCCATTATGTCAGTATTCTCACAAATGGGAATATCAGTCTTATGATCTTCCTGGGACTCAAAACTAAGCTACTCATCGACTCAAAATTAATCTAAAAGATGATTTTTTCGGTAACAAAATCACTTCATCCTTAATTATTTAAATAACAAACGTTTCTCGTTTGTATGATTATATGTTAAAGCGCAGCCACATTTTACTAAGAAGCTCAATCAAATTTCAAATGAATCATTCATTATAATTATTTTCTTTATGCCTACTCAACATTATTGAAATATTCGCAATTTACTAAGTTTCTAGTGATATATTTATCATTTAGTGGCATATTCACTTAAGACTTAACAAGCATTGTCCATGAAACTCCCAAACCTATCAACGTATTTTGCGTAATTTAAAAAATTTCTTTTTTTGGCGAAACTTTAAGAAATGAATTTTTCTTTAAATAATCCATTGCATGGAAATCAATTTCAGTCGAACGAAATAACTGTTCCTCGCTTTGAAATGGGTTTTTTCTATTGTTTTCAAACAAAAAATTCATGAATCTTATGAGAAAATCAATAAACATTTATATGAACCTAATTTCTCATTTCAATTTATTTTCTCATTTATTAGTTGGGGAATTGTATTTCAAAATGATCGCATGAAGATAATGTGTGTTTAGAAGGGCCACAGTTTAATTTTTTTCACTTTGAGTGTATATCACAAGATTCTTAAACTTAGAACTTCATTTTCTGCCTATCAAATTACTTTAAAAATATTTTTTTCAAACAACCTTAATTAGCATTTATGTTATCTATACGTTGTCATTTCCAAATGAAAAGATTTATTCACATGCTTTTCGTCCCTGTAGTATGTATACTGTTAAAAAAAAGTATGATTAACAATTACTTGAAATTTTCCGTCCTAAAACAAAAGATTGCTTGCTCATATTCTCTCTTTAAATATTTTATCGATTTTCCATGTTAACTCTATTGGGATGATTGCCTATTCAATGTTTATCCATGTTATTTTAACTCAATTGCTTCCAACTTTTAAACAAAGGCATCCTCTTCATGAATGGAGGCTGTAAATTTATATTTATCTGGGGAATAGTAGAAGCGCTTTGTTAAGCCTATTTAAAATTAAGGCATTCATAGAACTGACCCAGTATTTGCCCTAATGTCGATGTAGGTTGCTTAATTACAGTTATCATTTCCAACACAGCGAACAGTATATTAGTAGCAGAATAGTAATTTCGTGGTTAATTCGATATTATTTGCATAGATGTTAAATAGTAGTTAACCACTCATTTGGGTATAATGAGTGTTGAGTATAGTGTCTGTTGCTCGAACCCTCATGATTACTGCAATTAATTATTAAACCAAAATCATAGATAAAGTGAAGTAATTCCTCTATCTTTTAATGTCTAATTCTGAAGCACGTTAATAGAAAGAAATACGTGAAACTATTTCTCATTTTGTAGCAAAAAATACTGCGAGTTCTTTTCGAAAAGCTATTACATATATGATTTTATTGTTGGTATTGTTTTTGTACATTTTCAATGCAATATACTAGTGAGCTTTTTAAAAGAAACGCCGCTGTTTAAAAAAAAGGTATTTCGGATTCACAAGAACTGTTAAAAAACGTTTTGAAATACCTTTTTATTATTCCGCATGCATCCCATCTTATTTCGAAGAGTTTCCTCTTCCAAAGAGTGGAGTGGAGTGGATGCCCGAGAAAAAAAAACTCTTTCGTACGTGCACTTTCGAGTACGGAATAATTAACGATTCACGAAAACCGAGAAGGAAACGAAAACAAGAAGATTCCCGTTTTTCGAACGACAAACTAGCCACGGAAAAAGCCCCCAAGAAAAATTTCGACGGTGTCTTTAATGCAATTCGCCGAACCAAAGAACAACAAGCGTATTAAAGGGAGAGGGCGGAAAACGGGTGGATAGAAAAACACAAGAAACAGGAAACAAAACATAAAAAATAGAAACAAAATAGGAAAAAAAGAAAGCCGAACTTGATGAAAACGTCGTCCAGTCAGCCACGAGCTGCAAAGAGTTTCTAAAAGAGAGAGTTTTTTCTTCCTTTTTTTTCTCCTTGTGAAAACGTCCGCAGTTAGCGAGGTTACAATGTAACTTTATAGAGAGCAAAATCACGAGAAAATCTAAAACTTTGGCACGTTTTGCGATCTTCCGAGCCTAACGAGAAAAGAGCGACGTTGGACTGATGTAACCAAAGCTTGGAGAGTAGTGAGGGTGGGTGAGGAAATACGGGACTAACAACCTTTCAATACAGGTGACGCGGCTGACGCGTTGCGTCTCGCATTACAAACGACCCTCGCCCTTGTGCTTCAGAATCTCAAATTCGCTTGTCTTATTTTTCCCCTTTTTTTTTCTCTGTAGTCGATACGCACGCTCGCAACCGCTTTTGTTTCGGAAGCAACCGGAAAAATTGGACGGCATGCGATCCCACTGGGATTAATTTATTCCCTTTTTTCCCGTTTATATATATATATATATATATCATTGGTGAACATTCGGGTTTTGTAAGAATGTACAGATGAAATAATATTTAACCTTTGTTTCCTTCCCTTTGTGATAATAAAAAAGAAGTGCATTATTTTAGTTAATAAAAAAGCTATTTCTTCATCCTGAATATGTATAAAAATTTCAGTTTTATTCGTAGTTTATCAGTTTATATTGTTCAGGAAAAATTTGAACATTTATGATTTTCGATTATCATATGTGAACATTCGAGTTTTGTAGAATGTTCGAACAGAACCACAGAGTAACGAAAAAATGCCTTTCAACATATAAAAAAAATTTAATGCACAAGTATACTAACTTAGGCTTTTAAAATTACCCATATTTATCAATGATGCTTTCACACTTAAGATACTAAACTTAAAGAATGTTCGTTATGTAATTAAATACATCTTAAAAATTTTGTTTGAGTTCTGTTAATCTAACATTTAGAACCTTGGTGAATTTAAATATTCTTTTTTTATAGCAAATGAGCAATAAAATATTAACTATCCTTTCTTGATCCTTTCATTCAGCCACTTACCCCATATATCTTTTTAAAATGTATATGCTGTAATTCGAAACGAACTGAAGAATTTGCACAATTATTTATACAATACACAACACTTATTAATACAAGTTCTTCTCTTGGTAACAATAAAACATTTTTTCTATTCTAAAAGCTTATTCGATATCACAAATTAATTACCCAATTACTTTTTAAAGAAGTTTTAGAAACAATGTAGCAATATTTCAATTTTAAAATTAGATTAATGCCGTTTCCCATCCTGAATTAGACTTTTTTGGAAGTGTAAAGTCTAAAAATGCTTCTAGACGAAACATGAGTATATACTTTTCTACTATTTATTTTCAAACCAATGAGGAAACGAAATATTAAATTAAATCTTTCAAAATATTTAATGGAATTTTTAACTAAAAAGAAATACTTTTTCTGTTAAATTTGTAAGGTTAATTAAATGTCTGAAAATGATATGAGTTTAAAATCAAGTTGAAGAATGCAAGTGTATAAAAAACATAGATTTATCTCTTCATCATCTTCAGTCTTTCAAATATAAAAATGTATGTTATTAAAATTTTATTTTTGAATTATTAATTATATGAGTGACTATCTAAAACTAACTTTAATATATATTACCATTAAATTGCAAAACCAGGAAGGAAAGCAAATAAAAAAATATTTTCTTATTTTACGGACACAGCATAGTAGAAAAAAAATTATGATTACTTAAATTTTTAGGCAGGTTGAGAATTTACAGGGTTTTGAAAGTAGTACACGCAGATTGTAACGCCTCCGGTCGCTAAAATGGCCCTTACCCGGTTAGGCTAGGTATCGAGTCAAACTGGGAGGGGAGGACAGATTAGGGTAAATTCGTTGTTTTCATACAGATTTTAATATTCGCGACAAATTTTTATTTAAGAATTTTTGTCCCCCCCCCCTTTACAATAACAATGTATTGAATGGAGTAATAATGTGTAATACTTTGACGCGCTAAAGCTACAATATGATCTTAATTATAAATATTACAAAATATTAAAATAAGTATTAAATTTTGTATATGATAAGTCCATTGAAAAATCACTTGTAATTATTAAACTTAACTTAGTATTGATACTTAGTATCACAAATATATTGTGCCGTACTGATACATTTATAAGTGTAGTATATCAGAGTAAATGCATATTTTTTTATTATGTCAGAATATATTTTGTTTTGTTTCCTTTTAGTAAATTGATATTTTTTAAATAATCTTTTATTTTCGACTTTTCGATACTCTCGCGCCCTCTTTGTAGGGTTATCACGCCCCCTAGGGAGGCGCGCCCCACAGTTTGAGAAACACTGGGGTAAATCATTCCATACCCACACTTCATCAATCGCAGTGACTGGAGAGCAGCGGCATTCCAGCTTCTCTGCAACCCGTGACCAAATGTTTTCAATGGGTGAGATATCTGAAGAACATGTTGGCAGTCTGTCTAACACTTTCTTTTTCGAGGTTAGTCAAAAGTGATGAGCAACATAAAGCCTTGTTGAGAGACGACGTCTCGGAGGACTCAAAGTTAGAGCACAGGTTTTCGGTCTTAAGATCTGGAAAATGTAACGTTGGCTGGACAGACGACGGAGAAAAGAGCTTTTCTTGTCGAGTACATAAGGGATGTGCATATCATCACACCAAGCGCAGGGTCTGTATGACGGTATCAAATACTATCAGGCCTCATGCGTTCGCCGCGTTTCCTCCTGACACGGATATGTACACTGGCGTAGCTAGTTCTGAGTGGGCCCTGCACCTAAATTCTTTCGGGGTCTTTTTTTAGGAATGGGAGCCCTATTAGTGGGATTGTATTTACACACGTTGGGGCCCCTTATCATTTATACGGCTGATATGGCGGTAACTACTCCCCGGGATACGTCCATAATAATGCGGCACGCATAAGAGGAACTCGTCTGAAAAGATGATGTAGGGTCACCCCTGTATCCAGTTTTGTCGCAGGTTTCACCACATTCGCCGCGAGTTTCCATGGTGCAGTATCAAGGATAGCCGCAGTAATGGCAGTGCGTGCTGCTCCAGACACCGTCGCACAGTTCATGCAGATATTTGTCGTACTGCCAAAATACCCATTTTTTGATGCAAATTTCGTGATGTTGCTGTACGATACTGCAAGATCGACCTGACTACATATCTCTCCTTTTAGGTGCTACGGCCAGGAGGACGTAGAAATTCTGATTGGTATTCACTATGACCAAACCGAACCAATCGACTCCATATTCGCATGACAGTTATTGGATGCCAACCAATTCCAGTAACAATATCCGCTACTCTAGGTAGGAAACGATTCTGCCACCATCGAATTTCGACACTTGCTGTTAGCCATTTGTCCTTCTTATAAGAGACATGACACGATTTTCTCACAACAACCAACATTCAAATGCGATTTCCAGAAAAGAAGCTGCTGCGTAACGTTCCTTTTATACGTAGTTAGGGATGCCGTCCTCTTGCGTCATTCAATTGCGCTTAGATGCTAAACATTTGCAAATCACAGCATCTTCCTTTCATGCGAATTCATGTGTCATTCATCCTTCATAGTGCTGAATTTTTTACAGCCGGCCGCAATACATACACATATATATATATATATATGTGTGTGTGTGTGTGTGTGTGTGTGTGAGTGTGTGTCAATAACAAACTCCTGGCCTTAGGAACCAAGATTGCAGGTTTAAAAATTTTTAGGGCTAGCCAACTTATACCTGTAATTTGTCTATACAATGTGTCAAGGGGAAAGGAAAGAATAATATTAGGATAAACTTAAATATTACAAATAAAATCACTATACTATTAAAATATAATGATAAAATTATAGCCTACTAGTATTCATAGTATAGATTTAAAGTCGATACAATAAGGTAGATAGTAAGACTTACTTCGTGACTATATCAACAGTTATGTTTCCCGCCAAATACAACAGAGGAATATCAGTACCTCATAAAGTTAATAAATTATGATAGAATAATATAAAGTCTATATATAT
>BMAV01023907.1:1100783-1130877 GCA_019973955.1 Trichonephila inaurata madagascariensis
TTTAGGTAAGTTGGAGAAAAATATTCCAAAAACCCTGAAGTTTTTTTCTTATTTTAACTATAATTATAATTCCAAAATACCACCAAAATAAGTCTTCTTACAAAATAGGATGGCACTTAACATGCAAAATGGAATAAAATAAAAGCTGTTTGTAAACATATATAATTATCAAGGCTTGCTGAAATAAAAATTGTCTAAAGGTTTCAACAAAAGCGTGTGTTTTTTTTGTATCATCTTTTAAAGGCATTTTAAACATTGCTTTCCGATTAAAAATGCTAAATTTTTACTAATTATTTCAAAATAATTTATCTTTTCATCTGACTCTCAAATCATTTTTAACGTTTCCTGAATTTTAAAAAAACGATTCGAGATCTTTCAAAAACTAAAATGATTCACTGACTTCTTTTTTTTTCTCTCTCTCTCTTTGAAATTTTTCAATGCTAGTGTTCGTAATCATCAAATAAGAAAACATCCAAAAATACCTCTTTGATTAAGAAATCAATATGCCCGTTGAAAAGCCTCCTCTGTAAAAATGCCTAACAACCAATTAAACTGAAGGTTCAAACGAATGCTTTGTATCACCGGGACTTCAAAAAGAAGCAAAAATAAAACTGAAAGCAAAGTCTAGTTACGATCCAAAGGCAGCTAAACGTTTTGCGCTTTTTTCTCTCTTCGACGAAAACCAAGTCATCGCAAATCCGGAAACCTAACTATCTAGGGAACCATTACGCTTCGTTTGCAGGTAGCGCAAAGCCTTGCTCATCAATTAATCACGCATTCGGTTGCCCAGCACTAGACCAGAGACTTGTCCAGATGGAAGCTTTCTATTTCGAATAAAGAATTGTTTCATCATTTGTCATAGGGGCGAAATGAGCCGGATTGTTATTTTCCAAGTGATTACTAGATCCGAGAAAGGGGCTCAACAGTGCAATTGAAACAGCAGATAAAGACTTCGACTAATGTTTTTATTTGAATTGGAGTAATTTGTGACTGCTAATATATATATATATACATACACACGTTTCTGTTTAGGATTGATTATCGAAATGTATTTGGGAAGGGGAACGCGGTAAAATTTCATTAATTCGCTGTGCCTTTTTTATTTGATAAAATTTGCGTTTCTTTTCGCTTTTTGGTTACATCTTAAAATTATCCAAATACCTCAAGAGAATCAATCATGTGTTAACAAATAGCTCTGGTCATACAGTACAGCAGAATTGTTATTTTTCTTTCATTGTCATCATGTAATACTGAAAACAAATGGATGTCTTAAGAAGGATAAATAGATAAAATGGGGAATATGCATTTAAAATTAGCGATTTGCTTAGATATATTCCACTCTCTACTTTATGTATTACATTTTAATGCTACTAAAAGCTCTTTTAGCATTTTTTGATAAAATTATTGCATATTTTTCTACACTGTGGGAAGGTTTTAATTATTCTCATACATTTAGTAAATCGATTGTAACATAACATTACAATATCAAAGTTTCTTTTAACATTAGAATATAGAAGTAAAACTACAACTGTAAGAAAATAGCATTTTCAAAAATTCATGTATGTCATAAATTCTTTCATTTTTGAAACACAGTTGGCTGAACGAATATTTGATATCATATTTCACATCCAATCGAAAAGTTAAATTTAAAAAAATCATATTTTGATCAAATTTATTTCTATAGTTCAAGTTTTTACTTTACATATATATACCATTTACAACAGTAAAGAACAAATAACAAAATAAATTAAAGAGCTTTAAAGGATACTTTCCCTTAAAGCACAGAGTAGCATTATTAGCATTTAATACAATTCTTTTCCTAATTTTTTTTTTATTTTGTTAAGTTTCAAAGTCTTTTTTCTGTTGCTTATTAATAAAAGAATATATTTTACATTTAAATATATTGTTTTGTTCCTGTAAAAATTCTGGGTCGAATTAATTGGCACTACTACCATATCGATGATTTTCTACTCAGTTAATATCATAAATCTGGAAGCCTCCCAACCTACTCTAGAATATTTCTACTCTAAAGAAAAGAAAAATACTCGGAATCGGATAAATTAATGTAAATTTAATGATGTTCAAATATTTATGCTTTCCTCTTTACAGCACAATAATAAAGATATATTTCCCAAAGCATGTATGAATACAGTTTGCACTCCATAGTGCATATTAATCACGTGCAGTATAATATTGATAAAAGTGAAGAAATAAGCGTTGGAGCAAAGAATGTTTTCCACCTTAACAAGAATCGAAAAATTTTGGCACATGTAAATATTTAATTTCAACTATTTATAAATTAAAAATTTTCCAACTTTAAGTAGCAATCAAATAACCAATGTTTTCTGAACTTCAGGACTCAGCCAGAACTTTGTGGTAGAATTCTAAGAGTTAATGAACGCTTAACTTTTAAATAAGTCCTTTGAAATAACACTCACAAATGCACCGCAAATCAATTTATCACATGTTATTATTTTTCTATCATCTTACATATATACTAAATTGCCATAAATCTAATAAAGTAAAGCAATAAATAAAAAAATAAACAGACAGTATAGGGGGTCAATAATATATATAGAGAGATTTATTTTCTTATTCTTGAAATTGACGTTTAGAACAGTAAGATCTGTTCCACATTTAATTTTACAAAATCGCAAAATTGTTATGCAGCATTTCGTAGTAAATTGACTGTTTAGGTCCAATAATTAATCTTGTAACTAAACAATTAATTGTGAAGTGAAACAGTAATTAAATCTTAAAACAGTTATATGTACACTTTAAACTTAACCTTACTAATAGGTATCCGTAAAATTTAACATTATTTAATTCTTTTCTGGGATTTTATTTGTTATTTTTAACATTTATTTACAGCTATATATCAAAAATATACTGAGTTTTAATACCTGAACGTCCTTTTAATAGTATAAAACTAAGCAATTCAGTCAACAGCTATGAAATATCTTAATTAGTGAGAAAAGTGTTGATTACCTTCACCATTCGCAAAGATTAATCAGATTGCATCGAGTAAATTAACTTCGCCCATATCGAAGTATTTTTAAAGCACAACTTGCACAGTTACGAGAAGGAATTTCAAAATGTTGCGGCGGCTCGTCGAGTTGCAAGGGCGTATCTAGGCAACCTGTGTAGAATGGCAACCGGGCGGTAGTAATCGCATTACTAGGATCCTTCTCCATCTAAATCCGTTTCGAGTTTCACATCATGATCGTTCTGGTTAATAGTCCACGTGCGTTACCCATACCTCCATATCCCTTGTTGCTATCACATACTAAACCTCCTGATGTGACATTTCGCGGTTTTAATTACGAAAGTGTAGAGTTTGAGGATTGCTTACAGAATGTTCGTATTAAATGCCTATCCTATGAGTATTCAACACTTCGTATGGAAATACTCCTTTACTGAGAGAGTGGTTCGATGCATTGCTCGACTAAATGTCTGAATAGGGAAACTAGAAGATTTAAATATGATTAAGAAGATACTAGAGGAAGGGGTATCATGCGCACGGAATGAAGCAGCTGTGGAGCTGTACGATCTGTTTGATATGTGCATTCATTAAACGTTGCTAGTAACTAATATCTTAGAGACAAATTCTATTGCAAAGGGCAAATTCTTTATGTAATAGGTTTTGTCTATTGTGCTACTGAATATTAGTTGTTTTTAAGAGTAAAGTTGAATTTAAATCTCTTTTCAAGCTTTACTTAAAGTTTAATTAGTTAACTTTTTATTAAGGTATCCGACTACGTTCGGAATCGTGATTTTAAAAAAGCGCATAAATGAATAATTTTCATGATATTTAGTGTCACTTAGATTAGAATACATGTATAAAATTGTTTTAAGGACATTTTGACAAAAAAAATTATTTAAATACAATATTTCGGCAAAAAATTAACTTAGAATAACCTTTTTTCAAAATGTTCTCCTTTTGTTAAAAATGCATCTATTATAATAATATTTTACCTGTATATAGCTCAGACCTCTGTTCAGAGGCTCAACTATGATTTTTGAAAAATTCACATTATTTTCAAAGTTACAACCATTTGAAATAATTATTGGCGTTTTTTTCTTAAAATTTCTCCCCTCTGTTGTCGTAAAGCATGGATAAACCCACTTCTAAGTTATACATTTCAAAAATTCTAGTTGAGCCTCTGTACAGAGGTCTGAGCTATATACAGGCAAAATATTATTGTAATAGAAGCATTTTTCATAAAAGGAGAATATTTTGAAAATGGGTCATTCTATGTTCATTTTTTGTCAAAATATTGTACTTAAATAATTTTTTATTGTAATACTATTCTTAAAACAATTTTATATACATTTTCTAATCTAAGTGACACTAAATATCATAAATATTATCCATTTACACACTTTTCCAAAATTATGATTCCGAACGTAGTCGGATACCTTAAAGAGATATTCTGTATGCTTGATTAATATTTGTATAAAGTGTATCACTTCCCAATATAATTTTTATCAACTTGCAGTTATACTAAATAATACATCAATGATATTTAATTATTGATTATAATTATTTGGAGCATTTCTTAAAATAATTCAAACTCTTTTAAATTATCCTTGATTATATTGATTTGAAAAACTCCACAATTCAAACTGAATTAATAAGCATTAATAATAAATAACAGTTGTTATCTTAAGCATCTTTAAAACAGACAGCAAGAAAAACGAAGCTTTTGTGATTTATATTTTACCTGTCTGAATAGAGCTAATTATTTTTTATTTAAAGGATTTTGGAATTTCTTAAATATGGATATGAAGAATTCCATAATTCAATCCAACTGAAAAAGTATTAACAATAAATAACTGTAGTTATGTTAAACATCTTTAAAATTAGAAGCAAAAAACTAAATTTTTCCCTTTTAAATTTTAACTTGCTGAATGGAGCTAAATATTTTTTTACTTAAAGTCATTTTTGAACACCTCTAGTATTGATTAATTTTATTCGGCTCTTGAAAAAATGATAAAAAAATTGTAATGAATTCAAAGTTTTAAATTCGTTATATATTAATTCAGTTTAATTTTAATTTTAAAGTATCAAAAATCTTAAAATTATTTCTTATAATAATATATGTGTGCCCTGAGGGTCCAATGTTAATTATATAAATTAAATTATATGAGCTAATTAATAGATATTAATAATATAACGTGGAAATAAAACAAGAATCAGATTTAAACATTTTTGTATAAGATGTGATGATATTAATACTCCTAAATAAGAGAAAAAGTCATGTAAAGTTTTAATTTGATTTACATATAAAATTTATAATATTTATTGACATGAATAAAATTCTCATAATGTAATTATTTAAAATTTAAAAAATAAAATTGAAAAAAATGTTTCTTCCTAACCCTCAGCAGATTAGTTAGAAAATTATTAACAATTTTCCTTAATACATTAAATGCATCAATTAAATTGAAAAAATGTTACATAAGACCAATTACATCTTGAAAACACATAATTACAAAAATAAACTGACCAAATGTGTACAATTTTTAATTTTAATACTTAGAATTTGTAAGAAGCAGATTACTAAAAATAATATTAAAATAATAAAATATGAAAAATTATTTTAATACAAATTGATAATACATGTATAAGGGAATTCTTAAATGGGAAATGATTATTGTGATGCTCAACGTTGATGGTATATTTCAATTAAGCGTTACATCACTCTTGTATTCAAAAATTTGAGTGGGTGTTCTTAAGAGGATTACGCTTCATTATTAATCATCATCAATTAGAGCTACAAACAACATATCTAAGCACTTAAAATATTAATAAAAAGAGCTCATTAAAATCGCACTTGCAGAATTTTAAAAGTTTGAATAAGTAATTTATTAAAAATATTTTAATAAATTGCTTTATTTTTCTCTGTGAAACATATAAACGTATTAAAGCAAGTAGCATTAAATTGTGCAATAGTTTGTTGAATATAAAGCTGAATTCCTATAAATACTTTTTTATTTAATTTCGACAGTTTTCAAATGTTTTTAAATTTTCTAAAATTAATTTATCATAAGACTCTAATTAAATTTTAACAAAAGCTGCAACTGTTATGATAAGATATACTTTTTTTTTATTTGAAATCTTGGTCCAGTACCCTTTTTTATTTTCAACAAAAAAATTTACAATTCTTATAATCACTCATCATTTAGTATTATAATTATTTTTTTTTTTAGTTTTACTAAATTAAAGAAATTCCGAATGGTCTGAGTCTGTTTTTATACTCTGTATCTTAAATCCTTTCTCAACCTAAATCGTTTAAAGATCTTTAAAGATTTTTTTCACAATTTCACTATGACCCCCGGTAATTATTGTAGAACTAGATTCTCAATCGGTATTAGCTCCATTAAGACGAATCATACTGGGACGAAAAGTGGTGGAAAATTTCTTTTGAGGCTTACAGAGAGAAATAATATTTTTTTTCGGGCCCGTTCAGAAGAACATAAGATTACCTCTAATTAGAATCGCGACGATGAAGTTAGATTAAATGTGAAAGAACTTGAAAGGGCTTTTTTTTTTTTCCTTTTCATCTTTTCACGAATTCCTTTCAACTCGAGATGAAGTCCAAAATCATTAACTGAGAGCGTATGATAAATTTAAATCACCCCCAACATCTGCGAATAAAAAAATAGTTTTTGGAGAGTTTAGGACATAATCAGTCCCTCTGTTTCGTCTTAAATTTCATCTTGAAGTCCCAGTTTCCTGAGGATTGAAATCATTATAATCAAAATCCTCTCAACTCTGCAATCAACAGAGCGCGGTTTGATGAAATTTTCTTTGAAAAGTTAACTTTTTTCTTTTTTGTATTCAAACGAAGCTCTCCTGTTTTCAGTTCACAGTTTTTCCTGTTGTTAAATTAGGAATGGAGATGTAATAGAGAAAAATTGCATTGCTTTTATTTAAAAATTGCTCATCACTGTGTTTGTATTGAAGAATTCTGAGAGATTTTTAATGTTATCCTTAGAATTCCCAAATTATCTCATTAAGTTTGTTTTGCTCAGAAGCAATTTCGCCAAAAGTTTATAAAATTCATGATTTTTAAATTCGTTTCTTTGGTAATTATAGTGCTTTGAAATTTATTTCATGGAGATTGAATTAACTGCTGAAAAAATAAAGTTCTTAATCCTTGCAATGTTAAATTGAAACTTAAATAAGATTTTTTCAATTCCCTTTGATAGAGTTTATCATTGCAAGAGATTTATATATTATTTCTTCAGCAATAACTTAACAATAATTTTACTTGCATAAAAATCATTTTTAAATAACACACGAACAAACACGCTACACATCAAGCAAAGAAACAATTTTAAAAAATTCTTCATGTATTTTTAGGGCAATAATCGTCAAAAGATATGATTTTCTGCATCTTTCAAAGTTAAGATAAGAAACTGTAATTAGAAAATAAATTTAATTTTATAATAGATTTATTTTTTTAAATTAAATTAATATTTTTAAATTAAGTCAATAGTTTCATTATTTATATGCTATAATATTTTAGAAGTATGCAATTTTAGAATGATACATAACATGGTGTTGACAAATAAATAGTACTGGAGTCTCAAAATAAATTCTTGAGATTTTCTCATACAAAAAAGTACCTTTAAAGGCTTGAGCATTGAAATATTCCTTTTTTCAATACGGCTTAAATTTTAGCAATGAGTATTTGAGATAATATTTCTGTTGTTGGGTTATTACTTTCTTCAGTTCCTTTCGAAAAAAATATTTCACCTAAAAAATATGAAAACAATACAAAGAATAGCTTTATTTTTGTTCGCTATATTTCTAATAAATACTCTCAACATTTTCACCTTCTAAGACAACCGTTTTTTCGCCAGATTTTTGTTTCAATCTAAAACATTTCTTTTATATATTCTAACTCTATTATTTTTATTCAGTTTCTTTATTTTTGTTTCATTTTAGAAACATTAGCAAGTACATTTTCAGGAATTAATAAAACAACTATATTTCTTAATACTGAAGAACGTGGTTTCACCGTTTGTTTACCCGTTCCCTATACTTAATTGAAATTATGATCATCGTCCGCAGATTAGATTCGTTGCATAAAGCAAACATTTACTTTTCATCGTTATTATCCTTGGCTGGTGGATAATGGTTGCGTGTTGATTCACATATTCTAATCCTTACATTCTTAAATTTATAGCCTGGAAGGATGATAGAGTCATAGAGATGTGTTAGAAATTAAGCGAGAAAAATTAACAAACTTTCCTATAAATGTCATGGGTGGCTTAGTATGAAATCTAAAATAATTTTCCAATATAATATTGAGCCTCCAAAATTAAATGCTGTTTTAAATTTTTATTTCTTAAAAGCTTCGGTGATAAGAAAAATAAGTTTAAAATAATGAAGATATATATATTGTGGACTAATTCTTTTTTTTTTATTATTTATATAAATTAAAGTATAACTTTTTGTTGAACAGTTTCATGTACCTTAATTCATAGGAAGCTTTTGATGTACTGTAAATTTGAATGGGATTTAGAAGTCATCATTCTAAATGTAATTCCTCAACAAGATATTTAATTTTTTTTTCTTCCTGCAAATCATTTTACTCCAGACTTTTTACTTACTTTCACTTATTTTTATTCTTGAGTATCTTGTAATGTTCATGATTTTGAATAAAAACAGAAATATGGTGCGTTATTCTGTTAATCAAGAATTTTTTTCCTCTTAGAAATCCTTTATATTATAGAAATCTTATTTACTATCAGCCTTGTAAAAATTTTCCCCATTTGTTTATTTGATAAATGTTTGAATGATATTCGGAATTATATTAATTGCATCATCAGATTTTTCTTCACTTTACTAGTGAAATTTTATTAAGAACAAAAATATACGTATTACCATATGCTAAATTAGATTTTTAGATTTTTTTATCATACTATTTTATAACAGAATTTTTTAAATTCTAAAGTAATGTGTATTTCTCTATATCCATTTTCACCTTTCAGAATTTTTACTAGTTTTTCACGAACAAAGGTCATTAATAAGAACGTACTTCACGTTTAAAAATAAAATTGAAAGAAAACTCATCTCAGTATCATTATTGATATGATTGACATTTATAAGCCACGGTAATACTTGATGGACAGTTCACACCTGAGTTACTTTTAACTCTTTCTTTCAAATGACTCCCGTTACGATAAGCTTTGGAAAAATACACAGAAACGCACCTGGACTTATTCAGTGTTTCTTATCTCAAAGTGAATATTTCTTGTTTTCCACAAAAGCTTCAATGTCTTAAAATTTTCATGCAAAACCATTCCATTCTGTATGATCTAAAACGACCAATTAAGTTCATTGATGAATCTGGTAATAAGAAAATTACTCAGATTCTTCTGTCTCATGTGAATCTTTTTTGCAAAGCTATTCCTTTTTTTCAGTAAAATACAACTATCCGTCGGAAAAATGTTTAAAGTAATTGATGTGGGAAGGGGAGGGGAAGCAGATGCCTGACCAAATGCTCTTCAGAAGATTGACTGGACCGCTCTCGGTGCCTAACTTTAATGGGATCTTGGTCAACGTCATAGAGTCTCACTGACCATTTCCTTTATTCGTTTGTTGTGAAAGGAACTAAATCTAAGAAGTTGATGATACTTCTTTTAGGAATAAAGCACAGATTTGACTCGCTACCAAATGAAAATTTTCCTTGCTAGTGGTTAGTTTCTGTGATCAAATTCGAAACATTATTTTCGCTTGAAATATTTTATCACTCTTTAAATACTGATTATAATGAACGCAGATGAATGAACATTGATAAATATTTTTAACTTTTTAATTTGAAATTTTAAATAAATAAAAATATTTTCATTTCTGAATATTTTATTTATAGTGTGGTTTTCCGAACTTAAGCTTAATATTTATAATTACGACAACACGCACAGAGAAATGCACAGTAGTTTTTCTTTATGAATATCTAAAGCACAAATTCTTATGAATTGTGACTAGTATTTAGAAAGTATAATTTAATCTTTTTCCTTTGGAAAGCTGGCATATGTTATTTCATCCTCATTTAGTTCTATAAAGCTTACTTTTAAATATTTTTTAATATTTAAAATTTAAAGAATTTACGATACTTAAAGAAAAAAGTATACTTCAGGTGAAAATTGTAATATTGTTTCACCAGAACTTTGTTGAAGCAATATAAAATATTGGATATAGCAATATTTTAGATAAAGCTAGCAATATAAATTTAATGCTAGCTTTCAACAACAAGCAAATTTTAGGGGTGTTTGTTTTAGTAATTTTTTTACATAATGGTTTTCATAATTATTCTGCAAGATTTCGTGAGCATACCATATCTGAAGTAAAAACATTCCTATTTTTTATATTTAAAATTTCCTATGAGTTAAAATGTTATATTGATTAAAAAAAAATTTTAAAAAATGAGTATGTTATAGAAAATTGTCGATTTTTCCAAATAGATTGCACTATAGTTAACGGTATAGTTTACACAAAAAGTTGGGGGTGTATTGATTCAAAAAATTACCAATTACGAGTGCATTGAAAATTGAATAAAAATACGTTAGTTTATTTTCTTTTAGAAAAGATAAAAATTACATCTCTTGATTTTTTTGAATTTCACTATTTTGTGTAACAGTAAACTGCGAAAAAAATTTCAAAATAAAGTTTTCCATTTTTTTCCCTTTTATAAGATCTTCTTAAAATTTATTTTAATAGAAGTTGTTTAATAATGTTTCTCAACACCTGTCTACTTTTTTAATTCATTGAAAGCTTGTTGGATCAATTTCTCTTAAGAATGTGAGCCAGACAACTTTATAATATTTAACATATACTTTTAACAAATATTATTTTCGTATGTTGTATATATAAAAAGCTCGTTCTTTGAGATAACCAAAAATTATTACCAATAGCTCTCATATGGCTTCCAAGTGCAATGTTAATAAACAATAAATTAATTAATTAACCAGTAATTATAATATTAACAATTATATTCATGTAATAAATCCACGAAAGAAAACTTTACTTAAGAAAATGAATATTAAAAAAATTACAATGTGAGACATATAATTACTACAATGAACACTATTATGATAACATGTTTTATAAAAATGTTCAAGTATGTGCATATTTCTCTAGAATTGCCAAAAATTTTACTGTTTTTTTATGACTATTATAACTAGACTTCCTTGATGTAATGTTTTTATATCGAGTATTTTCTACATGAAGCTGGTTGAAATGTATTGATCAATCCAAAATAATTAAATATATCCGAATCATGTTAAATGTTTTTACGAAGCAAAATAAATTGTTTTAACAGTTATTTTACCATTTATTTATTTTAATCGCCTTTTTATATCCAGGTGAATGAATTCAAATATAATTAAATAAAAAGTTACTTTGCACACTCACAAGATAAGCATTGTTCTATTAAATTCAAAATATTTTAAACTCTCTTTGAAATAAAATTGGAAAATCTTTAAAAACGTTCAGAATTTCCCTAGATGATTTTTTAAAATGAGTTTAATATCGGTTTTTTTATTCACCCTCCATTTTTAATCTCACAATTTTACATTATAGTGTAGTATCTCACTTCTACTTGATAAAGTAAAACATTGGGACTTAATCCTTATTATTTCACCTTATTAATCCAGTTTTTTTTTTTGGAGAAGGGGGGATAAATTCCAATACTAAAATTAAATTTACGACAAATCCTATAATATATTCAAATGTCCATTTTTTATTGTTCAAATTCTTTCTAATTTTAAAATAGAAGGAAAACAACTAAATATGTAACAAAGTTGATAGAATAAACTGGTAGATGCAGCTGTTCAAGGAGTTAATAAAATCTCAAAACATATTCGTCTTTAAATCCAAAATTTTAAATTTCAAAATAGAATTTGGAGACTATTTAAATGAAACTGCTACTATATATAAGCATATAACTACGGAGAAAAGATGATTTATGCCGTACTTTATGATAACGACAAAATTTGTATAAGAGTTATTGAAAACTCTAGCGTACTCAGTAAATAATTAACTCCAGTCTTAAGCAGAAACCGGATCCTGTGTTTACTTTAAAATTACTGAAACAAACCGAGTAATGCTTAGCTGTCAAGGGAACAGTCTCACCAGGGATTCAAACAATGCTGTTTTCCAACTAATCCAACTTTATTTAATGCATTCAACCTTTTATTGTACCATTAAACTGCCCAAACTGTGAAGCCTAACAAAATTTGCCTCCGTCCAAAATACGCGTCAAAGCAACTTAATTTGCATAGCAGATCACCGATAAGGCATCCATCCCAGGACATGGCCTATGTTCATCTGATTAGGTGAACACTGTACTCAAATGAACATTGGGCTTTCCCAATTCCCGAGTTAAGCATCCTGATTAATTAAACAGTACTCACTTGAAGAGTTAGCCTCTCTAATCATCACGGGTGTCTTTTGATCTTGAACCGGTAGACCCAGTCGGTCCTAATTAGGGACCTCCGTATAGTCTTTATCTTGGGGCTTAGAGATCATACTCGGGTAGCTAAGAACAACCCGGTTTCACAGTTACAAGATATCTCATTATGCCACAATTACTTCCGAGTCTATATTAGAAATTGTTAATGCATATCAGATATTAATACTGTCAGGTATTTGTAACAGATTGAGTTGATCTTTATACTTTTAGAGAATTTGAAGATGCTTACTCTCACTGATGTGTTAATTTAAGAGTTCAGTGTTGGGACGTTAAAATTTTAATTTGCATTTGTTAATTTTATTTTGAAAGATTATTTTCTTGATATTTATCAACCCTTCTTTGAGTGATTTTTTTTCTTTTTTTATGAAATAAATCGGGGTGATATAATTCAGGCTCTAGATTAGAATATAAATGTTTAAAAAAAAAATCCTAGTATAAATATATAATATCAAATAATTAAAAAGACAGTATGATGGGGAAATATCCATCATCGTGCAAATTTACATGTTAAGCTCAGTACAAAACAAATAAGTAAAATAATATATCTTTGTATCATTTTTATTCCTGATGATAATTTAAAAAACAGTTATTATTATTCCATCTGCATCGCGGTAGTAGTCGTCAGAATTTCCGCCTCCAATGTCATCCTCTGATAGCCAACCGCCTTCTAACTAATACAAGTAATCTTTAATGTCCCTCTCTCCTAAATTTCTCCATAAAAATAACATAAAATAAATATATACTCAAAGTAAAAGACATTTTCGCCATACATTAGAAATGAAACAACTGCGTAGTGATGATAGTTTTTGTCACATATTTTTGGGAAGATTATTTGAGCTATTCGATATAAATTTCACGAAAAATTACAGAACAGCAAAAAACAAACCTTTTTTCCTCTCATTATCGCTTTTATTAGCAAAAGAATCTCAGGTAAGTCATAAAAAAATATTCAAGAAATCGCATGTTTCTTCCAACCGCAACAAACAGCGGAATGACAAGTTGAAACCCGCTATAATGATGGTGACATTTGATTATTTTTTTTGACAACTACATTCCTTATTACGCAATAGTCGTGAAAAAGGTTGCCAGTAACAACCAATGTACTGTATTCCTGTTTTGAGTACTATTTTTTTTCACTAAATGTTATGATGGAAATTTCCATCATTATACAAAGAAGGGTTAACATGAATAGCAATTGCCAGATATTTTTATTTCAGATCCCATTCTTGCGGAACTAAGCAAGTATTTATATAAATATATTAATCGGATATCATCTAAGAAATCTCAAACATCAATAAACTTGCAAGTTAAAAATATATCTCTTTATTAATAAGGCGTAAATGATAACATTTAGCTATCCACTATTTTTCTATTAAAATGTGCTCAAGTCATTAAAAACAGGAAACTGTAAAAACAGAGTAGATACTTGAGTATGTCAAGTAAGCTGTTTTAAAAAATAAGGAATACTTTTCAAAAGAATCTGTTATTCCGTATAAAGCAGAAAATATATAGCAAAGTAAAATTATATTGAAAATATTTCAAAGTCGACTTTAAAAAGCTGTTTTTAAAAAATTCTAAATGGATTCCAAAAATATCACTCACACTTTATTTATTCTTAAAATTTGTTGTAGAGTTTTTTTTTTCCTATCGAACTTTCCATTAAAAAAAGTATTTTCACAGAGACTCAATCATTAAAAAACGTGATTGTAAGAAGAAAACTATTTCCAACATGCCCGGATATGTTATTCATTCAGATAAATATTTGAAGTTTTCTCTGTTTCATACTCAACATAGAAATGTAAAATTTTCTATAAAGGAAACTACTTCAAGAGTATATTTTTATTTTCTTCTATTTTCTTTGATTATTTCATTTTGACTTTTAATAATCCTATTTTTAGTAAAAATATACATTTCCATATAATCTCAAATAGCAACACTATTTTCACTTCAAAAAGTAGTAATAACAAAATAACAAGTAGTTTTTGTACATTTACACAAGTCTATCTTTATTTACAAAACAGTTTTTCATTTGTATCTATTGAGTTGATAGATATCATTCTTTAATCTTTTGAATTTAAATTCTCATTTCTTTGACTTTGGAGGAAAATGAGAGAACTCCATCCCAATTTTATGTTTGATGTATAATATATTATATTATATTATCTTCAGACGTTATATATTACAGATTTTGTACGTTTTTTTCCCCTTTGATATTTAAAATTGTATGATTATTTTGTTGGTGAAGCACACTTACCAATTTTTTCGACTATTCACCTGAAATGTTTCTTTTCAGTGATATTAAATGATGTATGTTGTGTTTGTAAGAAGAAAATGTAGTTTAGTGTCAAAAAAATCTTGTTAAAGCTATAACTATTTTCGAAAAGGTTTAAAATTATCTGAACTGTACTTTTTTTATTTATAAATTATAGTCTGAAACTAGCAAAATATATTGAAAAATATAATCAAACCGAAAATATTTATGATCATAAGAAATTTAATAAAATTTTGGAAAAATAATTATATTAACGTATTCCTTCTTTCTCCAAGAAAAAAATTCAAATTGCCATTTACACTCTTGATTTTTATAGAATATAACTTATGTATAGAAAAGTAATATAGTTATCTGTTCTTTTATATCAATGTAAATACTCGTAGATAAAAAAAAAGATATCTTTACTTTTTAAACAAGATAATACTTCTATCACCGTAACAGAAATACGAGAACTAATCTCAAATACAAACACGTTAGATCAAATTATCTAAAAACAGTTGTGTGTAATAGCGTATTTTTGAAAATCAAACAAAAAAAAAGAAAAACTGTTGTAGTTTTATCAGTTTTATCAAATATAACGTTCCATTTACAAGATTCGTTTTATGTAGGTGGAGAAATAGAACCAAAAACGCGCCTACGCTACTTTTGATCATTTCACCCTCAAGTTCTCACGAGAGAAAACATACTTTACTTGAACATATCATTTAAATAACTATTGAAGTGCCTGTCCCTTCTTCAAGTGCCATCCTTTACGTAATGTTTCCCAGCCCAGCGGTAACTTCACAACTCCACTTCGGTACGCATATATGAGCTTGCATTAATGTATTTCCTCTTTGAAATTGCTGGCGGAATATCATAAAAAGATATCTCCGTTTCATCATATGTGAAATAGTATCCAACGCTGAAGTGAAGTTGGAAAACACCATTAAACTCTTTCCATTCATATTACTAGTTCCGAACATTCGAATGGATAAAAAAAAAATAAAAATGAGATTCCTGTATTTTATTACGGAAGAACCAGTGCCAAAATCCCATCCGTCAAACATTCTAACGCTGTTAGTTCATCTACCCTACGTTATAATATCAAAAGACACAAAATAGAGTGCTTGGACTCATTTCGGTAGATTGTTTTACCATAATGGAATTGAGTATTTCTTCCTGTGTTCTCTATTGAAATAAAAATCGAGAATGGAATTCTATTTTAGGATTTCCCATGGCTTTATTTTGACGAATAAGTCTCCCAGTATGATGATATGTGAAACAATATAAACGTATTCCTGTAAGTGTATTGTATTCGAAAAGTAGATATTTTCTATGAGAATGTATGGTAGTGCTCTGAAGTAAAAAAATACACTGAAAAATCACGTGTTTACTTTTATAAATATAATTATTCCTTAAAATTGTGAACTTATGATGCAAAATAATTATTTATCTTTGATTTAAAATATGGATCCCGTATACTTTTATTTACTACAATGAACCATTTTCAATTCAGTTTGTATTATTCTTCTTTCCAGTGAACAACTTTGGCTTAAATATCATGCTCTTACCTTAGTTTTCGCTACTTCTATACGCATTGTTGACGACTTTCCCATCTTTCAAATGCATGTAACAGCTACGTTATTTTTCAAAGCACAAGAATTTAAAAAATTAATTTCAGAGTTTAAAATTTTAGGTGATGTGTAAAGTTTTAATTTCATATTCAGAAATTCTTAGATTTAGAAATTTGCCATTTTCTGGGGAAATAATTCTTCTTTACTTGTAATTACCATATCAGTACAAATATAAAGCGATGTTTTTGGACTGATCATTTCTCGCAAAAAAATGGACTCTCGCTAAATTCAAGGTCTAGGTATTGTAATGTTCATCTTCAATTTATTTCTTGTTATTTCTCTGATATTACCTCATTTTGTTTTATGTTCTCATATCTAGAATGTACATATCAAGAGTAAAATATTACAGCAGAAGCCCAAGTTCCTTCTTCCAAGTCATCGTATTCTGGATATTATAAAGATCCTCATGCCAAGGGACAAACAAGCCAACAATAGACTTATCCATACTGAAACTGGCCAAAAATAGATAACATCTCACTTTACCAATTAAGAGGTGATGTCCAATTAGCAGCTAGAGTCAGTATAATTCCCACCCGCCCCCCAAGTGTACTCTTCTAGAGGACCCAAATAAACAACGTAACAGATTCATCTCGTAACAAAAATGTAGCACAAATAGTCTTGTATTTGTGTCAGATTTCAATTTACCATAGTTATGTGAATACAGTTCCTCTTGAATGCATTCATTTGTAACCGTTATTTCTAGTATCCAACGAGCCGTGGTAACCGAGTGGTCATGATCTCGAAATTGTGGCCAGAGTTCTCGAGTTACGTGTTCGACAAGTAGTGCCGCTGAACACTTGCCACTCAACAAGTCTTCAATGGCTTGTTGAATCTGTCAAGGCTATAAGTCCTTAGAAAGCCCTTTCGCGTGTTGTGGAAATTTGTAGAATTGAAAAACGTCGCCAATAGCCCTCGAGTTGTTTCAGAGTGTGATGTAAATTAAAATCACATTCTTCTGTTTCTAGTATCCAGCTTCCTGCATTACTCCTGATATATGTATCCAAAAGTAAATAAATTATAGTTTTAAAAAAAACTAAAAAACACGCTTTTATAGTTAATCGAACTAAAAAGTAACAAATAATTCTTAATATAATATTAAAATGACTAACGATAAAATTAATGTCATAGTGGTAAAAGCGTGGGGTGCTTTGTAGTACATTTTTTCACTACCCCTCTGCATTTCGGAATATAATTAGTAAGAAATTATAACAAAACTGATATCGAGCACCCCACGCTTTTACCACAATGATATTAATTTTCTTGTTAATCATTTTATTCTAACATTAAGAATTATTTTTTACTTTTTAGATCAATTAACTATAAAAGCGTGTTTTTTAATTTTTTTAAACTATTATTTATTTTTCATTTTTTAGTTCGATCTACAGTAAAAGCGTGTTTTCTTAGTATTTTAAATTATCATTTATTAATTGATGTGAATTAATCTTTTTTGTTCGTTGTATTTGTTTTAACCATGAGAGTTTCGCTTTAGGGTTGTAGCTTAATCTTTTAATTGCCAAATCTGTAATTAGTTGTTAAATCTGGAAATGGAATCGGGAATTAGTCGCCAAATCTAGAAATAGAAAATCGTTAATCCTGATTATCCTGATAAGGAAAATGGAACAAAACTATTAAATTATTGTATTGCCATCGGTCCTTGACAAGTGTGTAAAACTTCGAATTAATCTGACCTTTTAAAGTAGGTAAAAATCGAGTTCAAGATTCCGTTACATACAGGTGAAGCTAATAAAGGCGCATTAAAAATACAGCCGTTTTCTCATTTAAGTATTTATTATTTAAGTATAAATATAAAATTTAGCTTAAACAATACACAAAAAAAATCTATTTCTTTTTAATAGATTTAGTAAAAAAAATCACTACTATCAAACAATATGTATTTCAACAAATATAAAAAAATTAATCTTTCTCTTTAATTTAATAATGTCTCAAAACCTCACTCAGTGCATTAGATTTCTATATTTCTCTTCCTCACATTAAGTACGATATACTTTCCATTAACTATATGTATCTTAAATAAAATATCAGTTACGAAAACCCTCAAAACCGATGACGAAATTATTAAAACCATTGGAACATGAGAAGAAATAAAAAGGTCTTATAATATTCTAATTACCAATCTACTTAATTGCTAATAGCAGTGTTAATGGAGCCATAAAATGAAGATTTTCCTGTTTATGTTTTTTAATTTGTTTCGAAGTTAATGATACTTAATTTTAATGTTTAGGTGCACTAAAGTTCCAAGTGAAAGTGGTATTTAACTTTGCTATATGAAGATTATTCCTAAGTGATGTAAAATTCTTAGTAGTTAAAGTAAATTTGTATAAGAGCAGACTTTATATATTCTATGCGTATCGTTAGCATAACTAATACTTGTATTTATTTTTGCATTTAAAAATGTAGTATCAAGAGTAATGTAAAATTCAAAGCTGCTTTTTTATCAGTTCAACGTCAATTTTGATCGGTTGATATATATTATTTTTCAAAAATATTAAGATTAATTTGTGTTAATTAATCTATTAGTATTAATTTGTATTTGTATAATTTTTATTCTTGCTATTTTTCTTAATTATATAGTAAAAGCATTCCATCCCGAATATTTATTTTTAAAAATTTATTTAAAATCAGTTCTTTATGAACCCGAGCCTCATAAAAATCGTTAAATTTTTCATGACAACCCTAAAAATAAGGTTCAAATTAAAAATAAAGTTATATAGCATATTGTAATATATTTATATATCTGACTGCTATATTTTTCGTATTATATGCTAAGCAACTGTGGTTTTAATTTTGTTGAAATTTATTAACACAAATAAATTGTTCATTTATCCAGTATGAGGATATTTGTTGACATGCTCTTCTTTCCAATTACTTGAAAGATATATTTGCAATATCTTTTTATATGTTAAAAAAATGCCAATAGTTAGCATATAAAGAAACAGAGAATTAATAACCTTGATATTACATATAATATAGTTTAGATGCCTTTTTTATTTGTTATTTTTTTTGTTTTTTGTTTTTATTTTTTGCTTCCAAACTGTTATTACATAGAATTTGCTTTTTTCAAGATAATTGTAACGATTCACACAATAAATTTAAATTAATATTCTTTTTAATAATTTGTTAAAAATGATTAAATATAAGAATATATTGGTTAAACTGATTCACTACGGATAACCTTTATCTAAAAGCATCCCTTTTATCACACATACATATTGCTATCTATATTATACAGTGTCGTCCTAGATATTCTGCTGCACGCTGGCTATTGTTTGTTTTAATCAAGTTTATATAGGCATTAATAGTATTATTATACGATTTATTAATAAAAATAAAGGTACAGCATTCAGACTTTAATGAAATAACTTTCTTAGCTTTTATATTAATTTCATGAACTAAAGATCTCGTTACTATCTTTAATAACATGAGCAGACTATCATTAAAATAATCATTATCTCCCTTTACGGATATTTCCTGTTTGTTAAGGCCGAACATGAAATATTTAATATATACTTGATACTATTTTTTTTTTAATTTTTCACTAGTTCATTGATTTTATTCCTCGTAGCTCCTGTCTCTGTTTTCACTCTCTCACTCAATTGACTCTTTTATACCTGAAGATTCTTTTATACTTTTATTAACTACATCAATACTGTTACTTTTAAAATATTCATTATCATTTTGTTTAGTTATCTGTACTATGTTTAAAGTATTAGTTATATCTATACATAATTCCTTTTTCCAAAATATCGAAATTTAAATCTGTTGCAATATGTAAGTGTATACTTATTGTGGTGTAATATTTTAAATGTTAAACAACAATACATAAAATAAGAACTTAACTGAAGAGTTCAAGAATGCAGAAAAATTTACTTAGCATGTTATATGGAATGGCATCATAAAGTTTTATTTAATTTAACTTCATTATTGACGAAATATATTTATACAAAATATTCTAATGTAAAATATTTTTGTTTTAACAATATTGTCTACATACAGAACATCTATAGCCCTATTGTAAGAGGCAACTGAAAGACTATTACTCAAAACTTGATCTAATATTCAAATTTAACATTATAATTAGATAAACTAATAATTTTAATAAGTTCAAAAATAAATCATTGTGTCATCACAGTTTATCAGCGTAGTTGACAAAGAATACAATATAGCTTAAAAGTGTTTACTCTTTCTCAAAATGCCCTGCTTCCGCTATCCACGTATGCTATCATAAGTTTCCGAAATACGTCTCTAATTTCTTATATATATAAGTGGTAGTATTATCTTAAGTTAGATACCTCAGTTTCATTTCTACAATAAACGGTAATAAAGTCAAATAATATCAGAATTGTAATGATAAGGTCAACCAATGGAAGACATATACTTGAGATATATATATACTAATGACTACGTTGAACAAACACGTGCTTATGCAACATAAATATCCAATTAACCTTTTAAAATGAATGCCAAGAAACAAATTTCTGTCTTTTGTTGATCGGTATTACAATATTTAATGACCGTAAATAGTTGAAGCATTCCTGAATAGTTTCGTTAACTGTAATGAATATTTGAATAATAAGCTACTCTCTAAATAATCACCTTGCGTAATTTCATTTCAAGATTCATTATTTACAAAAGTAAAAACTGTTTGTGAGGTCTATATATAGCGCCTGAATTCATTGAAATTTTTATCCAAAAAGGAAACATTAATACAGATGAATTGCTTTAGAGTGTAATAGTTCCATTGAATTTTATCTCAATGGGCAATTATATTTGATTCAAATGAAGTGAGAAGTGATTAATTTTGTTTATTCTATAGTTAATTAACTACTGACTTTTCTTGCAATAAAATATGACAATGATGTTTTAACTATATTTTTCCCCAGCTAAACATTATTAATATTATTACTTCCCCGGTAATATTTAAATTTTTAATAAGATATTAATTCTTGCCGAATAGAATTTTTCAATTATTTGTTATGTGTTGAATATTATTTATTCCTTATTTACTTATAATTAATATTTTTATGACTCTTCTAATATCAAAATTAACCCAAAGAATGAAAATTGACTGAAGACATTGTTTTAAATGGGCGTAAGAGTAATGAATTATTTAGTACATTTTTGTAGTTTTCCAATTAATAAAAAAAGCCTTCTTTTACTAGGTTTTATTATTTAAAAAAAATGTTCAAATATGTTCATACTACTAAACTTTTTAATTCAATTATTTATTTATGTAGCTAAACTCAAAAAAAATTACAAGGATCTAATTAAAATTTAATCAAATTCTCATCTCAAATTATACTAGAATGTTTTGAAGTATTTTTTTTCTTATATTATTTTTTCTTATTATTTTTGAACGTAAGTCTCAACGTATTTATTAAAACAAATTTGACTAATTAAAAACTTATTTCTTTGAAACTGGTGCTGTTGGCAAATATTGACTTCACATATACATTTTTTATGTGAAATTATGCGCTTTGGCTCTTTTTTTAATTCTGATGCTTTTAATTTCAAACAACTCCTTTAAAATGTTAAGAAATCTCATCAGTCTTTTACCCGTTTTTTTCTGCCTCTATTTTTCTTCAATGAATCAGTCTACAATAACGATTTTTCGTTAAATCTGTGTGATGGAATACTCTTTTGTATGTATATATGTATACGTATATATATATATAGAGAGAGAGAGAGAAAGAGAAAGAGAATATATATATAGATATAGATATAGATAGATATATTCTACTACTGAGGTTATCTTATTTTTTACCTATACTGTTATATTATATTTATTGTTAATTGCTTTGCATTTCAGATCTGTGGCAATTATATATATTCTATTATGTATTCTATTCTAATATTCCCTATAATATATATATATATATATATATATATATATATATATATTCTAAATTGTCATAAATCTAGAAAAGCAAATCACTGAACAGAAATATAATAAGACAGTCTAGGTCAAAAATAAGATAGCCTCAGTACTATAATTGCAAACTCTTAGTTTTAATAACTAAGATTGTGTAAGGTTAAACATAGTTTTAAAGCCATCCAACCTTCTTCTATAGTTGTCAACATATATATAAATATTGAGAATTTTCTAAGACCCAAAAAATGTTTAAAAATTTTTAATAAAAATTACACTATCTAATAGCTTATTTAAAATCAACAGAACCAAATTCTTTCCTAACACTTTGAGTATGTTGACAACAATAAAAATAAATGACATAAAAAGGAATCATATTTGTAACAAGTATGAAATAGAAATAGTTAATAGTCAATGTTGGTTATCCAAAATAATCCCCCCTATTAATTTAAGTTTAATACAATATAATTAATATATAAGTATCATTAATTATTTTTACTTCTTTTAGTGTGTATTTTTGATCTCAAAAAGCATTTAAAAAATATGAAACTCAAAAAAATCATTTTAACGGGCTTATTAAAGCTCTAAGATTATATTAATTTCCCTAGTTCCTAAGAATCCCTTACATAATGTCAAGGATACATTAATCCCTTACGAAATATCAAGCATTAATTAATTTTCAGTGCATTTAACTCTGTCTACTAAGCAAGAACATGGTTTATTTACGAATATCAAGTTTCCGACGTAATTCGCACCAATAGTTTTAACTACCTAGGGCGCCACATTAGCACGGCCTTGCTTTTATGTCTTTAGTCATATGAAATCCAAGCAGGTTGTTGCTGATCGTGGCACATCAAACTGCTGACTCTAGGCTGAATATGCAGAATTCCCAATCTAGGTTAGATAAACCTAGTTAAACACGTCCAATTTTCAGAAAACTTGGGATATCAATTAATGATCCCTTTTTAATATGCACTCCATATTTTTAATCCAATTTATTGGAAAATTAAATAATTGTATGTTGTTACTATCGTATTAAAATTACTGTGATTTAAAAGAGCTTAAGGCGATCGTTACTGTAGAGCAGTGTTCCTTAAGCAAGGAGTCATGTTATTTGTGGTTGAAGTCGCCAGAAATTTTAGGATTTTTGATAAAAGAACCATGAAATATTTTCCTAGGATTGCTAGTGTAGAAAGATTTCTATTGATTGTAAAACCATTCGAAATTCTTGTTGGAAATATCACTCATTTGCCGCTAAAATCACAAGATTTTACAGAGTTATCAACAGATTCGGGGTTACAAATTGATTTAATACGAAGTTCTTAGAAGATTTTTGGCTAAGACTTTCAAAAGAGTTTCCAACAATTTCTGAACCTGCAATATTGTATCTTTACCTTTTTCTACAACTTATTTATGTGGGACGACGTTTTTGAGACGACAACCATAAAATCAAAGCATCGATCAAATCTAAAGAAAATTGAGGAGGTACTTCGACCGGAGGTGTTGATTATATTCCAAGATTTAATATACCATAATTAAAAATAATCAAGTACATCCTTCCCATTGACACTTAGATCATATATGTGCTGTTGTTAATAAAATATTATGATCCCAGAAGCGAACTCGAAACGACTACATTAATAAATAGACTATAGTTTGTGAATAATGTATCACGTATTTACATTATATGTTTATTTTGTTATTTAATTAAAATTTCTATATCGTGATATTCAAAGTAAAGAAAACAATTGAATATACTTATTACTGCAAAACAATAACATACTACGAATAAAACTCCTATAAAAATACCCTAGCACGTGTAAACTTTGCGCAATGCTTATAGGGTCACACAAAATTTTGTACAAAAACTGGCGTCGCCACCCCGAAAAGTTAAAGAACCCCTGCTGTAGAGTTACACCTACTTGAATTGATGATATTCTTAAATATCCATGATTTAACTATGCTCATGATAACATACGAATAAGCCTAATTCAAAACCACTGATCATTTATATTTAATTAATTTTAAACGATCAATGTCAGAAGCAACTTTCAAAGAAGAGATAAATTTCCAATTCAACCATATCAAATTTTATTTGCCTCAAGTGATTGGTAAAAAAATGAGGAGCTATTAATAATTTTCTAATCTGGTGACGTACGATTTTTTTTCGAGAAAATAAAGGATTGAAATAACATTGAGGTATATTACATAGCATAAAATTAATTATTTTATAAATAGCTGTGTATTTTCTACAAGAAATACTAAAGTACAATGAAGTTATGAAATGCTGAATGTTTTTTTTATTTCTCAAGACAATGGCAAACTTTTAGCATACACAGCAAATTATTATCAAAAAGTTTGATAGTTGCGTATAGTATTTCCTTTTATTTTAATTAAATTATGAAATCTCATAAAATGGAAAATTCTCACAAAAAAGATCTTAAATTAGTTTAAGGAATTGGGCTTCATCTAGATAGCTTCTAATTTTCTTTTTTAAATTAAAGTATGCTTTTCTTTCCTTATTCTCGATGTTTTGCTAACTGAATAAAACATTCTAGCAAGAAATATATTTTTTTTTAACTTTTAAGAAGAGTAAAGTAAATATCTACTTTGAATTATACTCGTTTCTTGAGAATTAATACACTGAAAATAAAAATGTTGAATAATGATTTTTATTTCGTTATTTCTTATTGTTTAACTTTTATTTTTGGCAGAATGAAAATAAATTACTGTGCGTAATCGTCTTTCTACCTCAATAAAAATAATTTTTTTCTTGGTCAAAGTTTTGAATGAAAACAGTGAATGATTTGAATGATTATAGTAATTGTTAAACGAAAAATCTTAAATTACTTATTTTTAAAGCAATGTAATGGTTCTCGGGTAAACTTTTTATTAAAATAATAATATGGATGGTTAAAAAATAGTTTAACAAGAAGTTTAACATTAAAACTGAAAATAAATACTTAATTTTAAAATGTAACAATAAATTTTAAATTAACATACTAATTACTTATTAATGAACTAGTGTGATTAATAGTTAAATTCTCGTGACTAACTGCATTTTGTTAACTGCAGAGGGTAAGAAATAGACTTAGAATAGAATGCAAAAGATATTTTAAAGAATAAATTTATTATAAATATCTAACGAATTCTATTGTTCTGAATAAAATTAGATATTTATTTAAATATATTTTATGCTTCTAATGATCTGAATGCAGAATATTAGGATATTTACAATAAATAAAAAGTAAGCCTAAGAAGAAATATAAAAATTAAATAAATTCCAAATAACGGGAGCATAGATGAAATTCTTCGGAAACTCTAAATAAACATTTTATTACTTCCCAAAACAATTTGATATGAAAAAATGTAAATTTGAAAAGAACTTAGTGGTGTAATAATCTTCTGTTGAATAATTATTAGTCATTTTTTGTCATAAAAATGAAAAATATTAGATATGTGCTATAGAACATTCTGCTATGCTGCATTAGACCTAATCTTATTTTATTAAACACAAGTTAATCAACAATTTATTTTATTTCAGAATAACACAAATTTATATATGAGTGAACAAGTTCCTACACAATATATCTTGCCTCAAACATTCCTTTGACCTATCCATAGAAATGTTCACTTAATTCACTGTTTTCCACAATATCAGTTTTGTTACAAAACTTCTTGAAACAATCATTTGTATTCACATGTTACCAAAACACAAAAATGATTCACCTAGTTTATGTCATATTTCTTTCTTTTTCCTTTCCGACCTTTAACACCTCACACCAACAAACAATCTACTAGATGTCTTTAGGAAACCTTGGGAGCTACTTTAAAATCTTTGCTTGTTCTGATGCGATTTCCATGTCATTGGGTTTGTTTACAGGTACACTACAACTTTCCTTTTTCGGCTACTTTATATGGACAGATGCAGTTTTCTTTCCACAGGAAAAATAAGGACTATAAAGAAAGTTTTTCCTTTCTTATATTATGATAGTATATACATATTTCTAAATGAAATAAAAGTACTGTTATTGTACAAAGAATTCAATTTATACAGAAAAAATTCTAAATTTTAGAGTTTATTTCTCAGCTCTATATTTTAATCCTTAGCATGCCATTTTGCAAGAAGTAACAGAGTATATGTAATTCATGATTTTTATTGTAATTTTTACTTACTTTGTGTGTGTGTTGTTTTTTTTCAGAACACAAAATAATTCTAGTATATTCTTTACATTACAACATTTTTGACAAAACAATAATGTTACTCATAAGTCTGTACTCGTTTCGAAAGAGAAGTTGATTTTGTTATAATTAGATGTTAATCTTTACCTTAAAATGTTATATACCTTAAGATTCAATTACCTTTTTCTTATATGTTTATAAATTCTTAGGAACATATTTCAGAAAAAGTTTTAAAATTTTTACCCAACTTTTGAGTATAAAGGTACCTCACTAATGTTTTCCTCCTTAAATACTTCCAACGTAGAAGAAAATCCATATCAATGTATTCATGAAGGGCCCTTAAGATCAAATTCGTAGAAATTTGAGAACTCTCTAAATAAAAATAATTGTTTGGATAAAAGTTGGTTTAAATTTTCAATATAATGAGAATAAGGCATTTTAAACAGAAAACTAAAACTTATTTTTGCATCACAGCTGACTTTTTCGGATCAATTTGCAGACACAAAAATTCATTTAAAAAGTTTAAACTCTGAATATTCATAAAGAGAAACGAGCTGAAATCGGAAGAACACAAAAGCAAGGAAAAGGAGTCTAAACTCTCTGAGAAATTTAACACACTTTTACGGTTTGTGGAACAGTGCTAAGAAATTGAGTTAGGCTTAGACAAACTCATTTCCATATTTAAAAGAGAACAGCATATAAAGAAAGCTAGACAAACATAACTTTTCAGATGAAAAGTACTTTTATTTGCAGTGCTTATGTTTATGCAAATCCGAAAAGATGCACAAAACTTATATTCTTAGGAAACCTTTCTTTTATTTGTAAAAACTATGTGTGTTTCTTAAAAGTAATGGCCCTGTCATTGTCTTTGAAACAAGAAAAACGATTCGTGTGGGACGATAAAGAACTCGATATATTTCTATTAGTTTCAAATCTTGATTGACTATTTTAGCGGTATGAAACATTTTTGAAAGATTTTTGTAGATTTTATAATATAATGTTAAAAATCATTGATTTAATTAAATGCAGGAAAAAATGGAAAATAAAAACTTCAAAAGTGTTTGTACCCACATAAAAATGCGTGATTTTGTATTACTAATAAACTAGAACTACATGTTACGAAATACTTCAAAAAGTTCCATCCCCTTTTCATAAAAGGTAAAATGTTTATTTATACATTCATTTTTTTTTTTTTTTGGTTCGGTGCCTTAGAAGCAGCGTACCCGCTTCGTAAGGTTGCGGGTTCTATTCCGGCTGGAGTCAATAGATTTTCTGGATGCTTAAATCATAGGCACGCATGTTATATGATTATGAGGTATGTAAAAGATCCCAATCAAGTATCAATTTGGCTCTGGTACTCTCGGTAAAATGAAATCAATGCAATATTTAGCATCCGACGAGAGCTTGAGATAAAATTAGTTCAACCGTCCAAATTTGGTAGCAAAAGTCGCCACTAGATAGTGCCACCATAAAATAGCTCTCAAATTTGGGGACTTGCCATATCTGTTGTGTTGTTTCTAATGCCACCTGTCTGACGTAGTCAGATCGAGGCCCATGAAATTCATCGCAGCAAGGGGCAAGAAGTACGCCTGTCGTTGGCCTGGGCCTTGAGCACCATGCAGATGACAGTACGAATTAGCTCGGCGAAATTCCCCGAAGGAAGGACAGATGGCGACACCACCTATCTCCACCTCCACAATTTTGGCATGGAACTGAAGGGGAGGGAAATATTCTCCAGTCCCCTGCATTTATGATTCATCCCACAAGACTTTTGGACCCACTGATTTAACGAGCACGTACTCGGAGGGTATTTGGTGGCATCGAACCCAGGCCTTCCGGTCTGGAGTCCGATGCTCTATCCACTAGGCTACCTACGGCCTTATCTGCATAGCCTTACTTGCCAATATGCAGCTCATGAAAAACAATATTTTTTTAATGACAATTTAAATATTAGGATAAACCCAGTGGAGTAATTGAATTTATTAGTAAAACTTTGTCATAATTATGTTGTCTGCTTTTAGGAATATTTGTAAGGCCTCTTTTGATACACATCTGCGTTTCTTGCAAAATATCCTTAATGGTACAATATCTAATCTAACATTTCTAAGAAATTAGCATTAAATTTAGCTATCTCCATCGTTTGTGTATAATGTTAACTATCTAATCATATATCTTCATCGTACTTTCATATGTATCCAAAACTCAACATATTCAACAGCATGCCGCTGAAGAACCACCGCGTAGAGGAGGCCGATGCACGTTAAATCTCTCAAGGCTCAACGTCCTCCCATTGGTGTGGTGTGATAGTTAGAGGATGAGATTCCAGCTCAGGTGTCATCCTCGTCACTTGATCAAGGTTCAAAATTAGGAGATCCGTTGCCAATAGCCTAGTGTTGCTGTATTATGAGACGTTAATAAAAATCTCATTCACTCACTTGCATGAATACTTTATAACTAAATCCCATGACAACTATATATGATTTTGGCATTAATTTGTATCAACCCATGAATGAATATTGTAAAACTAGTATACTATATTTATACTTTTGTAAAATTTCATGAAAAATATTTATATTATGCTTTATATATATGTGTTTTGCAAATTGTGTGAATTCCAGTAAGAGTTTTTGCTGTAAATCGCACTTCTCTTTGCAACAATTTTATTTTCGATACTTTTACAAACAAAATGACACCACAGATGTCCAAAAACATAACTCACCTACGTATCTGTTGTGAAGTTTGAGAGGAAAAAGATTGCTTTGCAGCAATCGCATATTGCTACCCGCTGCCACCCTATTTCTCCTTTCATATTTCTTGCCATTATTTGACGGGTTAAAGAAAACATTAAAAACAAGTAACTGAATGCCAATGAAATGCGTAAAAGCTCCCAAAGCTATGCGTTCAAATTTATTCTTCATTCTTGAAGTATGGGAGTTAATGAAAAAAAGGTATGAAAAAAACGATATCTGTTTTGACTTTCTTAAGTGGGAATAAATTTCTTATAGTCGGAAATATCGGAAAACTTTGGAAAAAAAGCAGGCGAAAATATTGCTTCATAGTTTTCTTTTATTGCTGTTTTTTTTTTCTTCTCTCTTTCTTTCCTATGGGGGAGTTGCGAGCTTGCCAACTGATGTCGAAGGCATTTTCTTTTCTTTTCCTTTATCCGCCTTTCTCTTTAAATTCCATCCAGACATTAATGCCAGCAACTGTAGAAGAAAAGAGTTTTCTATTTTTGCTTACTGCTTGAAATGTTTATTAAACTGAGAATATATATTCTGCAGTGTTTTTTGCAGCCCCGTCCTCCTTAAGGATGAGAAAAGATCTATATATAATCAATAATGTTTTTATTCTTATCTATTCACTTTTCAGATTCAACCATTTAACTTATCTGTTGATAAAAAAAACATGATCACATATACCTACCATTTTTAGTCTGACCTGCTAAAGTGGCCGTGGTGGTCAAGGTATTGGACTCGTGGCTGGCGTGTCATGAGTTCGAGCTCAGTACCACTGAAGACCCGCCGTGTACAGGACACGTTAAATCTGTCAAGAGCTCAAACATCCTCTTGGTGGTGTGGTAGTTAGGAGAGGGGGTGCCAGCTCAGGTGTCATCCACGTCACTTGACCATGGTTCAAAATTACGTGGTCCGTC
>BMAV01023907.1:1130977-1142580 GCA_019973955.1 Trichonephila inaurata madagascariensis
AGCCCCGTCCTCCTTAAGGATGAGAAAAGATCTATATATAATCAATACTGTTTTTATTCTTATCTATTCACTTTTCAGATTCAACCATTTAACTTATCTGTTGATAAAAAAAACATGATCACATATACCTACCATTTTTAGTCTGACCTGCTAAGGTGGCCGTGGTGGTCAAGGTATTGGACTCGTGGCTGGCGTGTCATGAGTTCGAGCCCAGTACCACTGAAGACCCGCCGTGTACAGGACACGTTAAATCTGTCAAGAGCTCAAACATCCTCTTGGTGGTGTGGTAGTTAGAAGAGGGGGTGCGAGCTCAGGTGTCATCCACACGTCACTTGACCATGCTTCAAAATTACGTGGTCCGTCGCCAAAAGCCCTCGTGTATCTGAACAGTGCGACATTAATATTCACTCACTCTGTCATATGTATATACATATCTTCGATAGCCTTTTTCTTGTTTTCCTTGCAGGTTTTTGTTGATAGGTAAGATATATAAAATAAATATGTATTAATTTTAAAAAAGGTGTGAGTAATTACTTTTTTAAATATATAGTGTTTATGAATTTAAAATTTGTTTTATGTGGTTTATATAAAGTATATTAAAAGATGAACCTCTATATATAATGAATTTTCTATAAGACGAACTTTTTTCCACGATTTAGCGACTTCGTTATACAAAGGTCCGACTGTATATGAATATATAACAACATGGTATTTTACAAAAGGGGAGAGATGTTATTATTTTTTAAAATTTATTGTAAAAAGAATACGATTAAATAATTATTAATAGATCTGTCACAATATTTTAAACAACTATTATGTATATTTGTAAAATTTGTCCAATAAATATTCGTTTAGTTAAAAGGAATTCTATGCAAAATTAAATATGAAGTTGTTAAAAATTTCGATTTTCGTAATTTTTTCCCCTTTTTAAAAAATATTACAAGACATCTAAGAACCAATTTAAAAATTGATTGATCCTTTTCACAAAACTATCATGTAGATCCAGGAGAAAATTGAAATTCTGATAAAACTGAAATATAAAACGGAAAACTGAATATAACCGCTTTAATCAAAAAAACATGAGCTTCGGAATTTTTTTTCACAAGACCATAGGAATGAATAAGTTATACTTTAAGATGCATAATAAATATACTAAAAAAAAATTTAGAGCGACCGTTATTTTAAGTTGAAGGAATTATATTTACAAATCTAGTGGAAAATTCTTTATCCATTTCAGCATTCAACTTACTTATTTTTTAAAAAAATAATATTCATCGTATTGGGTATTATACTTATAACTGATTTTAAATTAAAATATTCCGGATTCATCCACTTTTTCCTCGTTTTCTTAAATATCCTATTTCAGTCAGAAAAATACTTGTTAAGTTTTCAGTTTACTTTTAAAGAGAAATGGTTGCACGGAAACAAGAATATCTCTGGAAAATTGTTTTTGAAACAGAGAAGAAAAATTGATTCGATTCTTAAAAACACCGTTTTTAAATTTAAATTATTTTTTTCTGGAAAATAATTAACTTCTGTTTGTTTTTAAAAATATCTTGTTAAACTGTTTAATAATTAATTAGTTTTATGTAACCATTAGGTTAGTAATAATTAATTTCCTACATGCGAGAACCATTCACTTTTAATTTCTAATTTTTTGGTTCAACTAAACTCCCTAAAGCTCTACAAATTGAAACAAATATCTGTACAGTTTCTTTCGATTCACTTTAATTAACTTGTAACTATATTAAATGATTTACTAAAAATATAAAAAAGAATAACTATAAAATTCATAATAGAATAATCACTCTTAGAAAAAACGGAAGCTCGATGAAGAAAGTCGTTGTAATTAAATATGAGTAAAACTAACAGGCATATAAGGAAATGATTAAAAACCTTAATATCCATCAATACCTTATACTTGCACATTGAATGCTAAAGTCAGTTATTGAGGAACCTCCCCTCCGCGGTGAAAATGCATGCTTGTTTATATAGTAAGTAGTAAAATTTCCTTACCTCATCTTACGATTTATTATACGTGGCATTTTTGTTAATTATTTCTTCTGATAAGACACATTTGTGGGATATCCAAATCTGGCAATTTTAAGTGTTACATACATGTTCAATTTGCGAAGAGTTTGAGGACCTAGTTGGGCAAAAGAGAGTCTCATCGACATGGATGTAGTCTAATAATTTACGAGTTGTGTGGAACCTGGCATTATCGGGTTGTCAAATGGTCCCAAGATGAGATGCCGGGAAGGATATCGAAACAACTGACCTCAGGATGTCAACAACATACGACTGAAGCCTTAAGTTGTACACAGGATGATTATAGACGACTTGATATCGTAAGAGATAATATTCCACCTTATCACACCAAGGGATGATGGTATGATGGTAAGAGGTAATGATTATATACCTCTTTAAAGCAAAGCTGATTGGTACCGCAGCCATAGCCTTCTCTACACATGAATCCTTTGATTATCTGTTGAAAGATAGAAGTGGGAATCATAACTAAACATTTTGCAATGCCGGTCTGCTGGCAACAGTGATAATCAACTCTAGTATTCCTCTTGACGACTCTGCCAAAGTTGTGAAATTAAATGCAGTGAGAGCGTAATTCCGGAGCAGCCAACCTCCATAAAATGGTGTAAGGTACCACGGGTGATGTAAAAAAAGCTGTAGCTTGTCTGGTGCATAATGATGCAGCTGGAGAAGTACAAGGTTGGCATACAATCGTTCGATCATACTTCCCATTTTTTCACCTATGCATTCCATAGCCTTCACTTCGTCACTGTGCAGCAACTATTGCTACCATAATCTTTTCAGAGTCATGTTCATACGGTGCGATGGCCTAATGCATGTTATGACCAGCCAACTTCACTCCTCCCAACTATGCAGCCAAGTTCGAAGTTGCCTAATTAGCTATCAGATCTTCAGCAATGTCATAATATTAATGGTTGCCAAAAGAGAAATTGGCTATCAATCTAAAATAATATGATAACCATCAATAAATAAATGATGTCATACAAGAGGATATTTCTGAAAAAATTCTCATTTAAATGGGTACAAATAAAACAAAATATAAAAAATTCTAAATTAGCCAGATTAATTGCAGCAATATAGAATTGCTATATATACATAATTTTTGTAATTTTAAATAGTATCAACAAAAATTACCAAACACAGATCTCATAACGTTCTTCAGGTTTGGTTCTCCTTTAGTTGCAACTGTGAATTAACTCACACATAATTATAAATGGACTCAAATAAAAATTCAGTTTCAAACAGCGTTTTAACAAAAACAAATTTTACTGGTAAATGTTATAAAAATTTATATTAGATAGATATTTAATTAATTTTAATAAATTATCAAAAATGTTTTATAAAAATATATGCATTACTAACTGTGAACGCCATATATATTCATCGTACATCTTTTAAAATATCTTAAGTATGTGCAGATTGCTACGCTTATATCGAAATTGTGTTAACCATGGAACTGATTGATAGCTAATTAGAAAAGCGTCGTTCGGAAAGCTTGTTTTTTTTATTCATTGCTTCGATCATTAATCGTAGGCAGCAGATGTGAATTGGTAACTCTTAGTTATTGAATCGTATGTAAATTCTTTATTCGCCCTTTTTTTCAACAATTTTAAGAAGAATTCTCTCTGCGTTTTTAGGAAAATATAAATTAATCAAATTTAAAAAAAGAAATCTCGACTTCAAACCTACCGCTCAATAATTTTGAAAATTGTCGGGGAACAGCTGCGTTTTAGGATTTTTTTCCCGCGTAAGTTCCACAAATACTTATCGAGGAGCGCAAAAGCGGTAAGATTTTGGTGCTGACTGCTTTGAAGGAAAAACTACTGCAGGTCAACATCACGTGACATTGGCATTGCTGTTGATCGGAATTTCATTAGTCCATCGAATTTTTCCCCCCTTCTCCTACACCATTTCTTTCAACGGGAACGGTTCAATGTTAATAGTGATAAGAAACATATCATTCGGAGACAATTGAAGTATTTCTCGAATTTAATCATTTTGTATTGATTCTATAGAAGCAATCAAAGAAGGGTAAAAAATATCTGCTTCTTAATAATTTAATATGCAAGACAGTGCTTTGTATGGTTATTAGTGGCGTTTAGCAGCTGTAAAAATATTTCTAGTATAATGCGTATGAAATTTAAATAAAACATCACTGAGAAATTTTTAAGGTTTCCAAGTACCCTAAAATTGTGAATTTTAGCAAAAATTGACAATTTTTTATGATTTTATTTTACAGGCCATCTTATTAGCTTTATAAAAATACCAAGTTTATTATTTTCCATTCTAGAACAAAAGAACAAAAACTACAAGTGTTTTAGTAGAAGCAGATGCCACTACTTTAAGCAAGATGTCATACTTTAAAATGCGGCTTACTGGAACTGTGTTTTTAAATGCTTAAAAGGGGAAAGCAATTGCTTAAAAAGTTTTGAAAATAATTAACTGAAATTTTTTATGTATGTTCTGTATAATGGTAAACGTGTTTTAACCATTAGATTTATCAATCGCTGTTTTATTACAAAATTTACAGTCCCTTATGTGAATATAATCACCGGTTTTTTTTAAGCAATTTCATATAATAACTAAGATAAAGTGCTCTAGTTCTTGTAAAAATTAAAATATCTCTTATCCTGAAGGTCATTTCAAGAATGAATAGCGAAGCAACACTTCAAAATTGAAAATTTGTTCATAAACTTTTTGTACAGAATGAGCTCCGTTTAAGTAAATTTTTACCAATTTTTCCCATTTTAGTAATAATAAATTATTTGTCTCTTCTTAATTTTAGCATATTTTTCTTAAAAAATGTACTAAATAAATATAAAAACCACACAAAAATTCCCCTTATCTTCATTTTTTTTTTAAAAAAAAGTTTTCGCAAGTAATCGGATACCTTAATAACTTCATATGTAAGACAAATTAGTGCATTATAAGGTTATTACTCGCGTTTAGCAGCTGTGAAAATATTTCTAGTACAGTACGTATGAAATTTAAAGAATACAACACTGAGAAATGCTTAAACTAATAATTGTTGAAAAGGGATCAATTTTCATAGAAAAAATTCCAACCGATTTCAGCATAGTCAAATGTTCAATGTAGACTTCGTTTTCCCTTGTAATGTTTCCAATACGTTATATACTACTGTAACCCACTTCAAAAATGTTATTTTTATTAAAAAAAGAAGAATCATGATGTTTTTAATATGAATTAGAGCATAATTATGATATGTTTTAATCTTAATTTGCATAAAAACTACTGTGATTTCAAAATTCTCAATAGATCAGAGCTCTCATACAAATTAAATTAGTTACTATAATAGACATTTTTATTTAACTAAAAATTTTCATATACTCTCAACTTGAGAGGATAACAAAAGTAAACTTTATCTGAATGTGAGCACAAAGCAAACGCTAGACATAAAAATTTCAACTAAATAATTTGCGAAGCTAATTAATATTCTAACTCTCTTAATCAACGTAATTCAAATTAAATTCGAGAAATAATTACAGCGGTGATTAGTGTCTTAACTTCCTTCGAGGCACTCCAAATCAATCCCTCCTTTTGACTACATTCAAAAACGCTGTTTATACTAAGCCGTAAAAGCTCGTTCACTTCAGCTCTTTACATATTTACATAAAAAAAAAACATTGGGAAACGAACATGGACATTCTGGAAGAAGTATAATCCACAAAACATAATATAACAGAATATGATAAAATCATATTTACAAAATGTGGTAGTTCAAAATAAGAACAAGCCTCCCACAATGAATTCGAACAGTCACTTTTAGAATCTTACTTTTTTGTAAAAGATAAATTTTTACTGTAATGGCTTTATTTACTAAATTAGGCTATAAAATACTTATCAATTAATAGGCTTGTACATCTGAAATATATACACAAACTTTCTAATTATCTTTCATTAGGTTAATAACTATTAATTCTGTGATACTGTTATTAGTATTATTTAGTCAGTGGGCGTAACGGAGAATATTATGGCCCCCGTGTAAAATCTGGTTTTGGCTTTAATATTTTATAAATCGGTTAAATACATACTTTGTGTCAGTCAAGCTTTGGACCCCCTAGAATCTTGAGTCCCCCCCCCCCGAAATGCTGGGAGGGGGGGTATTTAGTATCTTATTGATTAAGCATACTCAAAAACTGAATAAAACTGCTTTTGTGAAATCAAACTTCTTTTCTATAATGTGATTTTAATAAAATGAGCTTTAATACCCATTAACAAATCTTTAAAATCCATAATTCCATACAAAACAATACTATTAACCAAAAACAATATACAAATGTTCTATATATATATCCATTAATAAAATATCAACATCAGATTTTCGCTTTAATTTTACATTTTATCCACTAATTCTTACATAACTACATAATATCCGCATGCTTATTAATATTAATAGCATTCATCATTTTCTCGATATGTTAACACTCTAGCACTATACACGAGTTCTCATTCCATCCGTGTGTATCCAAGAGCAAATTGAAGCTTTGTGAAACTGCGAGTTTCCGCGCCTGAAGCATCCAAGCACGTTCCCATTCTCCTTCCAGTTTAATTGCTAGGTAATTTGAGATAATCCAGTGATTATTCGTATCGTATCGCAATTATAGAATGAACTCAGCGCACCTTTAAGGCAAGCGATTAAAGTGTTTGCTAGTATTGCTAAGTGCTCTTCCTCAACTATACATTAAACGAGTAGTATAGCCGCTGTCGCAAGGCGTCTGTTGTGATATAATGTGTTGGTTTGAGTAATTAAGTCCACGATTAAGCATCTTGCATTACTGTTTGACGGGAAACATGTTCGGGATCGTTACCTGTGGTCTATTATCAAAGAGTAGATATCGAATCCATGGTGGGTGTCTAATGCTTCTCTCGATATTTACGCTTTAATCTGAACCAGAACAGGATACTGGTTACCTCACTTTACCCTTTATTCAAAGCAGATAGAGATGTGGAAAAGCATTATTGGTATTTACTGAATAAATTAGTTCTGGAACTTAAAACATCGCATATCTATATATAATAGTCTAAGAGAAAATCACTGAGATGAAACACTTTTGGAATATCTTAAGTACTCTAAAGCTCATCTTTATATTTCTTAAAGGTATCTCTAAATCCCCCATATTATCAAAAATACTTTGTATGTTTTAAATCGAGTTAAATTATAGACCTTGTGCTTAACTCTATGCAGTTTGAGTTACAAGTACGTATCATTCAAAAAAAATAATAATTTAAATTGCTTTGTTATTATATATATATATATATATATATATATATATATATCATATACATCGACGTATAACGCGCATCTATACTTTCGCACTATATTTTTTTTTTAATTTTTAGGTATATTTGCTGTATAACGCGCACCCTTTTTTTTACAAAGAAACCTGAAATGTACATGTGCAATGTTCTCATCTTTTGAAGTCATTTGTTAGAAGTATTATATTAGGTTTTTCAGCAATGATATACTTCTAGAACTAAAACCTTAAAGAGGTGTTACAGAGTATCTGGATGTTTGAAGATGAAAAAGCGTTCTGCCAGTCTAGAAATAGTGTGTGATGGAATGATAAAAGCATGGAATTAAATTAAACCTGACATAGTTCAAAAGTTATTTAAAAATGTATTATATCTAACAATCTAGATGGAATGGAAGATGATTATTTATTTACGTATCAGAGTAAAAGATGTTGGACGAAGATAAAACAAAATTCAATGATGTCCCTAAGTATATTACGGAGGACGAATATATGACTAACTTTTCATTTTATCCAATAATGATAATGTACGCCATTTCCTTTAAATAAACAGTATTACATACATATATTAAACTAATTTTTTTAATGCTCATCTCTTCTCTTTATTTTTAAAGCTATTATTTTTATATCTGGGGTATAACGTTCATCCTCAAATATCGATCATTTTTGGTGTTAAAAGTGCTTGTTTACCCAAGTTATAAGGTATTAACTATATACTTGAAAGATTATTATTAAACTATAATGTTCCCGTTTCTTTAACACCAAAACACACACCACAACAACTGAAATAAGGAGATGTTTTGTTAGTTTTACTACTTAGTACCTTTGTGACGAAAGATTCTAACCTGGGATTATCATCTGACAATCTATACTACATATTTGTATAATATTTGGAATTATTTTCTATTTTACTCTAAATGGTTTTGTTAATAGAGATCTTTGCTATTTTACAAGCGTTTTCACTATTCTCTGCTACTTTTTATATTCTTTAATATAAAGAAAGAAAAAATATTTTTAAGCAGAATAAATCTAAATCTTTTTATCAAGAAATTTAATTAATTCCCCTGAAAGGCTTCCAGCTTCAATCTAGAAAACAGTTCTGTTGCACCGCAATTTATAATGTGAGTTATTACCCTACTCCAATCAATTAAGGTCCTTTCAGTTTTAAATTTATAGGAGCATGTATTTTACATAAGACAAATAATTAACTAAATGGTGTAATTTTCTTTAGAAAAATTCCTTTAAGTGCCTGAAATTCTTTTTTGTAATCATTTTCATACGATTATTCTCAACGAAGATCTTCCATATTTATATATTCTCCTATTTTTAAAAGTTTATATTTTTTTTATCCTTTATTTTTGCATTTCTGAAATGAAATTAAAGCTGCCCACTTTAGGATATTAAGTTACGAACTAAAGTGCTGTCAAATTTTTGCTGTTGAAACTTTTATGAGGGAGTTATTATAATCTTAACTTCCACCTAATTCATATTAATGAAGAGCAGCGTGTTACGAAACTTGCTTACTATACTCTGAAGAGAATCTTGTGGAAAAGCGAGAGGAGGGAGTCTGCTTAAAGTGAAGCACTTTTTCAAATGATTTCTTTAAACTGAGGCGATTTGTGGAAGATTGAAATATACTCCTGCTATAAAATGACGATAAATTTTCCATCTTCTACTTCTTTTGCTTTGGAGTAAAGAAAGACGTCCGGGCAGTAACTTAGTCTGCAATGCATAAATTGTATTTGAGGCTCCAGAGAAAAATGTATATTCTTCTTTCGTGGTAATATATTTCGTTTCACTGACAGAGGGAACGTTTGTTAAACATTTATCAAAACAGATTTCAAAACTAATTCGATTCTTTTTTAATTTCTAAAACACTTTAAATTTCTTTATATATATATATTGGTTACCAAACCAGTACTTTTATTTAGTATGGTGAAAAACGATGTGTTGTTTCATAATCAACCCTAAATTATTGATACCGAAAACATAAGATGGAAATAAACATAAAACTACTGTCTCTCAAATGAATGTAGAATATTATATTTAACCTTTACTGGTCCATAAAGTAGCTAAGAGTTAATATTAGTATGTAACTGTTTATTTTAGTTTGTTTAGATGTGAAATAAAGATCTTAAGAAAAAAATAGATTGCAATGTTTAGTTTTATCAGGCATTCGTTTTCCTTTGTTCGAATATTCTTTATTATCGTACATTATTACTTTCCAAATAACATAAAATATGAGAAAACACAGTACGGTAGAGTTCCGAAAACTCGGCCTAATGTGGATCGAAGAGTGGCCGAGTTTGTGAAAATGCCGGGATCTCGAGAACGATATAGAAAAATAATAAGTACGAGTGTTTCCTCAGAAAAAACAACAGAAAATAAACTGCACAAATACTCTTACAAAAGAGAATTACGTACTTTATGAAGGCATAGAGCATTTACTACTTGAAAAGGAAAATTATGAATACATAGTACATAATAATTTACTTTATCAGACACACCTCAGAAGAATAATTTATCTAACATAATGACTTGCTCGGTATCGTTCTGGAACCATTGTTACGACGTCAACTTCATCGGCTTCTTCACATCCAAAAACTCATCTAGGTTTTTTTCTTTTTTACCTTCAAGGGTTGTAACCCGGCAGGCGAGTTAGCTGGACTACCGGGTTATCGAGTGCCGAGTTTTCAGGACTCTGCTGTAATTTATTATTACACGATACAATAAACTGAAATAATCAATAAAAATACAGTTCGCGAATGTTTTACCATTAGCACCAATTGGTTTGACAGTTCCTTTTTTTTCCCTAAACGTTCCTGTTTTCATAATTGCGTTCACCCAACGTTCTATTTTGACATTATGTATAAAAAATACAGTTGAGAGTGAGAGAGAGATTATAATTAAATCACCAATATATTAAAAAGGTAAAAATGTTTCCTTTAGTTGTAAAAGGGTTAACGCAGTTTTTTTTTTTTAATTTTATTTTTTAAAAAACTAATTTTATGAATTAAACACTTAAACTTTTATTTAAAAGGGTTAACGTCGCAAAAGGGTTAGCGCAGCTTATTTTTTAATAATTAATTTAATGAATGGAACATTTAAAATTTTGTTTGAAAAAGTAAAATATGAACATTAATTGAAACTAGTTTAGGTGTGTTTAAGGTATCTTTATCAACATATGCATTAACAGAGAGACTACACGTGCTGAATATATACAAAAGCATCACAAATGGAGCTTTCGTAAGAATACTTATTATGATTGCATCCTGAAAGTTTCTATGAATCTAATCGCAACCTTTATCTAATGCACAATCTAACGTACTCGCCGTTAAGCTTTGATTAATTCAATTGTTCTTTGCATCTATTGTTTCTCTCATTAGAACTGTGGAAAATCTGATGAATGGTAATAGAAATAGTTCTTTGTTCTTTGCTTATTAATCTCTCTCATACACAGGATTAAACTAACTCATTTATAAAATTTACATACCAGTATTAATTCGAACAGGCAGCGTATATTTTTACGCTTTCTGCTTGAGAGAATATTCTAATTTTGCATTGTTCATAGATGTAACTATATAATTTGAGACTTTAAATGTCAGACTCTCTTTTACCTCTAAGAAAGATTTGATTAAAGATGTTGTGTATGATAGAGTTATAACTTAAATAACTTTTAGTGTTGACATAATTAAGATATGCTGTGTAAATAACAATAAAAGTATAAATTATGATCTTTACAATAAATAAACTAGAAGTAAAGTTTTGTTTTAAAACCGTGTTTCGGGAATATATTTTAATGAAATATATTTCTCTTTTCCTTTTTATATTTATTTGTTTATTTTCAGGATATTTAAAAATGTAGGTCAACAAAACACGATTTAAATAATACACCAATATGCAATTACAAATACAAAATTATTCAGTTTGTATTTAATATCATGGCAAGATATTAAATACAAACTGAAATTAGCAATATGAACAACCTAAAAACAGCAAACTGCACAGTTGATAAGATTTACAAAAATAATCGAAAAAAGGAGGGGGAGGGGAGCTCCGCAAAAAATCAGCAATTATATAATCAAAATGTAAAATCTGAAAGGTTCAAAAATGGGAGAAAAAATATTCGAATTTTTTTATTACATATATCTTCTTGCACTCAACTTCAAAAAGCTTCTTCCTCTAAACCTAATTTGTATGATTTATATATATTTGTACAATAAACATTTCCCATAAGCTTAATTTGTATGATTCATTGACTGAGATAAACATTTCCCATAAACT